>CM062864.1:20254366-20854366 GCA_031772225.1 Eubasilissa splendida
GACAGTTGTATAAATTAAAACTTGACAGAAGAAGAACCTTCCGATAAGGAAGAAGTGTCTGCTCATCCCATAAACCCAGTTCCTACAAAGCACGATGCTATGAGACAAAATGAAGGCGTAAAAGCATATTTTACTAGTATGAGTAATGTACCACCAGAAACCTTTAATTAATTTATAATATTGAAAAAAACATTCAAAAACCACATCGACAACAAAAAAAACAAACTCTGTTTTTTTTAATAACCCAATATACATATTCCTTCTGTTAACATTTTTTTTGTCGGTATATGTGAATAATACTTAGAGATGTGTAACATTTAACATCGACTTGCGTCATATAAGCCGAACGATATTATTAGCTACCCCTATAGAAATAGGCTGTACGTGTTTACACGCAGAAAAGGGAATGTATATTATACAAATTCAATACGATTTCCAATTGAATAACTTATTTCAATTGATACGAACTCAATTATTTGTCGCGCAGTATGAATTAGACTGTTCACGTGTTCGTGTTGTAGGTTTGTAAAGCTTATTTATATTATATTTAAGAGGCTTATAAACATATAATCAATCAAATGGAAGAGGCTATTTTTTTCTTCTCAAAAGGCAAAACGCGTCTCAAGTAAATTAAACGAGTAGAAACAAAAAACAAGTGTTTTATTTTCACATGTACGTTTACGGAGTTCTACAGACTTACCTCGGAAACAGAAAATAATTTATTTGTATTTAAACGAATATAACCTGGATACGTCGGTAAAATGGTCTTGAATCGAAAATAAACATAAAGGTTCTAAAGTATGACCGGTAACAATACGCCTAGGGATTATTTGAATAAACCTCCTTATCAGTTGATATTCTGACCCCAAATGTGGGTTTTAACTGCGTGTCATTACCATTGCCAGAATGTTGAGCGCGTTGTTAGTACACTGGGTTTTATTTTTCTTTTGAATGTATATTGGTCCATGTCGGTAAGGGGTTAATTACAGATGAAAATAAATTGAACAAAAAGGTCGCTTAAAGGATCTTGTAATGTCCATACTATTGCTGGATTATATTTTATTAATCAGAGTGAAAGCTGATTAGGTCCTGGCTAAAACATACTTTAATAAACTCTTATTTAGTATAGGTGCCGGATGTTGTGCTTACTTACCATCACGCCGTTGCTCCGCGGGGGTAGACAGAGAGGATAAAGCACCACACTCTTCTGTCCTGACATAATTTTCGCCTCATCCACATTCATACATCTTCTCATAGAAGCTCGCCGATTATTGCGGCTTTCTTAATCTTACAGTACTAAGATCAGCTTTATATTTTTTCATTTTTTATTTTGTTGTAAATAGATCTGTCGCATATACGCCTAAGTGTTCTCATTTCCACTGCATTCAGTCAACTTTCGTTCCTTTTCTGCCAGCTCTAGGCCTCACTTCCATTCATAAGTGTCGGTACCAGGACTCTATTGTGTACCGCTAATCTTCTACGATTAAATTCAATATTTTTTTATTTCGTTATGTCATCAACTAAAATTAACTTTGTAATATAACTATGTTT
The DNA here is from genome assembly GCA_031772225.1 of Eubasilissa splendida. Lineage (NCBI taxonomy): Eukaryota > Metazoa > Arthropoda > Insecta > Trichoptera > Phryganeidae > Eubasilissa > Eubasilissa splendida. The sequence continues at coordinate 20,255,918 of CM062864.1, forward strand.
TTGTATGGATTTAAGTTTAAAAGCTTTATATAAATAAATACAGCACTTGAGAAACGCTGGAAGGTCAAAAATTTTTAATTTTTGCGAAATAGCTAATAATCCCATTAAATTTCTTTATTAGCTTAGTTTTATTAGCTTTGATGAGTGGGACCGACAAGGGAGCCCTATTTTCTAAAGCGGTCTCGGGTAAGGGTGGGTGGGTCTCCCCTTCCAGCTGTCGTTTTTTAAAAATGACAATTACTATAAAATATATTTTTTAAATCTCTTGACAGGTGAACACCTGTCTCAAGGTAGACCTTGTATACATAAAATACAAAAAGTGAAATATATAATATGAAATAATATTCTTTCTTAGGCTGTCACTTTAGACAGCCAACTATAGAGAATATGAAAAGACAGTGACATCAAGCAAGTAACTACAATTATTTTGGTTCATATTCATGTTTTATTTATTTAGTCACTTATAATATATAAGTATGGTACAGCTAAAAAAAGACAGTTTGTCACATGTATTTTACACAGATTTTAAAATGCATTGGCCAACTAGGCAAACCTGTTTAACCTTCCTTTCCCGAAGTGGGGTATTCACATTCCCCATAGATTGCTTTAAACTCGGTAACTAAATAATTATGAAAGCGATTTCATTCTTATATTTTAAAGAGTTTTAGTGTCTCTAAGTGTATAATATTTAAAAATATTGTTTTAGATCCAGTGATTTTCGCGCGGTACATACATCTGCGTATATCGATACCACACCCCTGTGTCTTATCTTTTAGTTATTGTGCTTATTATTTGTTTAGTGCACTAGGTGGCCCCATACCACAGATGCGAACGAGGGAGACAGCTATATCGCTTATCGCGACTCGCGGCATTCGGACAAGAGACGTCCGGTGAGGCGGTTGGGACCATGTTTCCCGTCATGAACTTTTTATTATCGTTTGTATGCATATGATCTGGGGTGTTTTTGTACCCCGTTTCGGACCACACGGAAGATCTGGCCGCTTAGTGACGAAAAGGTTAAGGGCATATTGGCAAACAAATTATATTTCGCAAAACCAAATAACTCATTGAATACGAGGCAAAACACAATTAAATAGAAAATTGAACTGTAATGAAAATACAAGGCAAGTAAACGTAAAAATATATAAAATGAGAGAATAAAAATAATAATGTTCAATAAAATATGTATTAATAGAATGTAAGAATATACAAGGTGAAAATGAAAAGGTAATTTCAAAAAAATAATTAGATTCTCATTGTGACATACATGCTGTTTAAGGGAAATGAATGATCAAATTTAGTCCATAGATGGCGATAGTGTAGTAGTATTCGAAGCGAGTCCAGATATTAACATATATACAACTTTCAAAAATTTGATAGATATAGATATTGATGGATGAGAATGGTTTATATAAAGTTATTACTTAAGCCAGCCGAAGACAGGTCGTAAGCTCTGTAATTACCCATACTTCCAAATATTTTCCAATTAATATAATAAAAAATAGCTTTGTCTCTACGAGATATCTATTATTTCTCTGAAAATATGTAAGATTAGAGTTATAATGCAGTTTAACAGTTTACTGTCAGTATATGCTCTACCTAATTTAAACAACCAATTTGAAATATTATTTTTAGTAGCTTTAATGTCACTTAAAGTTTTAATATTATTTCCAATTTAATTTTATATTTTGGGAGCTTGAAAAGTGAATAATCTTCGACCAAAAGTAGTTTTCATTCTTGGAACGATTTTAAGATTATTTGCTCTTGTGGGATAATATCTTTCAGTCCTCGCAGATGGAGCGCTTATTTTTCTATGAAAGATAGTTAATATATTCTGCACATATACTTGTCTTATATCCAAAACCTGAAATTCCATAAAAAGTGGCTCTGAAGGATATGAAATGTTCATGTATGGAGGGGAGCCTTGGACAGTCCGCACGAATGTCGTAATCCTGCAAAAAATCCAATCAAATCAAACCTTATTTACTGCGAACAAAAGTTTCTTCCAATTCTTGGACCACATTGTGTCAAAGTGATAAGTGCTAAAAAGGACCCACCTTTAGGGATACTATTGACTGTATACTGTGGGAGTCACTGGGATGGAGCGACTGAAGTATGTAGGTTAAGAACAGGGGCGTGTTCTGCATACAAGAAAACAAGCTGTGTATGGCTAAAAATTTTGAGAAACATATATAAAATAAATAATCCATATGTTATAATTACGCTAGTGCCCACCGTGTATCAGTAGAATCATTAGTTCCATAGTTCTGGATGGTACCGCGCGACGCCACCGGATCACCGTAATCCTCTACTGGGTTATTTTTCATTTTTTGCTACTTTAATCTTTCGTTCTATTCAAGCCATATAATTGATACCTACTGAATTGAAAAATCCTCCTTATCTATATAAATGTTACGGAACGTACGTTTGAGTATAAGACTCGTATTTGTGATTAGAGCAGGTTGATGAACTGAAGCAGGACCTACAATCGGTTAGCGTTTATTGTCGAATATTGTACAAATAAATTTACACGAAGGTTAAATTGCAAGTTAAAGTTCGTGACTAGCAAAGTTCACTGGAGGTGGTTCCGGGAGATGCCAAGTGGCCAGGGAAAAAAGTGATCGCTTCAGCTGGCTCGGTTGCGTCGCGATGTATTGTTATCTAGATTTTAGGGCGGTTCTAGGCGGTGAGGAATGGCTATAAATGACACCTTTACGTGAAACTGTTATGGGAGTGGTTGCTTTCGTGTCAGTTCCTCTCGAGAAAGCAAAGAAACGCGATCTAATGTAACCATAATTTGACAACGGTAATAATTTACTCTGTTAAATCTCAAAGTTTTAATATTTATTTACAATTACTTTCAGCTTTCAGCAGTTTACATAAAAGCAAGCCGAGTACAATATGAGTACAAAATTGTAAACGAAAGTATAATACAAATTCAAAGTGATAATCTAGAACAGCGTTTCTCAACCTTTTTTGGCTCGCGTACCACTTGGTAGTACGTCACGCTTAATTGTACCACTTCGTAAAAATTATTGTATTTTGAGAAATTTGTTATTCTATTTGCATTATAAATTTTATAGGGTGACTATATTACCCAGAACTTAATTTATTTAAGTTTATAAAAAAACACCAAAGGTTTTATTTTTCTGATAAAAATGAGACATTTGAACTTAACATATCACAATGTTTTTTTTTTTAAATAAAGTGTGCCGTAGCTCATTTCTTGTCGAAATTCAAAACCAGGACATTTAAAGAAGTATTTTTTTAACTAATTTCTATTAAAAAAAATACATAGAATTAAATTAAATTATTTGTATAAAACAAAATGAAATGCGCCGCAGACAATTTTTTTCCATAAATCACCGATATTAATAGAAAATATATGTATATAAAATTAATTAAACACGGTAAATGTAAGAATTCTTCTGATGATTTTCGATCATCGACTGTACATACTAACAACTGTTCTGTATATTATTAAATAAAATTAAAAATTATAGGAAAAATACAATAGTTTAAATAATATTTTTATGACAGATTTTTTTTTTACTTTTTATGTCCGCCATTACTGATTATTTTTCGCGTACCACCAACTATCCACTCGCGTACCACCGGTGGTACGTGTACCACAGGTTGGGAACCGCTGTTCTAGAAAATAAGTTTGTTCTGGGCACAACTTTTGGCCGATGAAGACTTTAAAGAGTGCCATAGTAGTGGAGATGATAGAGATAGCTAGAGAGACCCTGAAAACAGCTGTGAGGACGATCTATGATCTTATTTTTACACTAATAATAACTTAAAGAATTATATATTAAATAACAAGGATAAGAATGATATTTAAAAAGAAATCGGGGTTCTACAAATTAATTTACAATTATTGAAATTAATTGTATATAACTAGCAACATCTATTCTGAATTCGCTAATCAACTTTTGGAAACAAACCTTTATTTTGTCATTAGTAGGAGTTACTAGCAAGCTAAATATTATAAATAACTAAATCCTCTTTGAAAATAGTAACATTTTAATTTTTTTATCACAGTAGTTCCTACTTAGTTACCCACCACTTTAAAGTTTTGTTTTTATCTATGCTTGTATTTTTAATTTCAGTATACATTGTATCCTGAAGAATATACATTAGGTATTGAAACAAGTCGATTTATCAATAAATAGTAATGTAAACAAAGTGTTTTGTATTATGTCAATATTGAAGAAGTGATTTATTTTCATCTGATTTAGGTATCACTGTACGAGTATATCAATACTGACATGAAACAGGAAAGAAAAAAAAGAAGAAAGATCGACACAAAAAGTTTTCAAATTGAACGAATTGATATTCTTTGAAAATGAAATTAAAAAAAAAGCTATTTTTATTCAAATAAAATTGCTTATCCCCAACATTTAATCTAACGAAGTGAAAACGTAAAATGGTCGTTAAATAAAATAAAAATGCAAAAGTTTAAAATGTTTAAACAGGAACAATGAATCTTCCAGTGATTTTCGGGCGTAAATTGCGCAACTCTAACGAAATAACTTCCAATGAATGCCCGAGAAAATGTCTAAAATAAATATAAAAAAAACATTAAACGCTTACATCCCCCCCCCCTCCGCGCTGGGGGCCGAAGTTTCCAACAAGTTTCCTAAAGTCGGGCCAAATTAGAAATTGTATACTCAAAAGTTCCATAGTAGAAAAACACTTAGGGAAAACTGTTATAAAGTTGCCTAACAAATGTTGTAGGTAAAGGAAGGTTCTCGTTATTTACAGATATTTAATATTTTACCACTTTGGTAAATTTTTGAAACCGAGCCAAACGCAAAAACAGGATTGACCTTAAAAAGTTCATTATGATCCTGAATTTATTATGATAACATAATATATATATACGAGATGATATTTTTATTTTTTAAGCAATTTCTGTTTAACCTTTACAATACTGTGATATAAAATACTCGTACGCAGCCATGCTGTCAACTCATGTTACCGTAAGAAATTAGATATTATATTTGCCTTTAAAATGTGAAAAATGGTTAATGCGCATAAATATTTAAAAAAATTTAATATTATAATTCGGAGTATTCATCAAGTTCTGTATAGTGAATTCACTAGCTATTTACCTGTGTTACTGCATGGGTTGGGAAGGGTTAACAAAACTAACCAAAACGATTTATTTATTTCTAGGGAAAAAAATACTTACACTATTATAAATTACATATTACTATGTGATGGTAATACCTTTAGTAGGGCGAAAAAGATTTGACTACTTTGCTGCAGCTGCATACGATACAGTGCTGATTTAATTAATTAATTTATTATTACACATTCCTATTGTGAAGTTGTAATTATTCAGAACAATAAGTCTGTGATATTTTAAATACTAATTAAAGGTATTAATTAGAAAGATGTACATATAATATCAATTGTATAGAAAAATATTGTTGTGGATTCGAACCTGAATCTCTTCCAATCCAAAAAAATCATTTCATTCATTCGTTTTGAGATAAAGAGCTCAAAAGTGTTGATTGAATATCAACATATATTCATGTATATGTTGTTTTGAGTATGCCGATATGATCAGTTTTAAGGTCTTAACTTATTTTAAGTATTATCAATGACCATTGTGAGATGTGGGAAATAAAAAAAATAAAAAAAATATAGTAAATTAAATCCATAAATTGAAATACATAACTGATGCAGTTGGAATTTTCAGCTCTTGCTATTTCCTTTAATATCCATTAAATAAAGTTGGTGTGTATGGAAGAAATAAAAAATAATGCATTTGGAACCCTTTTCACGAAATAACTCAGATTAGCCCAAAATGTTAGTTGGAACCTTGTTATTCTAAGGGGTCGATCTTCTTTCTTCAAGTTACACTCTCCTCCTAGTGAAGACACATAATGTTACCGATTTAGCACACATCGATTTAAACTCAACTTGCCACGGGGTGAAGTCGCAAATATGCCAGGCTGCCATGGGGTGTTGTCAGTTCCTCGTACCAGAAGTGATTTCTTCCTCCAGAAAGTTACCCAGATGCCATCTTGTCACTGTAGAGTCCGTCGAGCCCATCCGTCCGCAGGTTGCAGCGGAGTCTTCTCAAATACCGCGGAAGGATCAGGCCCATTTTAAATCTCTGAATCCACCGCGGGAGAACACCATTGTTTGCTATTTAAGTCGTCGCCATTTTTCCATTCTCTGCGGCGGAGCGCCGTCTTCCGCGCGCACCTCGCACCTCGCCCGCTCGCGCGCAAGTCCCCCCTTCCTCTCCAACCTTCTCTATCCACGACTGCGTCTGCTCGGATCGGTAAGCAGCGCTCTATGTAGAAGCGCATTTTTTTAAAATGTCAAATCTTGTACAATATATATCAATTTGACATGAGCTCGTTATCAAATTGAATTCAGAAAGCAGCCAGAGAGAAACCCCAAAAGGGGTAAACGTCACATTTACGTCATAATCATAATACTTTAGTATGATAATTATCTAACTGCAATTTTCTTCACCCTGAAGATGAGCAGATGTGGCGTGGCATAGGCCCTGAGCACTGGAAAACCGCGGTCTATAATCGAGGACAATGGCATCAAAAAGTACAGAAGAGGGCTAAAGCAATTACGAGAAAAGAAAAGGAAGAGGATACTTCTTTCAAAACCGCCTTGCTCAGCTGCTGCACGTACATAGTATGTGAAAGGGTGTTCGGTTCCAGAATAGGGCAAACAACATCCTCGAACGAAACGAGAGATCGCCGAATATGAAGAAACTTCCAAAATACTTTAAAAAATATGATATTTCACTTGATTTTAATTAAAACAGCATAATGATCCTTCGCCCTATGACCCGGTAAGGGTTTTGGTGTCCTCAAGAAAAATCTTAATTTGATACTCAAGGTTAGCAGGTCTGCGAGCTCTCTCTGGTCCTTTATAATGGTGTATACATTATAAGGGGTGTATTTTTAGGAGTATAAAACTTTAAAATGAAATAAAATACATAAACATCGTAGTAATGGCCATGGTATTGGCTTTACTGGAAAAATAATTTTATGCCACTAGTGTTTAATATGATTTCACGGATATGAGGAATAAAGCGCAATCTGGAAGCAGCTGGGGACGTATATCGGCAATAACACGACGAATGTTGGCTTCCAAGTAGTCTATCGGCATAGACTAGCGACTTCACATATCCCCATAGAAAATAATCCAAAGGTGTTAAATCACATGTCCATTACGCAAAATGATGAAGTCATCGAATGTTATCTTCAATAAATTGATTGTGGTACGCGGTATGCGGCATATTGCGCCATCTTGTTGAAACCACAGCTCTTCCACATTAATGCCATTCATTCAGGGAACTAAAAAGTCAGTAATCGTGAATCTATTGCTGTGCACGATGGCGAATCGACTCATTCGGGTCCTCCTCAATACCACGCTCCACTGCAGCAACAGCATCTTTGGTGCGCACTGTACGACGTCTACACGGTTGCATTTTATCTGTTCATGGTGAAATGGCAAATCAAACTGATCACAAATCAACTGTCAGCTGTCAAATTGGCTGTCGCTGGAAAAAGTGTTGCCAATTTGAAAAACAAACCTCTAAAAAAAACATCCTTTATTATGAATTAATTTATTAAACGGGCGGGTCGCCCGAGTCAATAGAAAGTTGAGTTACAAAGTCAGTAAATAATTCGGCAACGACAAGGCGGCCGGCACATTATTTTGTACTTCTAAGACTTTTCGAGACAATCTTTTCATGTTTACAAGAAAATAAATGTATGACATAACATGGTATTTATTTTGTTGGGACCGGAATATATTACATGTGAACCTAGATCTTAAATGTTAAACATTTCCATGTTAAGCGTGTTTGACTGTAAAATATCTTCGGTCTGCGATGTGGTTTTTCTAACCACAGCAAGGCCATGCTTTGAAAAGTGTATTTCCCTGAAGACTTCAGTCTCTGTTCTTTCAATCGGAAATCTCGCGTCTATTTGACAAGTCGTCTTAGTTTTCACTCCAATCTTTTCATACTGTCATGCAGTGGCGTAACAACGCCAATGTAACCAATGCGGCGCATTGAGGCCATGGAAATAAAATACGTTATGCTCGGTGTTTGTGTGGGTGTCAGTGGCCAGTGCATATTATACGAATGTTAACTTACTCACGGTTGACACTTGGTTTATTGGTGCAGTTTACATGTATGGAGTTATTGAGTTGTGTAATGCGCGAACGGTACTGAGTCTGTTTACGGAGTTTTGTTTCACGCACCGGTATTTGCAGGGTGCGTTCAGTATCGCCGGGCGGTGATGAAAAGGGTGGAGACGATAGACACTAAGTCCAGCTTGTGTGTATATTTTTTCCAGAGCTATTACGGACTAATAATATTAAAAATACACCACACTAACATGTGTAACTATAAAATAAAAATAAATTATTTTAACTATTATTTAAAAAAAAATACATAACATTATCAATGTGTACAATAGTACCTATCCAGTTAATATATCGAGGAAAGGACTTTTAAAAAAAATTATAAAACAGTTGGTGGGCGAGGGGACACACACACCCCTTCCCGGGACCGGTTTAGAAGCTGGGGCAGGGCTCTCTTGTCGGTCCCACTCATCAAAGCTAATTAAAATACGCGACTTTAATTCAATAAATTCAAGTTTATGCAGTATTTAAAACGAAAAAAAAAAAGAAATTCAATATAGTTATACACATATAACAATATATAGAAATAACCATCTACTTTATTTTTATTATTATCAAATATTTATTATTAACAACAATATTTTTCGATAAAATTGTTTTTATATGTATATCATTCTAATCAATACGTTTAATTCATATTTAAAACATCACAGTCCTACGTTCTGAATAATTACAATTTCACAATAAGAATGTGTTCTCCTAATAGTTTCTACATGTTTTTAGCTCCTAAACTGTACAACGCACTTAACACTGACTAGAAACGTTCATTTACAAAAATAAATATGCAAATATAGACTCAATACATGATTCAATTGTTCAATTCAATCGTTGTTCAACATTTCAGCTTACTTTAATCACAATACAAAACACAAATGATTCACTTTAGATTGACAACTCACCCAATACACGTTTTTATTGTCTATGTTTATTTTTTTACACATCTCTGCCGAATATTACACATTATTCTTAATTTTAATTAAATATATTTTCTTATTAAGGAGAACAAATTCTTATTGTGAAGTTGTAATTATTCAGAACAGACGGTCTGTGATGTTTTAAATACTAATATATACATATAAAATCAATTTTTGATTTGAATCTGGATCTCTATTTCCAATCCGTGAAAGTACACTACCAATTGTGTTATAGCGCCAGTATTTTTCATGACAAATTTTCGAACCTATATGTTACACTTTTTCAAATTAATACATCTGTCGTTCCATTATTTTAAAGCAATCTACATTGTTTTTACGGAATCTCAAATACCTTTGAGTAATATTTTTCGACAAAATTGATTTTATATGTATATATTTATAATTAATACATTAAATTAGTATTTAAAATATATTTTCGTAGAAAGCAATTACTTTGTGGTTTGAAATATTACATTAAATAACATAACAATCACTTTGTGTGAAACCACAAAATTTATTGTACGTCGACCGGTTTTGCTTATCTCAAGCTTCATCAGAACTGATCATTAATACAATATATACATAAAGAGGTAGACAGAATACATATATGGATAAATGGGACATTAAGAAATAGGAAAATACAGTGTAAGCCACTTTGGCATATATAAATTAACTTGCAATAATTGTCCCTCATTCTATATAGGCAAAATTGCTTGTAATGTAAATATTCGTGTCAAAGAATATCTTATATGTTTAAAAAGTAATGGTTTCTCAGAATTTTCCAACCATATTATTGAAAAATACCATTCTTTTGATAATACCACAGGGGTCAATACCCTTCATAAAAACGGGTTTGGCCTCCGGTTGGACAATTTAGAAGCCCTTTAAATAAAAAAAGGCAATAAATATTAGTATGCTAATTCTTATTAATCAAATCAGTTTATCCATTAGCCGCATATTAGGTATGTTTCATTTAAAATCAAGTTAATATTCATCAACACTATATATACCCATTCCTTAATGTCCCATTTATCCGTATATGTATTCTGTCTCTCTCTTTCACATATAATTTTATATTATATCTCCCTCTTTATGTATACATAAGTGCACTCTTGTATTTATGATCAGTCCTGATGGAGCTTGAGATGAGCAAAACCGGTCGACGTGCAATAAATTTCGTGGTTTCATACAAAGTTATTGTTATTTTATTTAATATTTACTTAAATAACACCGCAACAACAGGGTTTTTTTAAATGTCTACTTTAATACAGACGTCAGTCTAGCAATGTAGCCAGATCAATGCTTTATATATCAGAGATGGATATCTACTACATCCTACACAGTAAATTAATAAAATTTTATTGTACGTTCACTTCTGATGTATAAAAAAATCATGTTAAATAAATATATGGGTGAGCCTTTTTTCCATTTTGTATTGGGCTTCAATTTTTATAGTAACGCCACTGCTATCAAGTTTGTTTGCTGGGCAACTACTGTAGACCTTTGCGAAGCTCGTGTACCCAGCATCTAGAGCAGACTAAATGACGTCAATCCCTTATACGTGTCTAGAAAAAAAAAAACAAAATTTATCTGCTGTATGAAATATTCATGTTTTTTTTTAATGTTTGTTGGTTCTTTTGCAAGTAAATAATTTTTATTTATTTAGCAAAAAAAAAAGAATTTTGATAGTATCGAAAAACTGACTATTGACAACACAATCCTTTCGCCGAATGTCGCGCGATTCAAGAAATGAATTTATTGAATTTTTATGTTAAACAAATGTGATACACTACTAAAAGATAAGACTGCGAAGAAAAAGTTGTACGGGCGATGAGAAAATCTAAAAGAGAAAATAGAATAACTGTCAGAAAACGAAAATAAATAAATCAAAAAAACTACAAATTAATGTTCTCTGGGAAGGGACAAAAAACAAGATTTCTCGCTTCTTTTTATACCGAACGTAATGAAAATATGATAAAATGATTAAATTCGCACAAGAAAAGTGATTCAAGGCTGTATGGTTGTGATTTATGGTGCCCCTTAGGAGAAAGGGTGTTTTAGAGGGATCATGTGTGATAGCGATTATTTATTGCGTTAAAAAATTATCAAAAGCGACGATTTTATTAAATTTTACGATTAAGCTTAATTACCGATTCGAGCACGGTTTTTACTGTATCGTCGAATAAACTATTTTCGGTTCTTTTTAATTAAATAAACCCTACAATTTGTATTAAATACATAATCTGAAATTTTCCCCTCGGACTGCGTACGTATTAGGGATTCTACGTTCTCGACTTTTTTCAATTCCCGAGACTCTAAGAGTTAACATTTTCAAGTTCCGGAAATTCCCGAGAATCGAAACCATGAATTTTATTTCATTATTGTATTGTCGGTCAGCTGGTAGTGACTATGATGGATTTGAATTGCTGCTTCCACATACGGATGCAAGGAAGAAACTGATGAGGAGTCAAGTCACCAAGAGAAAGGAATAGCCTCCTCGATCACATGGTTTGACGGCTCCCGAATATTTTCTGTCTACGCCAATAAGCCAACAACAATTCCGATGCTGCAGAACAATATTTGAAATGAAATTGCTGAAATAACACGCAAAATATGGTTAAAAGAGCACGCATTTGTGCAGCTGCCGGAGGCAGCCACTTGGCCGATGTCATATTCCACACATAATTGTAGTAAACCAAATAATTACTTCATTTCCTAGTTATTAAAATCCAACATAGATCTGAAACATAATATTCACCCTGTATTACCATTTATTTAAAATTACATTTCGGCGATATTTAAATGACTTTGCCACGTTATACGTAGATCCGTTTAAACAAAAATGTTATATATTAATTAGGATATCCTTACAATGTTTTAAGCAATAAGATATAATCGCCGTAAACAATTCGCCCCAGCAGTGGTTTCACATTACTCCATTGTAATCCAGACGTGCTGTTCTTTGAGTCGATAAAATTAATTTCATTTCAGACCCGAAATAACTAAAACACTCTAAACTCGAAGCGGCATTTCAATGCGTCAGTAAACGCGATTAACCACACGACAGCGGCGAAGAATCACTCAGCGTGTGATTCAAGACTAAGATACAAATCTGTATTATAAACTTTGAGAACCATATTTTAAGAATTGTGGTTAAAATTGGCGCCTTCAGAAAAGGCAAAACTCGAAATTAATGGTTTTTGATGTGTACAAATTTTTTACATGCAAGCCTGTTGGCCGCTTCTTACCTCGCTAGGTACATATAAAGTATTTTAGGAGAACACATTCTTATTGTGAAATTGTAATTATTCACAACACAGGTGTGTGATATTTTAAATATGAATTAAATATATTAATTAAGTTGTATTAATGTGTCCAAAATATAATAAAAATGAATTAATAATTCTGGCGTCTGCTATCAGTTTACTCAAAGGTATTTGAGAATCTGTAAAAATAAGGTGGCTCTTTCAAATGATGGAACGATTAAATGTATTAATATCAAAAAGGTAACATATAGGTTCGAAAATTGTCGCTAAAATTATTGTCGCTGTAGTATAGTTGGATAATGCACCTTTCCCGGTTAGGAAAGAGATCCAGGTTCGAATCCCGGTGGCGCAACAACAATATTTTTCGATAAAATTGTTTTTATATGTATATATTTCTAATTAATATATTTAATTCATATTTAACATATAAAATACCTGTTCTGAGGTAGGCAGCCGTAAGGTTCTATAAGCTTGAATATTAGTTGGAAGTAAGATAACAAATTAAATGGTAAAAAACAGAAAAATCAAAAGGAGACAAGTAGAGATAATAAGTAAATTGAACAAAGTAATTTTTTGATACAGACTAAAGATATGTAAGAAGTAAAAGAAAAGAAACATGCAGGGAGCAAACAAAACATGAAAAGTACGAGGTAGGATGTAAGGACAAAAATAATTACATAAAATGAGTAGCTTTGATCATTTAAGGAACTCTTCCAGCTGACTTCTTCCAATTTTAAAAAGCTATTCCTTTATAAGCACACAGAATTGAGGATGCGATACCGTTGCCATCTCTTGCGGTAGCTTATTGTATATCCGCGGTCCTATAAAACATGCATGTCTTTGAGCAAATGAGGTTTTCATTAACGGGACAGCTGGTTTTCTTTGAGTTTTTGCCCGACTACACTTAGAATGTATGATAAGGCGCAGGATTCTGTTTTCATGTACAGGGTGGCCCATAAAAAGTGAAAACATCTCGTAACACATGAATTATTTCAAAACATAATATAATTTTTTTGCGCAATATTTAGCTAATCAGAAATCATTAAAAGACCCCATATCGCATAATCTACTGGGTTTAAATCTGGGCTGTTCGGTGGCTACATGCCTGTGTCGATGAAATTAAGATTCTCACGACGAAGAAAGTAGATTGTATTTCTGGCTATGTGAGATGGAGCTCCGTTCTGCTGTAATGTCTAGCTATACTTTGTTTGTGGCTTTATTTTGAAAATCTTTGATCATTTTCCTAGCACCCCAATGTTTTTAAATTCGCAAATTTTTGATCAGAATACGGTTTTCTGCAGTGATTTTTGATTCATTCTGGGCAATAATTTGAAAAAAACCAAATATAAACAATGGGAAAATTAATAATCATAGATGGCGACCGGAAATTGTCGAAATAAAATATAATATAGATAAATAGGTCAGTAAGTAAATTAGTAAACTATTTAAGCTATTGTTGTATTTGTTGTAAGCTATTTAAACTAATTTTGATGTTTTAAATATGAATTAAATGTATTAATTATAAAGATATACATACAAAATCAATATTATCGAAAAATAAAAACATTGTTGTTGCGGCTACCGGGATTCGAACCTGGATCTCTTCCCTAACCGGGGGAGGTGCATTTATCCAACTATGCTACAGCGGCACTATTTTTATCGACAATTTTTCGACCTTATATGTTACCTTTTTGATATCAATACATTTAATCGTTCCCCGGTTAGGGAAGAGATCCAGGTTCGAATCCCGGTAGCCGCAACAACAATGTTTTTATTTTTCGATAATATTGATTTTGTATGTATATCTTTATAATTAATACATTTAATTCATATTTAAAATATCACAGAACTATGTTCTGAATAATTACAACTTCACAATAAGAATGTGTTCTCCTAAAAAATAATTTTGATGTAATTATATCACATTTTACGAAATGTTCTCACTTTTTTTTGGGCCAACCTGTATGTCTTAAAGCAAAGTCTTTATGAATAATTGCCTGATATTTAGCACCTTGAGTTTTTAGAATAGCGGCTCTGATTCACGATGAAAAGATTTATTTAGAATTATTCTCATTATGCCTTTTTACATTTTAATCAGTGGATCAAGTATGAATGATCGAAAGGAATTGAAAGGACCCCCACCCGTTCCCGGAACTGTTATATAAGTTTTCAATAATGTACCGATTCGTCGGAAGTAATTGAAACTGAAAGAAATATTTGAATATATCCAAGAACACACAATTACTAGATTTTTACCTACAAAGGCACTGTTATTAAACAAATATCAGATATTTCAAAGAGACAAAGCTAGTTTTTATAATATTTAAGAGAAAATATATGGTAGTATTAATTGGTGAACGTTACATTTATATAAAGTGATCACTTTATATATTTTCCATTACTCCATATTTGTTGGACTAATTAGATTTTAATTTTTGGTACGGAATTTCAATTTTGGCCTTGGAGAGATTGATGGCCAAGATATTATTTTTGTCTTTTATCAGAACTAAAATCAATTAACCTGTATCTCAAAAACTAGAGATGATACGAAAAAAGGCCATATATTTTTGGAATCAGCATATCGAAAATCAAAATTAGATCTTAGTTTACAGGCACCAAAAAAAAATTTTTTTTTTTACCCAGTATAATCAGAGAGATAAATAGTATAGAAGGATTCGTTGTACGGTGCTGGTGAAAGATCAAATAATACCATATAAAATTATCATCTGCACTGTATTGATTGCAGCATCCCCGTCAAATTGGGAGAAGTGTTAGACAGTTTAGGAAGGAAAGTGCTGCGGAGAATTTGTGGACCTGTGCGAGATGGGGTAGTTTAGAGAATTAGCTACAATAACGAGTTGGGTCAGTATTCATCAGATCCCCCGAATTCTCATCCATATGAAACTATAAGGATCCACGTTGACAGGACCCCAAAAATAATCTTTAATGGAAACTCGGAGAGAGGAAAGACATAGGACGTAGTAGAGCTGCAGCAGATTTCAAACTGGAAGACAGTAACTGAAAATTGGGGATGCGAAAGACTGAAGGTTCGACATGAATTTGAACATGAACATTTAAGAAGAGGAGAGTACAGGAAAAGTGGTCCATGATAGACAGCATCAAAAATCGTAGGGCCCAATGTATAAGACACATTCTTATAGAATCATAATCAAGAGATGGAAACAAAGAGGAAGGTCCAGAAAAAAGTGCATTCAGCAAATAAATAACAAATGCAAATTCAGACATCTACAGATACTACAAAGTTTTGGAAGGACTCCAGAAAAGTGACACATAACGAGCACTATACCGATAAAAACAGAAATCTTTAAAAAGAGGTCCAGACAGATCTGATCAGTCAATTAAGTTGGAGATCGACCCCTTTCTCTTTGACCTTTCCTGTCAATACCAGCTTCTCTGAGATAGTTTTTTTTTTTTACTGTCTGAGCTCGTATGTCATCCACGTAAAATCTATATTTTTTATTAATCTGCAATTTGGATTTTTGTTTTCTCTCTCTCTCTTCGTGAGAATCTTTTATAGTGGCTTTTGAAAACAGACAATTTGATCTTGACACGTAACTCGAAATTCTTTTTCACCGCACTCTAAAAGGGGAATAAAATACCCCTAATATAGTATGTAATATCTCATGTTAAGGCTTTATACACGCTTTGGTTGTTAGCCCTAGTTTTTAAAAACTTGAGTATGTGCACTCTATTTCCATGTGAGTAAGACTGCAAACTACTGCTGGCGCTAGATTTTTTTACGGCAGCCTCGGTTAAATATCTATTGTACGGCGGTACACGCGGTATAAGGATTACAAATTGAGTTCTGGAGTGTTGGCCAGCCGGAAATCGGAGAAAACCAAAGAGGAAAAGAAAGAAAGAGTGTTTTTTTCTGCATAGTTTGGAGTAACATACTCTATCTGATTGAGAAGGGACCCAGTACTTACCCAAGACCGTTATATAAGCAAAAGTACTTTATCGGTCCTACTCATTCACCGCAAAAAAATTTACTCAGCGCAAAAGCAACTAAGCTACACGACGCATGGTCACCAACCAAAAACCGAGAATAAAATACCCATATTTATTAAATAATTTATCAATACAAAAAAACAATATTAAAATATATTGAAAACAATCAAAAAATAAAGAGACACAAACACACATGTCGGGAAACAGATGGACAAATACGAATACACCCTCTAGAAAACAAGACTAACACAAACAAAATAGGATATTATTTATACAAGGAGTTCAACTGGAAAGCTTCCACAACAGGTCTACCGAGCATTTCCCACCTAGAGGCCTACACTCTCACAAATCCCAGAATATTTCCAGGTTCCTTTCAGGCTGCAGATAATCACAGAACTACGACCCACTCCCGTCATACCATCAAACATACCCACCCTCGCATCATACAGCATCTATCTGAAAAATAACCATTAGAAAATAAGGGGAAACTATTGAAGGAATTTACGGCGACTGGAAAATTTAAAAGCCAGCCTCTGTGTAAAGCGCCGTGCACATAACGTACAATCATGTAAGAACAACTACAAATAACAAAGGCTCGGCACTCGGCTGTTAAAGGTCAGTAAGCTCTGAAGCCTGACGTGCATTGTTGACTCTGATCGTGTGTTGTGTCAGACATAACGAATGTGTGTACTTTGATCATTAGCCTTTATTTCACTTCTATACGGCGACAAACGGAGAATTGTTCGGTAGCTTGGCACCGTGAATAAAAATTGTTGGCTGTATCTACATGGATGATATATGAGCCAGGCAAACACAAATAAATTACAAAAGTGTATTGCTGAACAGGAAATGATATTTCCCGTACTGTGGTGCCATGTAGGTAGGCACTGTACCATCCTTATTGTATATTGCGCTTCCCTATCTATTTCTATGACTTTCTGAACGTTTTGGATGTGTTGGAACCGTGTGTGGCTATGTAGTAAAAGGCTAGGTCTGTATCTAAAAAACATACATGACATCTGTCATGTTTTCTTGTCTATGCTATTGACCTTTCTTATTGAATTTTGAAGTTTCATCCGATTTCGTCTTTATTTAAATGCACATTAAACTGATAATATAGCACTTTTGTATTTATTATTGTCTATCCGCGTTTCTTATATTATTATTATTATTACCATAGAGAACGCATTTTTATTGTGAAGTTGTAATTATTCACAACGTTGGTCTGTAATATTTTAAATACAAATTCTAATTAATATAATTCTGGCGTCTGCGATCAGTTTACTCAAAGGTATTTGAGATTCTGTAAAAATAAGGTAGATGGCTCTTTCAAATTATGGAACGATTAAATGTATTAATATCAAAAAGGTAACATATAGGTTCGAAAATTGTCGCTAAAAATATTGTCGCTGTAGCATAGTGCACCTTCCCCGGTTAGGAAAGAGATCCAGGTTCGAATCCCGGTGGCGCAATAACAATATTTTTAAATAAAATTGATTTTGTATGTATATCTTTCTAATTAATATATTTAATTCATATTTACAAATTAAATGTATTATTTAGAAAGATATACATATAAAATCAATTTTATAGAAAAATATTGTTGTTGCTACCGGGATTCGAACTTGGATCTCTTCCAATCCGTGGAACGTGCGTTAATTAATTAATTAATAAAATAAAGGAACGATATATGTATCTTTTTCTTCTTCTTTAAAAAAGGCAATCCACCCTTCAAGAGTGATTTGTGCCATTAAACAAGTTTAAACATTATTTCATAGAAACTAGTACGACAATATTATAGAATAGGGAATTTTGCGTTACAAGTTAATACCATTGTCATTCAAGAAATTTTCTATAATATAGATTAAATGTGGCGAGTTAAGGGAAAGAAGATGACACAAGTTAACCGGGAGTTGATAATTACCATCGACAAGATTATTCTAAAAAAAACTTGTGATGGACAGGCAAAAAAGACATGGTCAAGGGTTTTCTCCTCAGCACCACATTCACACATTGGGGAGTTCTAGAGATATTTGCTACTGTTCTTTTAGAGTCTTTCCTGTTGGAGAACCAAGGGGTGCGGGGAATAGATCTTTGGATTATTTTAAGAAAAATGATAGATATATCATATAGGTTCGAAAATTTTTCGTCAATGTACTGTGTGCTTAAGCATAATCAGTTAATGCAGGTTCTCCGTATTGGAAGAGAATTAGGTTCGAATCCCGGTAGAAATAACAATATTTTTGAAATAAAATTGATTTTATGTGTATATCTTTCTAATTAATATGAAAGACAAAGATCACACACTATTTTTACAGTGAAAAGAACAACGAACATACAAATATAATTGTCTCTTTCTCACTTATTAAATGACGAGAGATAAGAAGGAAGGACACATTGTATAGGACTAAATGAATGCTCTAAATAATGTTATTAACCATTTTTTCAAAATTGAATGCTCAATATATATTAAAGCCATTCAACTAATAAAAATATTTTTTCTAACTGTTATTTACGGTAACACGAGTTGACAGCATGGCTGCGTTCGGGTATTTTATATCATGGTATGGTAAAGGTTAAAAAAGTTTGTTAAAATTCTGTTCATTTGGGTTTTTGAACTCATACATAGCAATGAAAAGAAATGCGGTAATATTTTTGCTTAAAATTTTTCATTAATTTTAATATTTAACGTCAAAACTTGTTTCATTTTTTAAAAATGTGTAATATTCGAGATCTCGTTACTCGCGGGTAAAATAATATACGCGAGTGGCGAGTGTTATGCAGGTCACAGTGATCAGAATCAAATTAAAATGTCTAAATGTATAATAAACAATATTAAAATTTTACTAGGTATCTGTAACAAGACACCATGATACGATGATATGAGATATAAAAGCAGAACAACCCAACTTCAAAATCCCAATCAGCGTTGCATATTCCACCCCCACGTGATGAGCCATTATCCCCGCTAGCACAGGGGGTTGGCCCTTAACCCCTTCGCTTCCCGCTGTAGGTGGCGGCAGGACGATAGCGCACGTAGCCCGGTTGAACAAATATGCTGATATTTATTTCAACGTCAACACTTTGGCGCAGGTGAAAATGTTCATTTATTATTTGTGATTATTTCAAATATCATCATAACGTTGAAATTTAGAAATACTACAAAATTCACGTGAAAAATATTAAACTGTGTCGACATTTGTGCTATGAAAAATGGAATGTTTATTTATTGATTGGAATTCGCAAAAAAAAATCTTTCAACGGTGAAAATATTATTAAATGTGCAATGCAATGAGTTTAAGTAATGTTTAAGTGCATAATAGACTCCCCAATGTGTGAATGTGGTGCCGAGGAGGAAACCCAACCCTTGACCATGTCTTTTTTGCGGATCACAGGTTTTTATTACAGTAATCTTGTCAATGGTAATTTTCAACTACCGGTTAACTTGTGTCATCTTCTTTCCCTTAACTCGCCACATTTAATCTATATTATAGAAAATTTATTGAACGACAATGGTATTAACTTGTAATGTAATATTTCCTATTCTATAATATTCTTGTACTTCTTTCTATCAAATAATGTTTTAACTTGATTAATTGCACAAATCACTCTTGAAGGGTGGATTGCCTGTTTAAAAGAGGAAGAAGAAGAGTTAAGGAGGGTATTAAAAATCTTGAGTGAATAATGTGTCCAATAAAAACGCTTAGAAATGTATGAAAGAAGATTTATATATATATATATATACCGTGTTTTTACTATTTCCGAAGTAAGTTCATAGAACTTTTTTAAAGAAAAATTCTCACCTAATTCACTTGAGACGCGTTTCGCCTTGTAAGGGCATTATCAATCTAACATTTTAACTCGACACTTTGTATTTATATCTATAGTGGGGGACAGCTTTACAATTTTTTTTCCATGAGGTGAAAAGGGGCAATATTATTCATTGAAATTCGGAGGATTTACATACATTTTTGAATGTTTTTAATTGTTCTAAGTGACCATTCTGTTTCAACACTAATAATATTTTAATGTCATAGGTAATATGTAGAAAAAGACAGCTATACAATATTTGGTATTCTGTCAGAATACCAAGAGTACCAGCTTATAATCAGATGCGTGAAGCAACTGATTCGTAAGTTCAAATAGCAGTGATGATTTTCAGGGTAGGGTTCAAAGTTCCACGTCTGTAGGAGTCTATACAAAATAGTTATTTACTCCATGAAGTATATATATATAATTAAGTAAATATTTAAAACTCAGTTTACTCCGTTCAATCAAAAAAAAATGTGGCATAGGCCATGAATACGTTAAACAAAAACATTGTTTGCTGTAACGTTACGTACTTTCCAAGTTTTAAGTTTTACCTCACCGAAGATTGTCGGTAGTCCAATGAGATGTGCAAATTATAATCTTTATTAGAATAATAATACTGTTATGGTACAGAGTATACAACTATTCACGGAGACACTACACACACACACACACACTAATATACATCTACAACCGGTGATGATGGCGCTCTGACACACACACATTTGCTCAATCTTCAAGTACATCACATGTAATGACCGAAAAATGGAGATAGATGAAGTTAAATGAGGAATCCTTGATTGATACACCTGATGCGGTTCAAAGATAGGACTCTTCAGTCACAAGAAGAGTCTTAATCTTTAATAAATCATGGCAAATATTGTCTTCATATCATGAGATATCGTTGAAAAATATTTATAAGTTTTAACTGTATTTACATTACATGTACTGTAATTTTTTCTATCAGAAATTGAAGTTTTTATAATCGATGTTAATTTCTGACAAAATAAACGATAATATTTTTAAGAACTAGCAAAGAAATTCAGGTTTTTTTCTGAACCATGTTTTGGACTTATCTATTGTATATCTGCACAGACTTTGTGGTGCAATCACACCTTGAGTATCGCAAAATTCAGGAACAGGAAAAGGGACTCCGCCTCTCCTGGATCTCCCAATCACCTCCGGATGCAGTGAACTGTATGGTATTATTACACTATCCCGACAAAGTTCGAACACAGACTCATGAAGTCTTCGAGAATAATAACAGCTCAAGCTGTTTAGGGATTTCATCAAAACGTGGACAACGAGATGGAGAACGCGGACACTTCACTTTTCGTATGTTAAATTCTTAAAACAAACAAAATCGTACGTAACTCCGTTGGCCTGTACCGTGTGTGGTGTAGTTTAGGGTGGGGTGACTCATGCATCTTTGTGTTTCGTCCGAGTCCCTTCATGGGAAAGAGTACTTGATAATTAGCCCTTTAATGGCTGGCTTATACCCACTGATCTCTTTACTTTCGTACGTGACACTTGATTATCTGATTATTTGTAATGTTATTATATACCTTTATTAAAAAAAAATCAGATAGGAATATCTTTCATTAGATTTTGTTTTTTATCTCTTTTCTTTTGTTTTTATTAATTGTACATTTCGCGTTTGTGTAGTACTGTGTGTGGAACCGATAAAATAAGTTGAAACTTCTACAACGGTTCCGGAATAGGGCGGGTCCCCCCCCACTTATAGCGCCCCTTTATATTTATATTAGCGTTTAGACTGTTCTGATTCAGGGTTGACGAGGCATAGGAAGCTGCATTTGTCAAAACCTAAAAAATCACTCCACAAGTAAACAAAAGTCTGGTGTAATTGAACTATATGATATGTTAGGATATCACACATAATTTAATATTCTTATAATATAATAGTGGTATGACATACAAACAAAAGAAAACACGCCTAAAAACAATTTAAAATAAATAATATTAAAGAATTAACTTTACTCTTCGACTTGAAGGTGTTAATATATTTATTTAACCGGCTAATACCGTCACAGCACACATGCTAGTCAGCGTATGGCTGCGATATATGTGTGTGCCATACCCGCGGGGAGAGTCCAGGACCGGCGCCCATTCATAATTCAAAAGGACATCGAGGGGTTTGTGCGATATCCAGCGGTCCGTAAAGTTGGGGTCGTGGACCAACAGGTCGAGAATTATGGGAACGTATATTAAACAGAACTTCATCAATTTTATCATCGCCGAGCTAAATGAGAAGTTTATTCAAAAAGGTATCAAACAAGACGTGTGCATTGGTGTCGCGTAAATAATGTTCAATTGTAAATATTATTCATAAAATAATCAACACAACATATGCTAATCCATATCTGAGACCCCCCCTTCCTCGGTAACAACATATTTTTTTAGAGTTTTACTTTTCGAATTGGCAACACTTTTACAGCAACAGCCAATTTGACAGCTGACAGCTGATTTGTGTTGGCATTTCATCATGAATAGACTTTTGCCAGAACAATTCTTGCAAATTGGGCAAATTTATTTAAAAGATCGTGATTCAGTTTGCTACACTTACCATGCGCTACGTCCGTTTTACGGTCGACATAATTGTTCATCCGAGCAAGTGATTCGAATAACCATGCATCGTTTTCATACAGTGCGCAGCGAAGAAGTTGTTGTTTTTTCAAAAATGATGCCGGCCAGTCAACGGAGAGCGCTATAGATCCATGATTACTGACTTTTTCGTTTCCCAATTGAATGTCATTAATGTGGAAGAGCTGTGGTTCTAACAAGACGGCCCAGCATGCCACACAGCAGCGCGCGCCACAATCAATTTATTGAAGGAAACATTCGATCAGCGCATAACATCGCGTAATGGACGTGAATCATGTGATTTAATACCTCTTTCACATTTTATGTGAAGGTATATGTAGTCGCTAGTCTACGCCGATAAACAAAAGACGATAGACCACTTGGAGGCCAACATTCGTCACGTTATTGTCGACATACGTCCCCCAGGTGCTCTAAAAATTTGTCGGAAATTGGACTTCCAGATTGCGCTTTGTTTGAGCCAGCCGCGGCGCTCATACGCGCGAAATCATATTTAAACTCTAATGGCATAAAATTATCTTTCCAATAAAGCCAATACCATGGCCATTACAACGATTTTTATGTGTTTTAGTTCATTTTAAAGTGCTATACTTTAAAAAAAGACACCATTTACAACGCATATGCATTCACAACGTAGATCTACCTAAAAACCATATACAGCGTTGTTGTAGGGGTGGTATCGTTTATAATCTTTGACTTTCGGGATGGGGCGACTTCGAACGTAGTGTCATTAAGGCTGTATAGTGAATACATCCACCCTGGAATTTATAGAGCTAACGATCCTCAATCACGAGGGACCGACGTAGATAACGATGGCGAAATAGAATCGCGTTTCCCAGAATAGGAAATGTTCTAGGTTCGTATCTCGGTAGTAACCAAATATTTTTTCGATGCATAGATTTTTTCTGTATTAAAATGAAATTTAATTTAATTTGTATAACAAATTTTGCTTTATCATTTTCTAAAATTTCAATTCAACAATTAAAATTAGTTTTCCTTAAAATAAGATTAATATTATTAAGGAGAACACATTCTTATTGTGAAGATGTAATTATTCATAACAAAGGTGTGTGATATTTTGAAAACAAATTAAATGTATTAATTAGAAAGATATACATATAAAATCAATTTTATCGAAAAATATTGTTGTTGCTACCGGGATTCAAACCTGGATCTCTTGCAATCCGGGTAACGTGCATTATCCGATTATAAAATTTTCGAACCTATACTTTTCAAATTAATACATCTATCGTTCCATTATTTGAGAGCAATCTACTTTGTTTTTACGGAATCTCAAATACCTTTGAGTAAACCCGCTAGAATTAACAATTCATTTTTATTAAATTTTGAATACAACTTATATAATAAGAGAATAAGAAAAGATCCAGATTCGAATTCCGGTAGCAACAACAATATTTTTAGATAGAATTGATTTTATATATATATATCTATCTAAATAATACATTTCATTTGTATTTAAAATATTTACAGTACTGAAAGAGGAAATTTAACTATGTTTTTTAATCAATATCTGTATGAAGGCTTTGATTAAATTTTCCCGGAGCTACCCCTAAAACATAGAAGAGCTCTAAATGATAAAATAAAACATTATAACGAAATATAGGTAGTGGAGAATATTGCCTTGTTAGCTATAGCGAGGGTATTCCAACCAACATGTCATATTTATTGTGTTAGACTTAAAGGTATAATCATATACAATACTAGCACAAAGGTGTTATAGCACGGGTGGCCAACCCGCGGCCCGCGAAGCATATGCATATTTTTTTCTTTTAGTGTACATAAAACCACCAAAAAAACATTCCAACGTGCGTAGTTCGTATCGTATCTCATATATGGAAGTATCTCAGTACATTGATTCAAGTATTGTGACAATTTCTTATATGGTGCATTCGTATTAACAAACAATCACAACGTTAGGCTGATAGCTGATAGCTGGATAGCCGTGAGCGTGAATTCGGGGCGGGATGCGTCATGCGACCGCCAGCCGAGCCACCCTGTGGCGAGCTCGAAACGCCGTCGTTTGCTTTGAATAATAAAATACATTTTGTTGTACGGCCCGGTAGAAAATCTCATTTCTAAAATCTGGCCCGGCTGCTGAAAACGTTGGCCACCCATGTATTAAAGCGTAATTTTAAAGTGGGATTTTTCCACCCAGCAAACGAATATTTCCGACTGTTAGCTGTTAGCACGGGTCAGAAATTGTTGCTTTTATATCCTTACTCTTCTAGTTTTTGACGAGGGTTTGGTTAACGAAAAATTAAACAAACGTTTATATGAATCTATAAAGATAATTTAATTATAACGGTACACTAATTAACTAAAACTCTCAATATTGCGATGTTTTGCTATAATTTAATACAATATACACGAAATTAATATTGCGAAAAAGTAGAAATGAAAATGGGCTAGTCTTATTACCTGAGTATAATGGAATCAAGTGTTCCCGTGGTACGAGACCACGGGGTACACCAAGCTCACGCTGGGATGATGAAATTCGATACCGTTTCCAAATGGGCTAGCAGCAGGATGCCAGGGACAGAATTGTAGAGACATCATTGGGAGGATTTCATCTCGCAGTAGCGTTTGGTGTACACTCATATCATAAATGCATAAATGCGATACATATCGTATTACCGACTATGTTTGAGTGAGATAGTGACACAGGATGAAATCCCTCACTAGTCAGCTTTTTTAACTAATATTTTAACTTTTTATGTTAAGCCTAGATATAAACAAAATCATGATGGTGAGATCTCCAGCATGCTCAAATGGCAGTTAACCTAATATTTCAATTTTATCGTTTCCATGAATGGCGACAGAGATCACGCAGCGGCCACAATTGTGTGAAATGATGAACATTTCATTTTGTTTGCTTGGAACGTGTATATGGAAATATTTTAAGTATGTTCGTTTTTGTCTAATGTCACTCTCATCATCAGCATCAACTGAACGTTCCCAGCAAGTACCGGTGTATCAAACGCAACTCCCATCAGACTTAATGACACCTAGTACCGATGGCATATAACAATACCAACGCGGCCAGTGGGAAACACGTCTCGTGAGCGTCATTCTTCCTATCGACGCGTTTCAGACAACAGCTCCAGAAACCGCTTAAACTAATGCATTTGTTAACATTAACTTCAATAAATAATTGTATTTTGAAGCCTAACACAAATCACAATATAATCTTTAAATCATTCATATACATCAACATACGGAAACTTATACGCATATATCATCCAATCATACGTAATCGCAAAAACGAATTATTGCATAACCAACATTTTCCTTCAAGGTGTTGATTCACTATTTCCCAAACATCTATTACAATTCCGTTGTACGTGTCATTTTATTATCTTTATTTTTTACGTATTTTTGTGATATATTTTTAATATGTCCTACTTAGAATCCTACACGAAAAAAATTCCACACAAATTAATAAAAAATCTCGTTGTTTTAAGGTATACAATGTTAAAAATAAGAAAAACCATAAGTGTTATAGATCACGTGAATTACGAGTACCTACCGTATACGCAGTTGTATAAAAATTACGACAAATATAATATTAATTTAAACAAAAATATATAATTAATAATTATACAAAATACTTTATTTAAACCACTATTTATTAATAATTCTACATGTTTCGATACCTATAGTATCATCTTCAGAAAACAGTGCATACTGAAATTAAAAAATACAAGCATAGATGAGAAAAATGGTAAATAAGTAAGAACTAATATGAAACCAAATTTAAAAGGTGACTATTTGCAAATAAAATTTTGTTATTTATAATATTAGGCTTGCTATTAACACTTTTTATTATTTTTAAAATTTAAAATTGATCAAAATGTAAACCCCTAGTATTTTTATGTATAATTTCTAAACCCTTATTAATATCAAAGGAATAGTTTGTTTCTAAAAGGTAATTGGAAAATTCTGAATAGTTATTTTTATTTAGGCATCTCAAATGTTCCTTAATTCTGATATCAAAATTTCTGCAAGTTTTACCTATACAAAAATATTTGCAATCATTTCAAATTTATTTGTAGACCCCCGATTTTTTTAAATATCTTCCTTATCCTTGTTATTTAATATATAATTAGTGGTTTAAACAAAGTATTTTGTATATTAATTAATATAAAATGAGGCTGCAAAGTAATTTTGAAAATATTGAAGAAGAAAAAATATATAATTTTATTAAAGAGGTGACAAATAAAACAGCGGTTTAAGGAACCCAGGATCGGTGCAACGGTATACCTGCGACTCGCTCAGTTCAAGTGTGAAAATTATGGCCACCCCGCCAGTCAAAAACAAACAAAATTAAAATGTTCAAGGGTAGCTAGCTACCTTGCAATGTAAAAAAAATCGAAGAGCACACAAAATGCGTGGAGTGTGCTTTTATGATAATGAACGTCGCAAAAAATAATGCTTAATTTTTTATCATATGTATGAAAAAAAATAGACATGATTTTATAATTATTAAGTTAATCTGAACCACAGACCACTAAATGAATAGACATGCAAGAAAGTGTACACACACGTAGGAGAAGGGTTTAGAACATTAGTTGCGGAACGAGGGACATTCTACACACATTACTTGTGGGAATAAAAATCCGATAGTTTATAACACATTTATCTCTACATAAAACTTTCTCATCAGTCTTTGATGAAAGTATTTTAATTATTCATATTAAAAATAGATGTTTAAAATGTGACTAATTAAAATTGGGGCATTTTCAAATTTGAAAGAAAACCCAGCTTTACCCATTTTTTTTTTACTATAGACATCTATCTGCTGGGTATAACACCCGTAGTGCATAATATTTTAAGGTTAGACACATGTTGAAAAGAGTTGAAAATGTTAATTATTTAAAAATAATCATAGTTATGCGATTATTTCCGTTAATTAAAATATTTTATTTATTCTAAATTATATACTGAATAAAAAATAAAATCGAGTGGCCAAACTGTATTTTTGTTAGACGATTTAGGATCTGAAGCAGCGGGACAATTTCCCTAATATTTATTTCGAAGCACGTGGGGCGTTTTTTAAGTAAGTAATGTTGCCGGATATTTCCGGTGTAGCGCTGCGGTTGCGATGTTGCGCAAGCAACGTTCCTTCATCTGTTGACTCACCACATGCAACACTGGAGACATTCACATAGTGTGGCTATCTTGTGGCGAGTGTTTGAAATGTTCAAGACAATAGATCAGCCCGCCGATTCGTGATTCGTTTCTTGAATGCACAAAACATGAAACCAGCTAACATATATCGCCAAGTATGTTCTGATTTGGCGCTAAGTGAAGCGGCTCCTTGGTGGCAAGCGATTTAATGACAATGATGAACTCAAAGACGGAGTACATATATTGTTTTCATCCCGGCGGCGTCGTTCTATAACGAAGGTATACATAAATTGGTGCCCCGTTATGACAAGTGGT
Organism: Eubasilissa splendida; assembly: GCA_031772225.1. Lineage (NCBI taxonomy): Eukaryota > Metazoa > Arthropoda > Insecta > Trichoptera > Phryganeidae > Eubasilissa > Eubasilissa splendida. The sequence continues at coordinate 20,284,155 of CM062864.1, forward strand.
TTAATAATAGTGGCGACTACGTTGAAAAGTGGTTTAAGGTATGTAGCGTCCGAAGAAAGTAAAGAGTTGTAAAAATGATATCGTGTTTTTAAAAAAAAAATTCCTGTACTTAGAAAACACGCCTCGTACATGCAAATACCTAGTTTAAGACATACCTATAATAAAATTGTTTAATATTTTTTTATTAATTTAAATTTGTAGGTATTTGTAGGTATCGCTTTGACACTTTTACTAACTACCTTATTGTAATAAACATCATAAGTGTTTTATATTAATACATGAATTGGAAGGGTAAAAAATTCTGATAAAAAACCCTCTAAACAATTTACTGGAAGTTAAGAAGCACACATGCATGTCTGAAACATCTTAAATACACCCTTGAGTCACTACTGTAAATTCAAAATAAACAGAACACCGTTGGATAAATTTTACATAGTTAATTATATACAGAAAAGGAATTTTAAAATTTGTAATAATTCTTAATGTTTTTTGAGCATGTGCCTCGGAAACCTTTTCCAAAGCCGATTTAAATAATGATTTCTCGAAGTAATATTAGGCAGTACGAGTTATTAAAGCAAGTCGCAGAATCAAAATTAAGAGAAACAAAAAATTTGGGTTTTGATTTTCATTATGAAGTTCCATTGTAACGTCCGTACTAAAATACGTATTTTGATTTTAATAAATATTTCTATTTCAAAATAACAATTTCACGTAGATGAGAAACGACAATTAAACCGTAAAATTGAACTTTACCACCTTAACACATTTTGATATTATATTTAGTTTTGAATATCATAAAAATGTTTGATAATCGAACTAAATACATTTTAATGCAATAGAATTAATCAATACGATACATATTTTGTGGTGATGATTGAACATCAATGATATTTATTACATTTAGTTTTGAATATCATAAAAATGTTTGATAATCGAACTACATACAGTTTAATGCTATAGAATTAATCAATACGATACATATTTTGTGGCGATGATTGAACATCAATGATATTACATTTAGTTTTGAATATCATAAAAATGTTTGATAATCGAACTACATACAGTTTAATGCTATAGAATTAATCAATACGATACATATTTTATGGTGATGATTGAACATCAATGATATTACATTTAGTTTTGAATATCATAAAAATGTTTGATAATCGAACTACACATATTTAATGCGATAGAATTGATCAATACGATACATATTACATGATATTCAACTACATAAGTTTTAATGCTATAGAATTAATCAATACGATACATATTTTGTGGCGATGATTGAACATCAATGATATTACATTTAGTTTTGAATATCATAAAAATGTTTGATAATCGAACTACATACAGTTTAATGCTATAGAATTAATCAATACGATACATATTTTGTGGCGATGATTGAACATCAATGATATTACATTTAGTTTTGAATATCATAAAAATGTTTGATAATCGAACTACATACAGTTTAATGCTATAGAATTAATCAATACGATACATATTTTGTGGCGATGATTGAACATCAATGATATTACATTTAGTTTTGAATATCATAAAAATGTTTGATAATCGAACTACATACAGTTTAATGCTATAGAATTAATCAATACGATACATATTTTGTGGCGATGATTGAACATCAATGATATTACATTTAGTTTTGAATATCATAAAAATGTTTGATAATCGAACTACATACAGTTTAATGCTATAGAATTAATCAATACGATACATATTTTGTGGCGATGATTGAACATCAATGATATTACATTTAGTTTTGAATATCATAAAAATGTTTGATAATCGAACTACATACAGTTTAATGCTATAGAATTAATCAATACGATACATATTTTGTGGCGATGATTGAACATCAATGATATTACATTTAGTTTTGAATATCATAAAAATGTTTGACAATCGAGCAATATTTTGATGAAATGATATTGAACAGTATGGTAACATTCATAATATTATATAGTATTTCGATCATCACAACGATATTGAGGAATATTGACAATCACATTACATTAAAATTGATGTGATATGTTTAAAAATGATATAATATTTTGATTCAAACGTTGTAAAAATAACGTCTATAAAAACAAAATGTAAAAATATATTGCGCTACGCCGATGCCAGTAACATCCCAACGTACGATGGTGCATAAAACAGGTCACTAGATGGTGTCTATGCGCTGGCTCTCGCTGCTGGAAATAGATTGCTTTCTGCTGGTATGAATATATTGAGTGAAGTAGTTACCAAAGATGCACGTATTCCAACCTATCTTCTACTAAAACATATTAAAGTATACGATAATATGCAAATACTATTAAAAAAAATGATTTCGTACCATGTTTCGGATCGAAATACTAGAACGCCGGCGTTATTTCGTGTGAATGCTTCAAATACGAATTATCACAGTGGCGCACCTATACAAAAAGTTCACAGGCTTGGGAACGATTTAGTCCTGTGATGTATCTATGGTATAAATGCGTGACCGCGGGTAGGTTGGTACGATGATGAGTGTGTGAAAGAGATAAATGCCTCCGAACTGTTGAACTGTAAACATCTTATATTGACCTGTACTATGTTGTATCGATGCATCTGGAATAAATACTTTTGTTACCACGAACGGGTATTATTCTGACGAAACAATCCCGCACAGAAAGAGTTACCACCATTATCAGTACGAGTTAAAGATATAACAGTTCTGATAATAATCCTATGGTCAATGAGTAAAAAAGAAAGTGTGATATTTTTGATGCTGCATCGAGACAATTATATAATTGATAAAGGTATTTGAGCCGATCTGTATTTTTTTTATTTTTTGTCCACATTTTATTGTCCATTTTGTCTTATTAATAATGTATAATATAAAATGATTTAAACTATATTAATATGTACACGATTGCGTACATCAGTTAATAATATGATTAATGTAAAATTCACTATACAATATGTATATGTAATATATATGATACAATAATAATAATAATAATATAAATAATAAAAAAGGCAATGATGAAAACTATGACACTACCAAAGTTTTGATAGTGTAAGAAATAATAATATTTTCAGCAATTTAAATAGTATTCAAAATTAAAGATTCCGACTATTCTTGTTGACCTTTACCATACCATGATATAAAATACCCGAAAGCAGCCATGCTGTCAACTCGTGTTACCGTAAATAACAGTTAGAAAAAATGTTTTTATTAGCTTAAATGGCTTTAATGGCACGAATTTACTCTAAATATTGAGCATTCAATTTTGAAAAAATGATTAATAACATAATTAAATCCTATACAATGTGTCCTTCCTTCTTATCTCTCTTCATTTAATTAGTAAGAAAGAAATAATTATATTCGTATACTTATTCTTTTTACTATGAAAATAGTGTGTGATCTCTGTCTTTCATATCACAAATGGTATTTTTACTAACGTATTAATTTTACAACAGATTTCATATTTAGTTTTTCACATATTATTCTTAAGCGCTAATATTTTATTAAGGATGAATTTTATGTTGCATGTATTTACCGAAATATTACAGGTTTAATTAAGATGGTAGACCTGTGTTACTGCATGGTTTTGGAAGGGTTAATTATCTAATGATAATCTTATTATTTTCGGATACAATTTGAGCGAAAATTAAATATATTATATAACACAAACAAACGATATTCATGAATCATATTTAGGCACAGCATATAAACAAGAGAATTATAAATGACGTATTTTAATGTCGTAGACTGAAGGTCAGAAACCCAAGGAAATGGTTTGAATTGTGAATTACATACAGAACCTCTCGTAAACAACAATATAGTGTTTGACTTAATACTTCGCAGCCAGGTTTCAACAGGTGGCCTAAATTGGAGCTATAAAATAAAGACGTGTTCAACAATCCCGTCTTCCATAGGAGGTCCAAAAAGGGTGAGGTCAGGAATTAAGGGTAAAGCAAATATAACGACAGACTTAATACATACCGACGTCATATATCTTTAAATTTAATAATATATGTAAGTACGGTTAATGATTTATTAAAATACTTTTAAACTTTTTATATATGTAAATTTATGGAATTTATTTATTTATGGAAATAAATATGGATAAATAGTCGATAAAAGTTAAAAAGTGTTTTAATAAATCATTAAAATGGAAAACTATAAATAATAAGTACGATTATATCAAATTTAATTAGGTTGGTGAAAATGAAATTGCATTTATTTACAAGATCACGTGTGCAAAATTTGTGTAGTGACAGTGTGGATTTTTGTTATTTCTAATTTATAACTCACTCGGATTTTAAATTAATATACAGCTAAAACATACTTTAAATATGAATTAAATATATTAATTATAAAGATATACATATAAAATCAATTTTATCGAAAAATATTGTTGTTGCGCTACCGGGATTCGAACCTGGATCTCTTCCCTAATCGGGGGAGGTGCTTTATCCAACTAAGCTACAGCGGCATTATTTTTAGCGACAATTTTTCGACCCTATATGTTACCTTTTTTGAAATCAATACATTTAATCGTTCCATCATTTGACAGAGCCATCTACATTATTTTTAAAGAATCTCAAAAACCTTTAAGTAAATCTAGTAAAAAAAAGCCAGAAGAAAAAAGGTAAAATATAGGGTCGAAAAATTGTCGCTAAAAATAATGCCGCTGTAGCTTAGTTGGATAAAGCACCTCCCCCGGTTAGGGAAGAGATCCAGGTTCGAATCCCGGTAGCGCAACAACAATATTTTTCGATAAAATTGATTTTATATGTATATCTTTATAATTAATATATTTAAAATATCACAGACCTATGTTCTGAATAATTACAACTTCACAATAAGAATGTGTTCTCCTAAAAAATAAAAACATACTTTATCAGATTCCACCACTTCCTTCTGCAAATAAAAGTTTACGAAATTATTCTTTAGAATGTGAACCATAAACTAGTGATGGTAAAATCGTTATTTAAACTGTTATTGCGATTGTGATTGTGTTCGATTCTAACGATGATCGATAACTGTTTAACGTAATTCTTCGAGTAATCCTCCGACAGTTAAATCTTAATTACCAATCATCGTTAAATCTCAGTTACCAATAATCGACAAAATCACAGTCACGTAACGGTTTACCATCACGCCGTTTCCCCGCGGGGGTAGGTAGATGATCGAGTGTCACACTCCTCTGTCCTGACACACAATTCTCACCTCATCCACATTTATACATCTTATCATACAATCTCGCCGATTGTTGAGATTTGTAACAGAACCATACTCCATTATCTGGTTTAACCGGTCGTGCCAAGTCTTCCGCGGACGTTCTGTCATTTCTGGTGTCATCAACATTTACGTCATATATCTCACCTCATTACTTGATATGATAAAAATACCTATGGCAACATTGCACACCAAATAAATTATGGTATCTAATTATCGTATAAATTTGTATATTTTTAGTATTAGATTTTAATGAATTAATTTTAATTTCTGATGTACTTTATTATATTAACATCTTAACAACAATCAAATTTTATCACAGGTATTTAATTTGAGTTAAAAAAATGTTACCTTGGTGTAATTTGAGACAAGGTAGTATTTTCACGACTTATTAGTATTTTAGCATCCCCGAGCAGCTGGGGGGAGATATTTATTTATTTGAATTTATAAAGAGATTACGCGTCGTGTTTTTTATTTGTTTTGACACTGTTGTCATTTATTTTAAAAACAAGTAATCGCTCCACGAAATGGCTGCTCTCAGAGATATTTTCATTAAAATGTTTAAAAAAAAAGATATTATTTTCAATACTCAACGTTCGAATGCAGAGTAAAATGGCCGCCATTAATAACCGTTAAATGCCAACATCTTTCATAAAAACATTCGCTTTATTTCTACCATTCATTCCTCTTTCAAATAGATTTATGCGTCTCCCCCGGGCCATTATCCGAATATTTACCGTGGCCCTGATACGGCCCGCGGGCCCTATATTTTGCCAGCCCTGTTATTTAAGGGCTACCAAATTGAACAAAGTTGCGCGGGCGTTTGCGAGTGCAATAAAAAATATACATTTCTTCTTTCAAGGCGCGTGACCGCCTATTCGGGGACTCTGGAGACTCCGCACAATGTTGTTTGACTTGCAATAAGTTCCGCGCCACCGGCATACATACTTCGACAAGATTAATATTATTTTAAAACTAACCTGGTTAAAACGAATAACATTAAACCATGCCAACCAGGCAGCTGTTCGATAGCGCCCCGCATATTGACAGGGCGGATACCAAAATTTGCCCTCATTGTCCTCGGTTGACTCAATAAAGTAAATAATATTTACGATAATAAAATGTAATAACAAATATGCAGATGGGAAGTGGAGAGGTACTCCTTTCTGGGAAAGGAGACCCTCCACGCACTACTGCCGGCAGATTTAACCCACAAGAACAGTACATCGCAGATCATATTTGGGCAGAAGGTAGAAAATAAGTATGACAAAGTGAACAAAATAAGATTAACAAATACGTTGCTCAGTAGTCCTCCGGAGGATCTCCCATCAGGAGACCTACACTGGAACAAAGGGCCTAAACAACTCCGGAGTCCAGAAGAAAGAGAGCCGCCCTTCCAGAGCGCTCCGATCGATCATACATACACAGACATGCTACACTCGTTCTAACTAACAAACTTTGACTCATTTAAAATCGATCGGTTTCGATACTATTGTATCTAACATCAGGACGGACGCACACTAACTGATCCATAAAATAAAATATGTAAATAAATCAATTGTCGGACGGGGGCGTGGCTTCAGTCACTGCGGGAAGAGGTGACGACATTGAAATGAAGAGGATATAATATACATCAAAAATACTTTTAAAATACTAACTTTACTCATTTTCACATTGCTTGGGGTTATTCTGAAAAGGGTAGCCTGTTTTAACATTCAAATAGAAATTAACATAACTTAAACTAAAAAAACTTTAATGAAAATAAATGCCATTTTATTCCACGCATTTTTGTCAACAAGCAACAACCTTATTCATGACTATAGAATAAAACTCACGAGGATTAGGATCCAAGAATTCAGTAAAGGTATTTTCAGCAGCTTTTACGTTATTGATTTTTTTGCCGTAAATAGTTATTAAGGTGCTTGAAAAGATGTAAAAAAAAATGGGTTCTCTTTCAGTAAATCAATGCTGGTTGTTTGAAGACATCGTTTGTCTGACTGAATGTCTATTGCTTTAAAATTCTGAACGGCTGAAGCTATTTTGATGTGGTTTTGAAGTTTCTCCGGAAAGGATTTAAACTATATAAAATATCATAAGCGTTTAACAAATGCACAAGCTGGTAAATTTTGATGACAATGATTTGAGATAATAATCATATCGTCTTAGATAGACACTGTCACTAATTTAAGATGAAGTGTACTTTGAGTTTCGACGCTCTATGTTCTGAGTTTGACGTTACGTCAAATACAAAACATCACCTTCATTGTACCGTACCGTGACCACGGCCATCCGAGCGGGCTGGGCATTTCGCCGGGCGTTCCGTTCGGCGCATCATTTCTCTACCGTACTTCGCCTATGCTACAGTTTCACTGGCATTTAATTTTATTATATTGTAATTTGTACTTCATAAGTATGTGATAAAATCGTAAGTGCTCACACACTTGTGTTAGTATTTTTATAATATATAATATATGAACGCGAATGATGGTCATCATACCTTGTATATAAGCTTCTAAAACATACATCTGTTAAGTGTCACCTGCCACTCTTTACCACAAGTCAATTATTTAACTTTATTATGTGGGAGTCTGCCTTTTCCGAATTTAATCATTGCAAACCCGAATAATGAATCGCGTACAAGTATTGATCACTGTGACCGACGCAAGTCGCCGGTGATGGAATCGGAAAGGATGGGTAGATAGGAAATAGGGAATCGGAATAAGGGAGTGATGAGGAATGAACGAAATCCTTCGATAGCGGACCAGGATGGCTTCCGGGATAAGGAAAACAGCTAGACTCGTCCCGAAGTTCATCCCAAAACTTGAAACGCAACGACAGACGACTTTGGTGAATCCACCATCCAATGTTCAATAATTGCACGCACAAATACGCTGATGGGTACGTTCAAAATAATCGCCAATAATACTGATCACAATCACGAAAATTTCACTATATTAATTCCATACAACAAAACACCACACCGAGTTGAAGACAAACGTGTACTTTAGAAGTGATTCACACGGGGACGACACATCCTCTCCAAATCTTGACGAATTAAAATTTCAAAACAACCAGTCGAGCCAAAGGAACAATGTGTACTGATTGGAAATCGGCTAAGGGGTAGGAAACAACTAAAAACTGGTGACAATGTACTACATTTAACAATATCCATTTTGGCTCAAGGATGGAAGTATATGTGTTCACCAATACGAAAAAAATATTATTATCAAATTTTAATTTTATTTTATTGAGATTTTAAGTGTTCACATAATAAATATATAACATGTGATACTATTTATGAAAATCCACAGAAATGTTTATGTACATAAGTATGTTTAGGTGCAGAAGATAAATTTAAAAAAAAGGTGTGAGGAAGGGTGGAGAGGTTGCAACTATTGTGCGGTAATGGGAGAGCAAGATGTGTTTATAGGTAGAATGATTGGCCAAAATTGAGATTGTGGTGGTTCATAAAAATAACTATTTAAGTGTAGTAGGTTGAGGAAGTCACATTATGATATTTGCATGGCCAGTGAATGATGGAATATGGAAGACGGACTGCCGGGTCGATCTAGATGGTATGTGGAGAGATATTAATTGGCTGGGACAGACAATATGGCCGTGCAGTAGTTTGAAGATAAGTATTTGGTGAGTACGTGTTCTTCGATATTCTAAGGTGTTCATATTGTGGAAGTTGAAGAAATGCTATTCTTTATAAACGTACATGCATCAGGACCACACAGCTGACCACTATTGTACTTTGCTATCCTTTGTAAACAGACTTATATTGAAACCTCACTTGACATTTGACAATCTATCATTGGAGACCATCTAGTACTTGGGGCGTCTCCAATATAAGAAAACGCCAGATCCTTTTATAACCAGATTGTATTTGATGTTACAACATATACAGGGGCATGTAAATATAATGTTATAATTACGCTAGAGCCCTCTGTGTATAAGTAGAATCATTAGTTGCATTGTTCTGGATGCTACCGCGCGACGCCACTAGAGCGCTGTAGTCCTCTACTGGGTTATTCTTCATTTATTGCTACTATAATTGCTAGCTACTATTTTAATCTATCATTCTATTCAAGCCATACAATAGCTACCTACTGAATTGAAAATTCCACTCGGTAGAGTAAGAAATAAATCAGCCGATGCATGTTGTACGGAGTCTTTACTTATGCTTTTTCCTAACATAATGACATTTGAAAGGTTTTGAACTTGGCTTAAAGGTGATCGAAGCATCTACTTCCTCATTTAGTAATTTTCAAATTTGACTACCTTACTAAACGTGCTATTTTCATGGTTGTTCTTTGCGTTTGAGGATAATGCATTTTTATTATGATGGATTTATTTTGTTTAAAGACTTCGTTCAAACGAAAGTTTATAGACCTATATACAATGTAGCATATAGTATTGTATAATATCATTGAACTAAAACTGTAAATGCGGATCGATATAATCTAAATGAACGAATTGCACGTCCCGCAGAAAGGAATACGACAATTTCGGTCGTAATTTGGAATCACCGCAGGGTAGTGGAAGGAAGTAGGGAAACCTTGGTAAAAAATGAGATCGATGAGGGGATAAGGGTCTAGTCGAAGGACTGCACACCTTATTTTGTATATGACGCCTTTGCAATCCCCGCAGTCGACGCCGAGATCACACAATGGCACGCGAATGAGCCGATTAAAACACAATATCACAAAATACAGTGCTGGTGCACTCGAGCTGAAATGTCCACACCGTGAATGCTATCCCAATGTCAAGTTGACGACTGCTGGCGTCAAGGTCACAATTCACACTAAAAAGATGGGCATAAGAAAATGCATGCGATATCAATAACAGCGGTTGCGGCTGATTTGAAATAACGCGCTAAAAATGTGTTTTACGAATTCGGAACGTTCATGGTTACAAGCATAACCTAAGTCTATACCTAATACACGCCACTGTACATTTACATCTCCGTAAATTGGTTATTAGTACACTTGAACTCAATAAACATCAACCGCAAGTCTTCACAATCAAAATATTCCTCGCTGGCCCCTAATACGCCCTTAGCATAAACCCACCCACAGCTACATTTAAATATTTGCATTTCCGTTGTTAACGTCAGTGCGATTTATTCTCGTTTTGCAGGTGAGGTGTCTTTATTTAAATTGTGCTTTATTCGCAGGTAGGCGCCACTTAGTGCTGAAGGCTCCGAAACGTGTTATTACAGCGGGATGTTTCTATGGAGACCCGGGGTGTAAACAAACACCGGGGGTTCTATCATGTCAGAGGAAGCGCGGGGCAATTAAGGGTCGTAATGGTGTTGCCACTCAGCGGCCCTAGAAGCATTTCTGTGTATGCGTGCGGGCATTCGCATAACGAATTACTGCAGAAATCTCACGCAACTATTTCACATTCGAAAAGCGAAGAATCATAGCTCACTTTAGCTGAAAATCATAATTCCAAAACGCTACAGTGTAGTGAGAAACTGTATTATTTTTAAAACAAATTAAATGTAATTATGAGAAACTTATTAGATTTTACTCAAAGGTGTTTGAGATTCCGTAAAAATAAAGTAGATGGCTTTCAAATAATGGGAAGATTTGTCGTCAGCTTATTGTGTTGGTGTAGAAAAATCGGTTAATGACGGAAAAGATCCAGGTTCGAATCCCGGTAGCAATAAAAACACTTTTTTGATTAATTAATTTTATATGTATATCTTTCTAATTAATACATTTAATTTGTATCAAATATATCACAGATCTGTGTTCTGTAAAATTGCAACTTAACAATAAGAATGCGTTCTCATTAAAATGTATTATATATGAATAATTTTACTTCAATAAATGCATCAAGAAGTCAAAATTAAAAATAACCCTTCATGAGTGAGGACTGCGAACTCCATGAGCTCTCACTCTCATGATTATTTTCTTCCACTTTTTCGGCATCCTGCAGACCTCAGGGTTGCCACTAGAGAAGTGCCTGTTTTCTTTTTCGCGGAGGATCTTCCCCTTCCCCTTCGTTCTTTCTACAAGCTTCAACAAGCTATCTTCCCTTCTCGCAAAATGTCCAAAAAATTGAAGGATTCGTCTCATGTTGAGAGTCTGTTCTTGTTGTTTAGTTCCTGCAAAATTGAGACAGTTATGCGTTTCACCGTCTATGATATGCGCAACAAATGTCTCCAGCAACACATCTCAAAAGCGTCAATCCGTCTTAGAATGAAAAGTGAATGCACGTGGTCGTAAGACGCTCGCTCAAAGCTTTATGCTGGGAGGCCAACAACTTACACACTCACAATATAAGTTTAAAAATAACATTCTATATAAAAAACACATCAATATTACACCAGTAATTATCACTTGATATTATACATTGGATCGAAGTGTGAACTTCATTTGAATTACAATTTAGCTAGCTATGAATAGTTAGTTTTCGAATAGTAAACAAACAATTGCATAATTAGCAATATTTAAATATGTCCAAGAGCACACAATTACTGGATTTTTACCTACGATGGCACTGTTATTAAACAAATAATATATATCTCATAGAAACGAAGCTATTTTTTATATTTAATTGATTTCACATATTAACGTTAAAACAACATTAAAAAAATTGATAGATTTGGAGGTTGATTGGGTGGAATGGTGAACGTTACATTATGTAAAGTGATCACTTAAGCCAGCAGCCGAAGACAGGTCGTAAGCCCTGTAATTACTCATACTTCTAAATTTTTCCATTAATAAAAAATAGCTTCGTCTATATGAGATATCTATTATTTGTTTAATTCCATAATTATTTGTCAGAAATATAAAAAAAATATGAACTGTAATGCCGTATTATAGGAATGTAATTATATTCTGTGTACGTATTGTATGTGTACTTCTTAGGACGGGATTTAGGTATTGATAAATACATAACATAATTAATTATAATTTGTTTATTTGTTTACACAAAATTACCCTACTCAATAGAGAAATCAATTCTCTAATGTGAATGCTTGAATTGGGGAGTATTTAAGTTATAAAATAATGTAAGGGTAGGTATTGAAGTAGGATATATAATAAATATATAATTAAATTATTAAATACATATACATAATCAAATTATAACTTATAATTGTTATAGGAGTTTTCTAATATTTGTTTGATTTGCGGATTTGAAGGCTTTATAATTTTTTTATGTTAGGGCATTAAACAAATGTATACCTTGATAGGCGTAATGGTGTTGAGAAGCACTAGTTTTACATTTCTAAGTTGTCACGTGATCTTGGTCGGTCACTTATTTCTAGCGGTGCGTTCTTTTTTAAGATTTTACCTAAACTGAGAACCTTTAGATAGTTAAATAGTTGTGAAGTTGGTTGAAATGTTGATGGTTTTCGAAGGGATGACTTTCAAAACCAGCCTCTGAACCTTTTCTACAGGTGAGAGGTTAGTCTTGAAAGTCCCCCCCCCCCAACATATTATCCCGTATTGATTGGGCAAAAGAGTAGTAAATTATTTTAATCATGCTAGATTATCAGATTAATGTCAATTTAACAATGAATACAAAATAATTTAAAACATAACTACTTCAGTTTAATTGTTTAATGCCAATTTGTTTCAAAACGTCTGTTTTTTTTACTGTTCTGAATATGTATTTCTATGAGAAAGATAAAATGCCACATATTCCTACCTTAATGCCCTCATTTCCAGAAACAATCACGCTTTTACTTATATCCGAAATACCCTATACATATTTTCATTACTCGCACGCCCCATATACCTGTCTAATCTAAGTAAACATTTCTTCATTTTCATTATATTATGAAAATAAATAAATAACCATTAGAGATATTACGTGCAACGAAAATAATAAAAGGAAAAACTTATTCACAACAACATAAAACATCAGCGCACTTCAGCATCGCACCTTTTTACACATTCGACCATTTATTCACCTTCGTTTTCTTGTAATATAATTATTCAAAACATAAGAAAACGTCGATCCTGAAAGGTGAAATAAACAATCCAAGTAATGTAAGATTAGAGAAAGAACGTATTATTGATTCAAGCACGAATCGCAGTACTCTGCAGGGAAAAAACTTTTTTACTACTTGAATTAATTTAACCTGCGATTCATCCCTTCGAGTGAGCACATTTGTAAAGTGGTGTTTTGTGTTCCGTGCGAGGTACAGCCGCAATGCGCCACGGGTGCGAGAGAGACGGCGCAATGCGGTCTGTGTGGTGAGCGAGTGAGCGGAGTAAATTAAGGCCCCTGAAGACTCGGAAAACGGGTGAAAACCGAATAGGTATAAGGGTGAAAAATGTAAAATTAGTTTAATTTCTGTGTTATTAATAATAATTATAAGAATGCGTGTATCACAGAGTGATCGGGTTTTTTTTTTATGGAGACCCGATTCGGTATAAAGATAATATATAATAATATTTATGTTATGAAAAAAAAAAGTTCAATGAGGGTGAACCCACAGCTTTTCCCTAATCGTTGGCATTTTTTTAAATGCTACTAGGCAGCTGTTTGATAGCACCCCGCATATTGACAGGGCGATACCGCACAGCTGAAAAAAAATTTGCTCTCATTGTCTCCCTGGTTGACTCACTTTATTAGTAAATAATATTTATATAAAATGATACAATTAACAAGGCCGCAGATCATTGGGGAACTGAGATGAATTTTAAATCTTTGCGATAATTGCTAATAACCATATTGAATTTCTTCTCTTTTTTCGTTTTGCATAAACTTGAATATGTTATTAAATTAAAGTCGCCCTAGCTTCTTTATTATTTTGTCGTTTATTTTCTTTGTTATTATTGTCTTTATTAAGAGGGAAAGTGAGGAGGCACTCCTTTCCGGAAAATGAGATGACACAAAATAATATATTTAAGAGACTCACCCTCCACGCAACACTGCCGGCAGATTTAACCCAAGATCATATTTGGGCAGAAGATGATGACGTGTATCAAACGTTCAAACTGCATTTCAGTCACGACTATTATTGTATTTGTAGCTATTCTGTAGGCGTTGCCATTCTCTGGTCAGGGAACCAGCTTTCCATGAGAGCGCCGCTTGCACCAGAGAGGTGGCGTTGAGTGGTACACATTTCGAATGAATCTAATTATTACAAGTAACCAATTCAAAATATATGGAAATGATCAGAATTCTAATAAATGACGTCGTTTCATTTCGTCGCATGCCCCCATTATAGTTACAAATACAAGTTTTCGAGTTAAATTGTTAGATTGATAATCCCTTTACAAGACGAAACGCGTCTCAAGTAAAAAATTAAATGAGTAGAATCAAAAAAACGAGTGTTTTATTTTCACATATATGATTATTGAATTCTACAAACTTACCTCGGAAACATTAAATATAAATAATTAGTTATTATTATTGTATATCCATACTACATTCGACCATATGACGAATATGAACCACTTAAAAGACCCTTTTTAACCATACTCACTCTGCTAAGATCACTTTTTAATTATCTCCTTATCGTTTTTATCTATTTCCCAAATACGCCAAAGTGATCTCATCTTCGTTCTCATTCAGTATTTTGTTTTTCTTTTGCCAGCTCCAAGGTGCATGCATCAATGCTTTATCAATCAATCTATCACTAAATTCTCAAGAATTTCTCTTCATTGATAAATTTTATGATGAATGCCCCAATCCCGCAATAAATCCAATCACAGTAAGCCTTATCTACAACAGTGAATTAAAGGTTCTTCTAATTCTTTGGACACATTATGTATCCTAGAAAAAGAGATTTTCCTAGACATAACTTTGGGCCGACGAAAACCTGGAAGAGTGCCATAGCTGTGGATATATAGTCTGTGAGGGCAACCCAGGATCGGGGCTTATGATGATGCATGACGATTGAAGCCACTATGTGTCAATACTGACCATAAAGGAGGAAAGAAGTTCTCCTTATACGCCGTTTCTCCTAAATTTTCAATACAAATATGTATACATTGTCACTCCACCTTAGTCTTAAGTTTAGTAATGACTTTAGTGATTGCCGTCCATCACCCCTCCTCCTAGAAGCCCAACCAATATCTAAAATTAAGTACTGAACAACTGTATGGGCCATATCTTGGGTTAACGGAATGTATCTTTCACCAAACGACGAACGTCGCACCCACCAACGTCGCCAAGCGGATGGCCACTCGTAGAACCATCTGCGTTCCGACACCGTATAAGTAGCAGCATCATTAACATTTTCGTTCAATTTACATATCACTTGTAACTTTTTTGAATAAACCATTTGATTCAACTATAAGTAACTTTTACTCATTCATTATCCTGTCGTATCACCCCATCTCTCTATGTTTGAACATTTAAAAGCTTTAAATGCTTAGCAACTGTTTATTTTTTCTTCTAATATAAAATAAGCAAATATAAAAAAAATATTTACTTACTCATATAAATATTATTAATTATAATTTATGGTACTTTTAAATACAGTCAGAACTTTAAAAAAAATATAGCATAGTAAAAAACATAGGACAGAAATATTTTTAAACATTAAAAAAAATTAGGTCAAAATAACTATTAATAATCACAAGCGCGTTAAATTTAACATCACGGATTTGACACCACAGTAATATAATTGATGGTACTTAAAAATACCGTCAGGATAGAAAGGTTTAATAAACCGAGTCTACTCCAAAATTAATTTTTTAAAACCGGCCTAAAGATACGCTTAAAAAATTTTCCTTTCAAAAGCATTCAGTGCAATTCTCAGCCATGTCTCAAACGCATATGTTAGGGGTAGTCCGGCAAGCATTTAACGATTTTATTAAATTTACATACACAAGCATACATATAAGTATATATCCAGAACCAACACTATCATGGATCATGGATTGGTATATCAAAAATAACTGCACATTTGACCTGCTGACCGATGCTGTTTGTCATTTGGTCGGCCATGTCAAGGTGAATAAGCTGACCCGGGCAAATAATTAAATCCGGCTTTGGAAATGTTTGCGCCCAGAATATAATCAATCCTAGCATGACCGTGAGCAGAACTTTCAGCAATTTCCGCTAGACGGACTTATGCAGATACGAGACAGATGATAATTTAATACTGACGGTGTGCGAGGGGGGGAGGCGGCGCAGGGAGGTGTTGTTCGAAATTCAAACAAAAGGGTGGGTCGGACCGTACTGACGTGTGAGGGAATGAAATATTAGATAAGTTCCTGGATCCTTTAAACTACTTAAATACATAAATTACTCAGCGCTTCCTCGGGGCGGGCAGAGCGGATAGAGCGCCCACGCAATGTGACGTGATCTAAAACTTTTGTAGGCTATTTACGCATCCATGGATCTTCTTACGAAGCTGTTTAAAGGTGGGGTACTAATTAATGTACATTAATTATAAAACTAGATTATTATTCTTTTGTACAAATAAATGTTTTAAAGGCTGTGCCTGATCTATGGTAAACACACTGTACAAGTGTAAATGATTTAAAAAATATTACATACATTCTAATAGAAACATAATAAGTAGCATTGACAGCAAAAAAAAAGAAATATATCAATACTATTTTGGTTAGTATTAGTAAAAAGTAAATATTTGGTATTATTTAAAATATTCAGTGGTGTTACTCAGCTAGCTCATATTGTACTAGCCAATTAAATAATGCGTAAGGAAGGATGACATCTCGGGCGTATTAAATCAAGAGAACCATTCCTTGGAGTTTCTTGTCTTGCGATCCGCAGTTGGAACATACTATAAAGTACAGGTAGCTGTTAGATTTACAAGTACAAAATGAGTTATACTTTAAGAGAGAACTTGTTGACAGCACCAGATACGGAAACATAATGCAATTCAAGTCTTGGTACTTTTAGTACATACAAATTTTAGTTTATTTAAAATTTAAAGAAGAGAGAGTCAGGACAAAAATATGGCGTACTATTCTCTATAGTATAGGCATGGAGGTGGTAATTTAGTTTAAGTGCATTATTATACATTGGCTTTAATTTTATTCACATAACTCCTCACAAAATGGAACGCGTTATGTAAAATACCTTTTTAAGTAATGCAGTTTGACTAATATTTGATGATGGTCATGTCATCAGTACCATGAAGACATTACCTTCGTGACTCGAGGAGCCCCCTGCAGTAGTAATGCAGGGGTAATGAAAGGATGGGATTAATGTGAGGGGTTCCGTCCTCATTTAGTCTCGGGGCGGATTCCGGCCCCGGCAGGGCGGCAGAAGTTAAGAGCCCACTGACACGCAGGGTTGGCGGGTCAGCGGTTGTGGGTTGTCGGCTCAGCATGTCAGCGATGCAGCGGGAGATGGAGTGTGCAAGTTGTGATTGTCAATATTGTTTTAGTCTGCTCAAACTAGACTAACGGTCTGCTGAACTTAGTTAAAATAAACCAAAAAAATATTAGTATCAATCATGATCTCAACCTTAGATTACGAATGCAAATGGTCAGATGCTGTGCTATGTGTATGGTATTATTTAATAGAATGGAAACATGGGCACAAAAAAACGATTAGGCAACTTGAAGCATTTAAAATGTGGATCTGCAGAAGTTTGCTCAAAATAAGCTGGATGGATAGAGTTACGAATGAAAAATAAGTATTTAAAATAGTAAAAATCCGAAAACTTCAATATCTCGAACATGTGATGAGACATCTGGAGAAGTAAGAGATCGTGCTCTTCATGATGCAGGTTAAGATTGCTGGAAGTCGGGGCCCTGGAAGGAGATGGACATCATGACTGAAGAACCTAAGGCAATGTTCAGTATTCAGCCATTATTTTTTGATTTGTTTAAAAAATGTATGTAAATAGTTTATATACGTTAAAAAAATAGTTTGACGATTTATTTTTGAAAAACCATCAAAGGAAGGAAGGATAATAAGATATTATACATTTTAAACTTGATTTTTTCAAATAAGGATGACATATCCAACTCAATGTCACAAATGTAATGGTGATTCTTCAAACATTTTGCTTAATGACATATCCGCTATGGTGAAAATGGACCATGTCGCTCTAGATGATTTACCTACAGTGTGCTCTAGGATCCAGTTGGCAAAGTCTATAGGTGTGAGTTTGAATGAAAACCAAAATGTTCCAACCAAGATAAAATTCGTTTCATTGAGCTTCTGGAAATAACAAATTGCTGCAAATAATGACAAATTGAGGTCCTTGAATTTCTGACGATATTTTCATATATTTTAGCTTGAACAACACTGAGTGAACGCACTGGCGTCTTTGTAACTATGATCGAAAAATACGCTTCTAATTTACAGATGAGGCTGTGAGATACGACGTCACATGTGGCACATGATAACGACCTAAAATTACTCAAAATTTCAATCCTAGTTCTTAGTTATAACAGTGCGCTTGCAAGATTAACATACATTTGTGGTAGATGCCTGCTGACAGCTATAGATCGTTAAACAATGCGCGGGTGTGCACTGGCCGCATGTGCTGTTAGCAACCGACGGCCGCCGTGAGATTTATATGTACTTCTTCACTTTCTCTCTGGCTGTTGCATCGTCAGCAGCATTTGTCATTCACTCCATTTCCACTGCGTGCAATCAATATACGTAATAATAATATATACATATATAATAATAATACGTAATAAAAATATTTATTTTTAAATAAATTCAAAGAAAGATTTGAATACTCGTTTCTTGTTAAATTTACATTTTCTATCAATACTGTCTATTTTTCATATCACGTGATACAATTTATACAATACACTTCGTGACTATGGAGGCGGATTACCAGGAGCGTGCAATGCATACAAGCAAAAAAGCTGTGCATTACTAAAAATTCTAGGAAACAAATATATATTAAATCATTATACTAATATAAATGGAAACATTATTTTACAATTAACGCCATCTGTGTACCAGTAAAAACTTGAATTGCTTAGTTCTAAAAACTACTACGACAACTCATCGCTATACCAACTCGGCGCTCTTGTGCATTTGCCTCATTGAGCTGTTCACATTACTTTGTTCTATCTTTAAGCTAGTGACTTACTCAAGTCATATAATTAACTATTTACTGAATTGAAAATTCCTTTCGGTTGATCCATTTTGTATGGAGTCGTTACTTATGCTGTTTTTTTAACAGAATAATATAAGAAAGGCTTACAACTGCGTGCAAATCATTCCTCTTTTACTAATTCGCGAATTTTACTATCTTGCTGTTTTTAACGTGTTGATTTAATGGTCGTTCAAGATGCATTTGGTGCATGAATTTGTTTTGATTTAAGAAAAACCAAAAGCAGAATTGTTTTCTACGTTAATCTTTAATAAAAATAATTATTTCGTTTAGTTAATTAGCAATAAAAGAATCATGTTCAGTCATAAAAAGTGTTCTTAAAAACGTCCATACATTTTTAATATTGATTTTTATATGGGTAATAAGGTATTATTTTTACGTTAAAACTTAAAATTTAAAAACACTATTAATGGTATTCTAAAACTACAAATAAATACATAGTAGGGTCGTATAAACGACGGATTTATTTTGGCAGACGTTGGTTAAACGAAAGTCTTATGTACAACATATATTGTAGTACATATATTATATATGAATGTATAATATCATTGGTAACAGCATAACCTAAATCTATACCTACTGTACGCCACTGCGGATTACTTATCTCATCCTTTTGATCCTGATCTGACCGTCATATTACACAACGCCCATACAACGTAATACCTCTAAAAGTTCTTTAATTTTAAATCGCTACATTATGATTTTTCCTGATATGCAGTCAAATAAAACAATTTTAAATACTAATTAAATGTATTCATTAGATACCGGGATTACCGGGATTCGAACCTGGATCAGAGATCAAACCGGAAAAGGTGCAATAACCTACTATGCAGCAGACAGTACTTTTGACGACAAATTTTCAAACCTATATGTTACATTTTCAAATTAATACATCTATTGTTTCATTATTTGAAAGCCATCTACTTTATTTTTCTCAATCTCATCTACCTTCGAGTAGTCCGATAGGAGACGCCAGAATTAACAATCCATTTATATAAAATTTTGGACACATTAATATTATTAAGAGAACATATTCTTATTGTGAAGTTGTAATTATTCAAAACAGAGGTCTTTTATTTTAAATTCAAATTAAATGTATTAATTAAAAAGATATACACATAAAATCAATTTTTATCGCAAAATATTGATGTATTAATTTAAAAAATATAGGTTCAAAAATTTGTCGTCAAAAGTACTGTCTGCTGTAGCATAGTCGGTTAATGCACCTTCCCCGTATTGGAAAGAGATCCAGGTTCGAATCCCGGTATAAACAATAATATTTTGCGATAAAACTGATTTTACACGTATATCTTTATAATTAATACATTTAATTAGAGTATTTAAAATATCACAGACCTATGTTCTGAACAATTACAACTTCACAAAAATAATGTGTTCTAAATAAAATAATTTTACTTCTCCAATACATGCAAAATTACTTTGTGGCCTCATTTAAATACTTTGTTTAAACCACTATTTATTAATTATTCTACATGTTTCGATATCTATGGTATCATCTTCAGGAAACAATCTATACTGAAATTAAAAAAATATAAGCATAGATAAAAACAAAAATATAAAACTTTAGAAATAAGAAAAAGTGTTAATAGCAAGGGTAGTATTATTATAAACATCAAAATCTTCTTTTCAAATAGTCACTTTTTAATTTTTTTTTCGTATTAATTCTTACTTGTTCAACATTTTATCTATGCTTGTGTTTTTTAATTTCAGTAGTTTCCTGAAGATGACACCACAGGTATAGAAACATGTTGAATAATTAATAAATAAAGTATTTTGTATAATTATTAATATAATTTTAGCATTGACGGTGGCACTAAATCCAAATATCTAAGTACAAATTACTGTAACGTATGTTAGTTTGTAATATATATCTGCACTTATCGATGTTGTGGAAAATTTTAGTATTTGAACTTGTCTCAAGTATGTAAAATATTTAATTTAATTAATTGAAATAAGTTAGCTTGTTCGTTTATAGAGCATAAGAATATGATGTATTCAGAAAATGTGTGTTATAACTAGGTTTCACGATGGATCGATTCTGGTGGTTTTGTTTGGTTCAAAGTTGGATTTTCTATTCATCTGGGGGTCCAAGTAAGCGCGTCGGAGAAGCCGACCAAGTAACTTGTGGGGGCTCAAGTTGTAACAAACTAACAAGAGATGTAAAGAACATCTGTTCGAAATATTTTCAGATTATTACGGGAAAGAAGGCAATTTAAAAACCAATTTGAAAGTGTAAATATATTAAGTTAAGGGTAGCGATCTTTTAAACGATTTTTAAAAAGAAAAATCACCCTCGCTTTCCCAGTCTCAGAGGGTTTTGTGTCTTAATATAAAGCCTTATAATGATTCAAATACAGCAATTTTGGATTACAGCGGGTTATGTATGAACTAACTTCTGCCCCCTTGTTCCCTATTCCTGTTCCTCTCCAAATAACTTGGATGAGACAATATCGCTCAGCAAAATTATTAGTAGTGAATTATTATTACATGAAAGAATTTCCAGACCGAGATCAAATTAGGCTTAAACAAAAGAGAGAGTACTCATAACAAGATTCACCAATTCTCAGAATATATATAAGGGATGTTTTTAAAGGTTTATTGAATTTAGAACTGGCGCATACTGAACTCACACGTAGTGACAGTAAGTTGAAAAGTTGATAACGAACATGTTAATTTTCCATCGCAAATAATGATCACATCACAAAGTAATTGCCAAACTTTTCTGAGTCTCGGAGCATCTCCTCGTGTGCCTTCGCACACCCTCCTCGGCGCCCTTCCTCGACCTACCCCCGTAGGTATAATTCAATTAGGATCGTTTGCTTAAAAGTTCACCGTTAAGTAATTGTGCTAATTTTACACAACTTTAATCCCGAGGACACGCGTTCAGTATTTCCATAGCTCTGTTGATGTTGTGAGTTTCCGAAAACAGTAGCGATTTTATTATACTTGTTTAATAAATTTATCGTTCAGAACACGTGCGCCGTTTTATGGATTAACAGAATAACTTGTATGGGTAATGGAGAAAGCTAATTTGACAATAGGATAGTCGGCATTGAGATAATCGAATAACGCTGACATGATTACAGCTAACTCATATTAAACTTCATAGTTTGTAGTATACATTTTACCAATTTCACATAAACAAGACAACAAAATGCTTGTTAAATAAAACACTAATGAATAGTTGAAACAATTAAAAATTTCTTAAAACTGTATTTCAAATTTTCTGCTGCCAAAACTGATGTATGTCAATGAAGCCTGGAATTAGCAAAATAAACTGAATGATTTGTGATGATTGACTGATTGACTGATTGCGGGTATTATGTGTGGAAAATTAATGTACAATAAAAATAGAGCGAACACATTTTTAAGTGTTCATTGCGGCCCGAACGCTCCGACGATCGACTGACAATGTTTTTTTCGTTTCGCCGCCAGGCGGCAGAGATGCTGGATCGCACGAAGGCGGGGCTAGTCTCAGGGGTAACAAATAGTGCCCCGGCGGCCGGGACAGCTCATTCTCGTACACGCATCTGAGTTTTTATTTCGCTACCTCGCCTTGACCCTGCTTTTGCTCGGGACCTTCTGAGATTTGACTACTGGCTACTACACTACACTGGATTGGACCCTTCGCATTGTTGCATAGACATTGAAAATCCGAGCTAGAAGAGTGAATCGGTGAACCAACCCCTGCAATACAGTCGTGTTTCCTGTGTGGAACATTTGTACTATGAAAATAGGACTAATTTGCTGGTGTCCTGGAATGAGGCGTGAACCCCCGACCACTAGTCCACCAGGTCTGCGTTTTAACCATTATAGCAAAAAGCTACTCATTTGGAGCGAATACAGTGGTGCTTGTAGCATAGTAGATAGAATAAAGAATGGTAATAGGAACAGAACAGCGCCCGTCGCTGCTAATACGGTGGGAAAGATATGAATAAATGAATGTATTGTTTGTAACTGAAATAAAAATGATGTATGATGTATGTACGATTCTGTCGCCGTACTGTACTTGGAGTTAACATTTTTTGTGTTTAATTTCACCATCATACTCATCATCATCATCTCCATTTGAGAGAAGCAGAGATTGGTGAATCGAGAAGATTAAAAATTAAATTTTGATAAATAATTTTAAATTCACAGTAATAGAAGTTTTGTAGCTTAAAAATTAGAATCAACGCAGTTGGCCCCTCCCTCACCCCGTTACAGGGCGGGTAAAAGGTTACGGCTTGAGCATCCACTTTAAATGATGAAACGTTTTTATAAAGCTGAACAAATTCGGTACCTGAAAGTTATTAATTATCACCAAAAAATTGTTATACTGTTGTTGCTTATCGCTGATACCGTAGGGGGTAGGTAGTTAAAAAAATATATAATTTTCAGTTCACGGTACAAGTATGATATTAATTCAACTTTTGAAATTTCTAATAGCACAAATAAAATGTAAGTATTGCTGTAACTTTCCAAATACTGCCCAACTCTGTTGGATAACCTCAATATTTCGTCTTCTTGATTCTGTATCTCTAGTTGTCTTCTTCTTCGGCGGACCCTCGTTACGAGGATGAGGTCTGCCATGGTTATCGATTGTTAGTCCGAGTGTGGCAGAGAAGCCCTATTCTCGAACCACACACCCTTCCACATGTGCTGTTAGGGATAGTCACAGTAGACTGTATGAAAGAATGTTGGGATAAAAGACAGGTGACACAGTACTACAACACAATCGGTGATGTAATCCTTCGACGATGCTAGAAGATGATTACTTTTAAGACACTCGAATTGAAGAAAGGTACCGTCAGTCAATTTGCATAGATTTCTCGAGGTAGGTAGGTGAAGGCGCGTAATCGAAAAGAAGAACAGTTTTAGTTACTTTCAGTAGGGCGATCAAATTAACACTGAAATGAGCCGCGCTAGTTGGCGAGCAAGTAGGTAACCGAGCATGTGTCTGGGATAGGTTGAAAGGAATCTATAAAGGAATTAAGAACTTTCTCTAACACGTGCATTCACTTGGCTGGGCGGTTCTGAGTGACGGATCTTCTTTCTTTTTTTCTTATTTTCCTAGTTTTCCCTGCACAGTATACTTTTTGGCGCCATTGTCCACGGTCCTGAGCCGCGGTTTTTCAGTGTTCAGGATCTATGCCACATCTACTAAAATTCGCCTTCAGGGTGGCTTTGAATCTTTTCATCGGTTCATCCTGTCTTCTTTTGCCGCGAAATAGTTAGGCAAGCCGTGAGTCATCAGTATGCACACAGTGACTTATCCATGATAGTTGGTATTTCAGGATCATAGTTTAGATACAAGCCTCTTACAGGACACTCAAGGTTGTTCCAATCTCTTCCCATTTTATATCTAAGATCTTTCTTAAGCATTTTTTGTGATACTCGTCTAGGGATTTTAGGTTGCGGCTATATAACACCCATGATTCGCATCCATATAGTGGTGTGGTCAAGACTACAAAACGATAACACTTTGGTGCTTTTGCGGAGCTTGTGGTTATCAAACACACGCGATAGTAGTTTGCCAAATGTGCAGCTAGCACTTCAATTTTGTTCATGGTTTCTACGTCAATGTTATCCTCAGTCGTATTATTTGGCGTAATTAGATATACTTCTGTAATCGTCCCTCGCATTAATATATAAATAATTAAAATCTCTTTGAATCCTAAAATCTTCGGTCTCTTCGTCTGTCGCTTTCAGATATTTCCGAGAGATGGCTATCTTCAGAAATTACATTGGAAGGAATTTACCGTTCCAAGTTTGAAAATGTCCCAGATAAGCGCGGGACCCGGAAGTCACCAGCGCCACCGAATTTCCACCCCTACTTTAATTCCATAGACTCAATTATGTTTAAATGTGGCTCAAACTTTTATTTTAAGAAAGATAACGTTATCAGGTGAGAATTATGGTGAAGTGACTTACCGCGAGATGGCGCAGACATCTGACTTTATCTGAAAAGAAAAAAAAACTTTTTAGTTGCTTGCATAATACAATAAAGTTTTTTTATATACATCATCCCCATGACTCTGGCACTCTCTTTGGTTCTCTGGCAACCTTTGACATTTCACTATTACTGATATTATTCAAGGTTCATCGACTACGCTGTTTTTTCTTGAACTTTATAAATTCAAAAGAGCTAATTCTGAATCTCACTGCAGAATTCACCCATTATTCAAACACTACACAGCCATTTAGTGCTGAAGCGTACCGACTCAATGCGGATAACAATACGTCAAGACGGACACTTCTGAGAAGCCAGCGAAGGCCAACCACTTCTCCTCAAGCGAGCAACTCCAGTTACGAACTTTATTTGTACATATTAACTATGAACGCCAATATTCGTAAGTCGTGTTTTAATTAAATACCTTGCTCCAGTCACAGCATATATACTTACTTGCACATTACACATTCATATATACTACGAAATACATCAACACGCGTGAGAATTGAAGAGAGATAGGGTCTCTTCAGGGTCACCTTCTGATCCGAACTACATAACCATCAAACAACCGTCGCTCCATCCGACAACTTAAAGCGCACACATTTCGATTAATATAGTATGAAGCAACTTAAGTTATAATACTAATTAAACTATTTAATTAGAAAAATCTATCAAACGAAAAAAATATTTGGTTGCTATAGGGTTTCGAACCTGGACCTCTTCCTATTCGGGGAAATGCGTTCTCCAATTTTGTTATAGTAACCGAATACATTATCGACAAAAAATGAACTTATATTCTGTAATATTTCAAATTGATACATCTACTTACTTACTTACTTACTTACCATCATGCCGTTTCCCCGCGGGGATAGGCAGATAAGACAGAGTGCCACACTCCTTTGTTTTGACACACAACTCTCGCCTCATCCACATTCATACATCTTCTCATACAAGCTCGACGATTGTTGAGGCTTCTAACAGAACCATCCTCCATTATCTAGTTTACCTGGTCGTGCCAAGTCTTCCGCTGACGACGTCTATTTCGTCTATTTCTAGTTCCATCAACACTTGCGTCATATATCTTTCTTACTATTCTCTCCTCATTCATTTGTTCCATATGACCAAACTATCTAAGTGATCCTTTCTTAATCTTACTCACTATACTGAAATTAGCTTTAATTTCTTTCATTATTTCTTCATTCTTTACTCTGTCATAAATAGATTTGCCACATATACGCCTAAGTGATCTCATTTCCACTGCATTCAGTATACTTTCGTTCCTCTTCTGCCAGCTCCAGGCCTCACTTCCATACATCAGTGTCGGTACCAAGACTCCATTATGTCTATTACTCCATACTAAAAAGGGTTTAATACCTGTTCGGTATTTATGACAGATCCACGGATCACATGTGTAGATACTCCACTTTGATTACTGTACCTATCTGTTCTCCCTCCTTTACCTTTATTTCTGAGTACGATTTTTTTGTGTATTGTCTATGTCTTTTAGACATTCAAGGAGAGTGGATGTTCTGCCAAGTGCTCGTCACTAACTTAAAAATTTTGTAAAGTTACTTGTCGCCAGTGTGTATTCGGTTCCTCGCGTGTGCGTGCTGAAACCGCTATTGTGGATTACAGTGCTTCCTGGTTGATCCTCGAGATTTTATTGTCCTGTCCCTACTATTCCTTTCGCAAGTTTCTCCGGCGCTATGTATATTTTGACGCCACTGGCTACGGTTTGTGTGACGTCTGCTCAGATTCACCATTCAACATGTGTTACGCTCTTCTCCTGAAAATCTAGCTAAAAATTGATGAAATGAATGAAGCTACGTGTGTGGAAAACATTGGAGGCTATGGACCCGGCAGTTCGTTGCTACGTCACTGGGCACAGACGTTGTTTTTGAATTTTTTCTTTCATTAAAATATAGCTTCGCTTATTAATAGCGAGTAATCAATCTCAATTTTCCGTAGCGAAGCGTTAAGTACACTTTTTCCTCTCTAACCTTCATTATTGCTCGCCATTAGCACGGATTGTGTTACGAGCCAGTATTCAAAAAACAAGTCAAACTCCTTAAAAAAAACTTTCTCTCGAAACTCGAGAAGGATTTCGAGAATGTTTTTGAAATTCCAACACCTATCCCCTTGATGAGGCTTTCTGGCGTCGTTAGCGGGGGCTGCCTTTTTTCTTTTTAACGATTTGTTTAAAATAAGAAAATTAGTAGGAATTTCAAAAACAGACAAACAAATGCTTTTTTTTTTTTGATAGAGTGGATCCTTAAGATATTAGCATTTCAAAACCATTAAAATATCTCTAAAGTATCTCTGTCAGATATATTTTTGAGTAACGTGTATATGCCGAATGCATGCATATTTTTATAATCGTCTGGTACCTCATCACTTGACTAGATTTGAAAAAATATTGCTTTCCGGACGTTCCAATTTTTCAACTGAACTTTACATTGGCACCATTAATTGCACTGGACTTTTTTGGTGCCGGAAAAGTAAGAACTGATTTTGGATATTTTTTGATGTGCTGATTTTAAAAAAAAAAAAACTGCCTTTTTTGTATCTACTCTATTTTTTGAGATACAGGCTAATTGATTTTAGTTCTGATAAAAGGAAAAAATAATGATACCTTTAGAGGTCAAAATTGAAATTTCGTACCTGAACTAAAATCTAATTAGTTAGTTTCAATTACTTGGTATTACCCATGACCGTAAAACCCGACATTCCTCTATCTGGGTAACCCCCACCGCGACCTAATTAATGACTCGCTCATTTTACCTCTGCCTAACCCGGTTCAGTTTACTATCATTTTGTGTAAAATTTCGGGGTTATTTATATAACGATTTAATATTCAATAACGTGTTGATATATATGTAGTGACACCAGAGAACTCCGTAAGAATTATGAAGTCTGGGACAATTATAGAAAGTATGCAGCGAATTCCCTGTTGGGTGACCGCAGCTCAAGACAGAGATACCTGGAGGGAGGTTGTCCTGTCGACCATGAACCTTAGAGGATCTTACAGCCGATTATAATAATTATTGTTTTTATTTTATTTATGATTCTTTGAGTATTTTTAATTTAACAGTAGTATATTATATTTTTTTATAATATACTACTGTTAATTTATCTTCATTTTCTAACAGCCACAGATCGGTAAATGAATATACATCAAATAAAGTGTACATACAGAAGAGGGGTTGGAACATTAGTTGCGGGACAAAGGGCATTCTATACGTATTAGTGGTGGAAATATAAATCCGATAGTTTATGACACATTTATGCAACAGTAAAAGTATTTACACTTCGAAAATTAAATCTTTGTGTAAACGAGACATATTTTTACATTAACGTATATTATTGTTTTCTATTTGATAATGTTTTACCGTCAATGAGTTATTTGGTTTTGTTAAATGTAATTTGTTTGCCAATTTGCTCTAAAACAGGCTTGCCCAGTCGGGCAATGTATTTTAAAATTTATGTAAAATATATAAATATAACAAACTGTCTTTTTTTTAGCTGTACATTACTTATATGTTATGTGTGCTAAATAAATAAATAAAATAATAATCAAATCATATATTTCAAAAAAGTCGCGGAGTTATTTTATTGTGTAAGTGGTATGTGTAATGTCACCAAATTTAAAATATTTAAATAAGGAGTTAGCGTTAAAATTCGAACGTACTCCACTAAACAGATAAAAAAAACGTTCCGAAAAACTGGTCTGAAGATATTTCTCAACATAATTAAATACTGAATAAATTATTCAGATTAATATGCTGAAAAGATAAGAAGAAAAATATTTTAATGGAATAAAAGAATTTTACGTATTTTTCAAAGTAACTCATTTTGTAGTTAAATGATGCAAAAGTTCTTTGAATAATATAAAATAACCCCATCATAAATCTTACCTCTCCGATGCACGACCTCCACCGTAATCGATCCACCCTCTTTTAATAAACCCTTAAAAACTACACACAGCCTTCAGATTTCAGAATGAAAAATTCATTTTATATTTTTTGTTATAATTTTAGAAACAATTTTTAAACGAAAATTGAAAGTAATTTTTTTCAAATGCGATATTTAAGTAGATTTCAATAATGCTTTCTTTTTTTAAAATATTTATTTGACATTTTTACAATTTTTTATACCATGAATAAAGTATTTTACAAGATAGATAAAGGGCGGCTTCTCTGGAGAGATGGACCTGTTCCTTCCTTCTCATAATTGCCGTTCGAGAGAAAGGCCAGCGGGATCCTCCGGCGTTTGACCATTACTTGGTTCAGCTCATTTCCGAACATGGTGAGTTTAAGAGTCAACTTTATGATTTGGGACTCGAGACTGATCCTTGGTGCGCCTGTGACCGAGTGAAACAAACGCCGAAATATTGTGGGATGGAAGAGAGGATGTGAAGGTTTGGTGGGAGTGGATCTGGTGTCCATCCGGAACTCTGATCTTCTCAACTGCAAAAGAACTCTGAAATTGTTCAGGACCTTTGTGAGAGTTTGGGTTTCTAGGGGGGGATTACTTAGGGGTATTAACTAGTAATATCAATATCAGTGCTTTTCTTTGTCTTTTTTTATGACATTGGAGACGAATGGCCGGCGGTGGTGCTTTGATGACAAGTTAGATGGTAATTATTTTGTTTTGTATTTTTCTATTTTTCCCTCGGTTTCCCGACTACAGCTTCATTTATCATGTTGTCTCCCTACTCGGCTATGATTTATGCCTGAAATTATGTAACTCTGAAATTTTTATTTGCCATTTTTAATTTTTTTCTTTTATTTTATTTAACTGTTCTCTGTATGTTAGTATTTTCTTATGTACTATGTTTTTTGTATGTCTACAAATTGTTATGTTTTCCTTAAATGTATTATATTTACTTTTCTGAATAAATTAAAAGGTCGGGGGATAATGAGGGTGTTTGTGATGGCGGCTGTGTGGCTCCGTTTTGTCACTTAAGTGACAGACGGAATTGCACAGCTGCCTATTAGCATTTAATAAAATGCCAACTAGGCGGCGAATGAGAAGGACCATATAGAAGCTTTTGTTTATAAATGATACACTGCTGAATACCTAATCATCTGAACACAATGGATAGTTAGATTTATAGAGGCAGACCGTCATTACTCTATCTATCCTTCTCTTACACTTGTCATAAATATTTTATTTTTATTAATGTTACCGAGTCCTTAATAGTTTGAACGGAAATGAGAAAACAGTATCATTTCAAGTAACTAGTTATGAAATAATGCGAACAGTTGGAAATAACAGATAAATAAACTGAGTAAAAGCGGAGGCTTGTTTACAAGTGAAAATGTTTTACCTGTCGGT
This sequence comes from Eubasilissa splendida, assembly GCA_031772225.1. Lineage (NCBI taxonomy): Eukaryota > Metazoa > Arthropoda > Insecta > Trichoptera > Phryganeidae > Eubasilissa > Eubasilissa splendida. Next base: position 20,314,713 of record CM062864.1, read on the forward strand.
TCAACAGAATAATTGTCTTTATGCTTGAATAAGGTCTTTGTTATTTGTGAAGCAAGTGCTTACTTAAAGCGCTCTGAGGAAATTTAAGTATTTACTTAGGTGCTCCGTAATTCATAAACAACCCCATCTGACCCGCCCTCGTGCACGTTTGGAGGCGCCACTGGTTTAATTCAAAGTTCAAATCGACTGGAAATTTTCAAGGGGTGGGATTTAATACAAGGAGATGAACTAGTGCGCCCGTGTTCATTTGTAAGAGATATCGGGAGCTTTAGGGGAGAGAGGACAGGGTGTTTAAAGAATTGTAATTCATTACATAGGTATCACGAGAATTGGGAATTATGTTTTTTAATAAGGCAACACAAGTGACGTATTCTACCACGAGAAAACCCGGGATTTAAATATGTAAAGCCCGGAGACTCGAATTTTCCTTGATATTATTCACTTTAACCTTGCCTTCCCGAAGCGGGGTATTCACAGTCCCCATAGATCGCTTTAAACTCGATAAATCAATAATTATGAAAACGATTTCATTCTTATTTTTTGTAATCTTCAAGGAAATAGTGACGATAATTATGTATTTTTTTGTTTTTCAAATTTCTAAGCGTATAATATTTAAAAATATTTTTTTTTTGATCCAGTGATCTTCGCGCGATACATGCACCTGCGCATATCGATACCATACCCCTGTGTCTTATCTTTAAGTTATTGCGCTTATTATTTGTTTTACTCTAACTAATGCACTGGGTAGCCCCATACCACAGATGCGAACGAGGGAGACAGCTATATCGCATATCGCGACTCGCGGCATTCGGACAAGAGACGTCCGGCGAGGCGGTTTGGACCACGACGCCCGTCATGAACTTTTTATTATCGTTTGTATGAATATGATCTGGGGTGTTTCTATACCCCGCTTCGGACCACATGGAAATTCTGGCCGCTTAGTGACGAAAAGATTAAACAAGTTGAGTTAATCGCGTCTCACCATTGTCATACAGCAGTTAGTAACCCAGCGGTGAGCGATGGATGTTTAAGTATATTAAAAAAAAAAAGTTTCCATTGCTTATATGGTCAGCCATAAAGATTTGCGTAAAGAAATTAGTCTAAAGATACTACTGACAAAAAAAATTTGAAGTAAATGGTTTTGTTGCTTTGTTCATATGTAATATAATTTGGATGGGTTACATTATTTGAAAAACTTTAAAAAAGGGGACTTTAATTAACTTTGACCAAATATAAGTTTATTTATTAAAATTATTTGTATTTTGTAATTTTTATCGATGTACCTATATGTTCTTGTATTAAATCTATAAGTAAACTAAATTTCATTTAAAAAAAATACTATTACTACATTATAAATCAATAAATATTTCATCGAACATTTTTTATTTGTTATAATAAATTAATATTAATGTTTGTTTTTGATAATATTCTTAATAGGTACTGTACATAAATTATTTAAATATACTTCAATTTTAATAAAATAAAATTTATGGTTTAGATTCCCGGGAATTCCCAGGAATTTTGACTCTCGAGTCCCGGGAGATTGAGTTAAGTGGGAAGGGATATGAGAACTGTCACTTTTTAAATGTTTGTGTGTGTGTGTGTCATGAACGTGAGTAGATTTGTGGTAGGGGATGAACCTTATAAGAGGTACAGGCCTCTTCCATCACAGCCATTCTTCTGAATAACTAGTATGTATAATTTATACAACTGTATAACGTGTCGTAATAAACCTGTTACCTGTTGTTACGTGGAAAGACTGAATTTCACTTACAAGAAATTGGGACCCAATTAATTAGACAGTAATCAGAGGATAGAACCCCAAGGGAATCTGGTGGTAATCAAAGAATTATCACCCTGTTTGACTATAGTTAATCAGATTATGTAAACCTACAAAAAATAAAGTTTTATTTTTATTTCAACTAACAAACTTCCCATAACGCCGTATCCCCGCGGGAGTTGGCAGAAAAGATGGAGCGCCATACTCTTTTGCTACTCTCGCATCATCCATATTCGTACATCTTTTAATGCAAGCTCGTCGAATCCTCAAACAGGTTCATCTTTAGATTTGCCCGGTCATACCGAACATCCTCTGTTACTGTTGCCATTGATACTCTCGTCGTACATATACATTTCATACAAATTAGCTCATATCACACATGCAAATGTAAATTATGTATTTTAGTGTCGAAAAAATAATAAACAAATAAAGTAAAAATATCCCCGGTGGAGAAACGAACCGCGGTCTCACTCGTGACAGACGGAAATAATAAACACAGCGCTGCCGAATGGGATAATAAAAATAGACATTTATAAATAGTAGCAGATAAGTAATATTGCTTACTGATAGGTCCTGTGGCAGACTATTGTGGCCACTTCGCGACTGGTATTGGCCGCCGCACGGTAAGGGTCTCAAAGTAATATATAATTCAATGATGTAGGTTTACTCAAAATAAACTAAAATCTCGATATAATTTAAAATATTCCATCTTTGTAAGTTATGAGTAAGTTTGTAAGTAAAGAACAATAATGACATTTGTGGGTAGACAATTTTTATGGTAAGTAAGATTATTCCCTTACTATAAACAGATGAATAGATGACAGATGTCAATATACGATTTCGTTAAAATATGTATTTTTTTCTTACTCGTAATAAGGACAATGCACACTTCATTTCAAATTGAATATATATTTACGTATATACTGTTATTAAATATATAAGATCTAGCCGTTAAATCAAGCACTATACCGCCATCAATAAGTTCATTAATAATTAAGCTTGTCAGAGAGTTTACCAGGTGTAACAATTATTCAAATATAATTCAATATTGAATGAAATGACGAAGAGAAAGAAAATGAAAAAGGAAAAGTTTATTTATGTACAGATTATCGACAGATCGTTAACGACCCTGATAGATAGTGTTAGTATGACATTAAGATACAATGAAAAAACATTTTAAGACAGTTAAGGAAATGATATATTACGAAAAATACTTTTTATGGATTAGAAATTAAAGACGCTGTAAAAAATTAAATGTTGTCAATTGATAGTTAAGGAGTCTAAACAGTATATATATATTTTAACCTTAGCGCGTTAACACGCCAAACTTTGTATGTCACACTAAGTTATAAGCGTGTTAACACGTGCTTTTGGACATTGCAGACTTTCAAGGATTAAAGTCATATTTTTAAATCATTTTTCCATCTGTGGACGACAGGTCACAGCTTTTGATAGATAAATCAAGATCCTTAAGACCTAGTCTTACTCTATGTGGTGTCTTTTATTTCAAAAAGAGTTGGTCTTTAAAAGGTTAAACTGCCTTGATAAAAGATGTTGGTCTAATATAACCTTGCCTTTACACTATTTGCTTTCGCATCTCTTGCTCATCAGAATAATATATTAAATATTGTAATATCAACAATTCAATGTGCCAGCGCTAGATATTTGGTGGCTCAGTAATGATCACCACTGCCAAACGCATAAGAGGCAATGTACAAGTGTGTACGTACATTGCTGTAACTCTCCAATAAACCCAAAACCAAATAACGCGAACAGCTGAAAATTTGCAAATACATTGAAGAGACTCTCAGAAATTGTAGAGCGAAATATATTTCGATAGAGCCAGCCGCTCGAAACCATTTCGTCCTAACGAAGTATTAATATCAGTATGGCTCGAAAACAGTGCAATTTTTCTTGAATTCTGCAAGGAAATGAGCGAAAAAAGTGGATGATGAAACTGAAGAGGTCGGGGATTTAATTCCCGTCCCGGGAAACTAAGTCAGCAAGGTATTTAGGTAGGTACGAAACTTGTGGTCTTACCAAATAAATGTAATATCAAATGTAAATATGAGAGGACCGTTTTATGAGCTAATTCTCCCATATACTGGTCTCCATTCTATAAAGTGCATTGTAAAGAAGGTTCTCGGTGTTGTATATTTAGCTTTTGAGGTTATGTAGATAAGATGTCAATTATAAATAATCCGGTGCTCGCCTAGCTCGAATAGAGCGCGGATTATCCTTCTCAATGTGGGCTGTGGGTATCAGAGTCACATTGATGGCAAACACTTCGATAAAATATGGTGTAGGTTATTCTAAGAAAATATAATTTATAGATGGATCAGAATTACTAATATTAATATGTAGGTTGACAAGAATGGATGATATGAAATACAAAGTAAATGAAGATACATGAATACACAAATGCGCAGCTCAGATAGTAATGTATAAATCAATTCAAAGATGATCATTCTCCCTGTCTATATTCAGTCGTGATTGATAGCACTGGTTTATTCCGAGGAGCTGATCTCACAAGGCGAAGACACAAATCAGAATAAGAATAATCTTTTTTAAATATGAATTAAATATATTAATTATTATTAATATATTTAATCGTTCCATCATTTGACAGAGCCATCTACCTTATTTTTACAGAATCTCAAATACCTTTGAGTAAACTGATAGCAGACGCCAGAATTATCAATTCATTTTTATTAAATTTTGGACACATTGATACAATTTTATTATTTTTAGGGGAACACATTCTTATTGTGAAGTTGTAATTATTCAGAACATAGGTCTGTGATATTTTTTTAAATATGAATTAGATATATGAATTATTATTAATACATTTAATCGTTCCATCATTTGACAGAGCCATTATGAGTCATCAGTTTACTCAAAGGTATTTGAGATTCTGTAAAAATAAGGTAGATGGCTCTGTCAAATGATGGAACGATTAAATGTATTAATAATATTTAATATATTTAATTCATCCTAAAAATAAGAATAATCGATAAATACTTCGAGGATTACAATGGTAAGCACAAATTCAGTGTAAGGAGCAGACCTGCATATGCGTCGGAGATGATGATAGAGTGGGACCGACGACAGACCTTTGATGGATGGAGGAGACCTTCGCAATAGAAGCGCAGACGAGGAGACGATTGCCGTCGGGCGCGTGTTGGTCTGAATAACGCATGGCAATGATCTCCGAGAGATGGGAGGAATCAGATATAGCGGTGTGTTCAATCTGCGGCGGAGATTCGGTAAGATGATTGCTGATGGGTGATGGAATATCGCGTGGTTGCGTTACAAGCTGGCGTACTCTTGACCCGTTGAAGAGATTCGCAGCCGTACAGTATGGTAATAAATGTAATCCGCGAACTACGGTACACAGATGTTAACACAATATACAGATAAAAGTCAGTAATGAAGGTTTTGAACTCTTGAAATTCGATATTGGAAATATTACTTGGAGAGCGGACAGAGGTCGTGCCGAGTTCAACGCTAGTCGGGGCGAATCTCGTGAGAAGGAAGCTGGCTCCGCTTGCAGTCCGCGCGGCTACTAGATACACAATAGGCCCGTTTAATACTTTTGTTGCGTATGTACTGAACATTAAAAATAACCAACGATTGCATGAATTAAAATTAAAAAGGGTTCTACATAAATCTTTGAAACTGTGTATACCTGTTGAACAATTGAATTATAATTTTCTAATGAGCATTCTTAATTTAACTAATTTGTCGTGTAGATGAACTTTAAGTGATTTATTACTTTTATTTAAAATAGTAAATGGCATGTTGGATGCCCTTAATTTAACTGAACTGTTTGTATACCACGCTCCCGCGCGGAGTCGTCGTCGTTGTTCCATGTCACACGAGTTCACAGGCTTGGAAACGATTTTGGTCTTGAAGATATATTCCGATGTTCAATGTTTAAATATAAGAGTGATGTTTTTGATGTCAAAGGTATAATTGATTGTGGTACTCGGCAGTTCTGTGTTAAACCTAAATTTTTATTATTTTTTTTGCTTAATGTTACATTTTTTTCTCCTTTAAATCAATTCTATCAATTTCTGTTTTATATATATTCAATGCTACTTATGTAGCTAAGTAAATAAATATTGCCACGCTGCACGGGCAACAGGGCGGCGGTGGCTGCGGCGGATATAATAGCACGTACATATTTGTGACGTTTTTTTGCTTAAAATGTACAGATAATATAATGTTCCTTTGTGTATCTCGTGCGGATGGTTCACAGAGACTCAAACATACCCTAACGTAAACGACATATATTTTACTCTATATTGATTTCCATCCCAAACCATTCCATAACCTCCCTCGGCCTGTATGATCCCTCATCCGATCCCCATCGTCATCGTCCCATTTCACTTCTTTACCCGGTTCTTGACTCTATCGAACAACATTTATAAAAGTATTCGATAAATACATTCACTAAAAATATAAAAAAATCATCAAAATCAAACAAAAGAAGAATTATAAAATAAAAATATAAGTATTACGTAAAAAAACCTTACCCATTTTTCTACTACTTTATACAATTATATACAAAGTTAAAATGACGTGATATTAAATTAAATAATAATTTCACTATGTTCCCCGAAAAGGGTACCTTAAAAAATCTACGCCATTATTGTTACTTCATATGTCGGAGATAAGAGGGTTCAGCCCTTTGCCCTCCCCCATTTAACAATTGAATCAGAGTCAGAGTGTAGATGGTAGCGTCGCTTGGAATCAAATGAATTTGTTACAATTATAGTTTATTAACAGAATAATATTTTTAAGGAGAACAGAGTACAAGTAGAACAACTAGATATGCGAGAAGAAAACTTTGCTATGTGAGGAATAGAACTCAATTATTTTTGTCATGTCCACTCACAAATGATCGATGATTTAGGATTATTCCACGTGACGCTGCATGAAAGTCAAGGTGGTAGGTGTCAGACGCGATCGCTTCATACGTGCTTTGGATGCTCCGCATCCCTTGTGTTCTAGAGTAAAAAAGCTATGGACTTTTTGTTTTTAGCCGAAAACAGCACTGCTGTAAATAAATTCGTTCTGTCCTTTAGAGACCGACCACGCACGCACGGAACAAGACGAAATACATATATAAAAACATATATTTTAAAGGAATACGATATATAGTAGACTACACACTCTTAAGATCGGTGTACTTTGTACTCTGCTACTTCGTAATTAATTATGTTATTTTAGTTTGGGGAGGAGCAGCAAAAACAATATTGAAGTCGGCTAAAAAAGCACAAATAACAATTCTCAATGTAATAATTGGTCATCCCTTTAGATCTTCATCAGATCTTATATTTAAAGAATACAATGTCTTAGATATAAGACAAATCTTTATGTTGAGACTCGTTCAATATTTCCATGCTAACAACAACTCACCCCAAGCAATAAATCATGGAAACAACACAAGACAAACAACGAACATCTACACGCCAGTTCCGAGAGCAACAACGACATTTTATCAAAGATTCTACATGTTCTTAGCTCCGAAACTGTACAACACACTCAGTACCAACTGGAAATCGTTTAATTCCAATAAGATTGCACAAATATGGACCCAATATATGATCCAATCAGGTAGAGATGAATCAAAAGCATGGCTATCCAACATCCTAACATAAGTTATGCAATATCTAAACTAACAATTCAATAGTTCTACAACACTCCCACTACATATTTTTTTATTTTTCTTTTTATTCCTGTCGATGATTAAAATAACACTACAACAGCACGAAAAAAAACCTGACAACTTTAACACAGACTTAAGTCTAGAAAAGTACCCAGGACAACGCTGTATATATCAGAGGTGAAGTTTACTCGACCCCATACAATAAACTACGAGTATTAATTGTGTCTTATGTTATAATATATTCACCTCTGTTAGAATAAAAATATGTAAGTCATATAATAAATAAATAAATAAATACTTTCTCAATTTCGAACATCTATGAATTGCGTAAATACATAGATACCAACAACGTTCCGTATCTACAAAGTTTGAATGTATTTATATTTCACACATGCGCAATCAGTTCCGCCTGTCAAGGTCTTCGAATACTGTAAACGCATTTGTTAACAGCATCCAATTTACAAAAATGATTCTAATGCTTATGTGTATAATGCATAGAATAGCATACATATCACGAAGCGAGCGGATTGTTTTGAATAATTTGTTTGTGTGACGCATTTTTGACAGCTTGGTTTGAATACATAAAGCAGAATTATTGAAACATTAAATATCCTTCGATTATGTATTTAATTCATCATTTAAATAAAAAATGAATACAGAAAACAGCATGGATACATCACCAACGTGTTCAAATGCTGTAAACGAAAATTGTGAATTGTGTGAGTGTTTGTGGGCTAGTCTATAGATTTGTATATTTGATACTAGGTATAAACTTATTACCCAGCATCCTTTTTTATAAAAAAGTAGGTGTTCTTCTGGAAGACCTTACCGTGACTATGAACATAGGACGCCATCTACCGAGCTGTAGGATGCACTAGGTAGAAATACAGATACCGCAGGTGATGCTGAGAGCTTGGTGAACCACCGGTGTTCAGATCGTTTCCGACCCCTGACCAGACAGCAGGAATCAGAAACTCTAGTATTATTTTGAGAGTACTTTATTTAGCCTTACTAGTTTTTTATTATAAAATTATTATTATTATTCAGTAGTGAGTGCATATAAAATAACACACCTTTCTTTTTGTTTCTTCATAAAGTGAGTACTGTAAGAGGCAAGATACCAATTTTGTTCTTACTTTTTAATGGATACAACTTCATAGTATACATTTCTTACATGTTACTATGTAATTCATATTTGGAACAAGCAGATGAGTTTGTGTATTTGGGAAGTATGTTCGATAGAAACGGAAAGACAGAGAAAGATATCGAAAGGAGGGTGACTGCAGGGAATAAACTGAACGGCGCTTTGAATGGAATTATAGCTAATGGGAACTTGTCAACTGAGGCAAGACTAGTGGTTCACAATGGAGTCCTAGTATCGACACTGATGCCTGGTGCTGGCAGAAGAAGAACAAAAGTAGACTGAATGTAGTAAGTAAGAAATAATGTAAAGCTGATCTTAGTATAGTGAGTAAGATTAAGAAAATATCACTTAGATGATTTGGTCGTATGGAATGCGTGAATGAGGAAAGAATGGTAAGAAAGATATATGACTCAAGTGTTGATGGCACCAGAAGTAGAGGACGTACGCGGAAGACTTGACACGGCCAGGTAAACCGGATACTGGAGGATGGTCATGTTAAAAGCCTCAATAATCGTCGAGCTTTTATGAGAAGATGTATGAATGTGGATGAGGCGAGAATCGCGTATCAGGACAGAAGAGTGTGACGGTATATCTTCTCTGTCTACCCCCGCGTGGTAAGTAAATATAAATAATACATATATAGGGCGCCCTTCCATTTTACCCATTTTCCCTTTATATACCCTTTTTCTATTTTGCATTGGGGCCCAACATTTCTAGTTACGTGGCTGACCACAGTCTATTAAAGTATGGAAATATAGCTGGGAGTCGACGTCCTTAGAAAGAAGCCAGCACAAAGCGGGGTATTAAAGCCACAAGGAAGAGAAAGGTAAAGATGAACACAAAAAAAACGAATAGACGTTTGACTTGATACAGTAACTGAAATAATTGGATCAAATAATGTCAGAAATTTATTTCAAAAGTCTAGACAAAATAATCAAGGTATATTATACTACCCCACTAAAACAGGGGCTGTGGGGAAAAAAGTAATTCTCCTTGCCACGTACAGGGGTAGGTAGGCATGAGCTGCACAAGAACCGACGTGAATATTACGGCATGAAAATGGAAATTTTCTCTTACAATTTGGCTGCAGCGTTGAATTTAAAAAAAAAGACTTTTGAATACATTCCAAAACTTTCTTTACTTAACGAGGTCACAACACCCAACACCGAAATATATTATGAAAGTTGAACGCATATTGCTACAATTTTCACACGTATTTTGATATAATAAATATATAATCAAGGATTTAAAATTGTAAGTACCAAAATTAAGATCGCAGGTTCGTACAGATTATACAATAATCCGGCTCGAAGGACAAATAAATTGTGAAATAGCCGATGATAGGTCGTAAGCCCTGTAATACTCTAGACTTTCATCTATAATATGAATTAAAAATGTATAATGTGTAATGAGAAATGTTTTGGTGGGCGGCCGTGTGTCAATTTAGATTAAAAAAATGCCAACCTAGCGGTAAATGAGTAAGACCGATATAAGAGCTTTTGCTTATAAACGGTATAGTGTTAGCGGTGGGTCCGTGATGTTCTCCTTCCTCCGGATTTGCAGCAATCTTTCCAATTATTTTATTATTAGTCAAAAAATATTGATAATGAAGACATCTTCCATAACTTTATGTGACTAGTATGTGCCTAGTACGGCCACCAGACATACACAAGATTGTTGGCGTGGTAGAGAATATCGTCTAGTTTATTTATTCCCATCTTTCTTGCGCGTGGCGATTTACCATTATATCAACATTTCCCTGCAGTCAGTCTAATGTCGTTACTTTATCAAGCTCGTCATTTTTGCTTCCATATTAATGAAACATCATAAACTGAAGACCACAAAAACTTTTTAATATCCACCGTCAAAATAACGCCAAGAAAATGAAATGATTATAATTATTACCTCGGTACCTACATCAAATTTAAATCGCCTTATTATTTTATTTCCATATTAAATTACTGGAACATTTCAATGTTCTAATTTTTCCAAATATCTGAAAATAAATTTCTTTGATTACTCTCTTGAAATAAATGTACCTTCAGAACCAAAAGGTTAATTATTTGTACATACAATTTCAAAGGAATTTGACCCTTCTCTTCAACTAGATATTTTCATTTCTTATTCAATTTTCATTTGTGGCGAACAGAGGGACATTAGGGTTTTATTTATAAGATAATTATTCTGAGCAGCTTCAGAAAATGAACTACCGGGTGAGAGATTTCATCAAAATTAAAAAATATTAGGTATTTATTTTTCATCTTATACAGGGTGTAAAAAACCTAGTTCACAATACTTTATGGGTGGATACCTGACTAAATTACGAGTTGAAAATGTTCAAGGGGTATGTGCCTAATCTCAACCATGTCAGAATTTCAAAAAAGTATCCTCTCCAATTTTATTCCAGCAAAATAAAAAAATTCATTGTCAACTGCGTTTCGTTTGCTAGTGAGCAAATATTTTATTTTAGTTGTAATAATTTCTAATCTAAACCAAAATCAACCATATCGCTCATACTCATTCGCCGCCAGGTTGCCATTTTTACTCTCTAACAAGTGCAATGCAACGCGGCATGACTACCACCAAAAAGCTATTCACTGCCATTTCAGTGCAGATTCTGCCTGCTACTTGGTTCAACAGAAGTTGTAAATCCACAGTGTTACTTGATAATGAAATACCACATACATAACTAACCAACTGACTAATCATCATGTCGCCTCTCCGCAGGGGTAGACAAAAATGATTGAGCGCCACATTCTACTACCATGACACACAATTCTCAAATATTAATTAAATGTATTAATTAGAACGATATACAGGGTGGCCCAAAAAAAGTGAGATCATTTCGTAAAATGTGATATAATTACATCATAGTTCAAACAACAATAGTTTTATCAACAATAGCTTAAATAGTTAACTACTTACTTATCTATTTACCTGTGTTACGTTTTATTTAGTTATATTTGGTTTTTTCAAATTGTTGCCTATATTGACAAAAATTACAGCAGAAGACAGTATTCTAATCAAAAATTTGCGAATCGAAAAACGTCGGGATGCTAGGAAAATGATTAAAGAGTTTCAAAACAAAGCCTGGAGTATAACTACACATTACAGTATAACTGGACCTTAGAGCAGGACGGAGCTCCATCTCACACAGCCAGAAATACAATCAACATAATTTTTTGTGAGAATTTTAATTTCATCGAGCCAGGCACGTGGCCACCGAACAGCCCAGATTTAAACCCAGCAGATTATGCAGTATGGTGTATTTTGATGATTTCTGATTAGCTAAATATTGTGCAAAAAAAATTACATTAAGAAATCTAATTAATTGTATCATGTTTTGAAATAACTCATGTATTACGAGATGTTTTTTTTGGGCCACTCTGTATATATAAAATCAATTTTATAGAAAAATATTGTTGTTACTATCGGGATTAGAACTTGGATCTCTTACTAATCAGAGGAAAGTGCATTCACCAACTATGCTACAGTAGACAATACTTTTCAAATTAAAACATCTATCGTTCCATTATTTGAAAGCCATCTAATTTGTTTTACGGAATCGCATGGCTCTCAAATAATGGAACGATAGATGTATTAATTTGAAAAGTGTAACATATGGGTTCGAAAATTTTGTCTGTTCTAGCATTGTTGGTTAATGCACCTTCCCCAGATTGGAAAGACATCCAAGTTCGAATCGCGGTAGTAACAATAATATTTTTCGATATATTAGATTTTATAAGTATATATTTCTAATTAATACATTTAATTAGTATTTAAAATATCACATACTTATTTGTTCTCTTTAATAACACAATTCTCGTCTCATACACATTCATACATTTTCTGATACAAATTTGTCGATTATTAACTCATCTATTTCTGGTGTCATCCTTAACATAACGCAGGTCATTCATAATTTTCCCATTTATAGCAAGCTCTTGAGTAGCTTCTTGAAGAGCTTCATTGAATATATTTTCTGAATAGAAGTTGAGATAACGCAAAACATTCCTGTCGCAAGCCTTTATATACAGGGTATTCAAATAAAATATATACACTAAAATAAAGCATCCATTACATTTTAAAGTGAGCTAGTTGGAAAAGTTTACCTCGGTAATGAGCAGTTTTATTTTATGCACATCCCGACAACCATTGTATACCACATCTACTTATAAATAAATGTGTGCTATCACGTGTGGACTATTGTAACAGCATCTGTGCTGGCCTGCCAATGTTTCAGCTGGATAGATTACAATCCATTCTAAATGCGGCTGCACGGATAGTATATGGAGTTTCCAAATTCTCTCATATAACATCCCTTTTACATCAGCATTCGCTGAAAAAGTTGAATTTAAATTGTGCTGGTTGATGTACAAGGCGACACACAACATGGCGCTTCTGTATCCCAGACAATTGAATTGGGTTGTAGAACCGACCAACCGTTTCCAGAAGTCTAAATTTAATGAACGAGTATTTACGGTGCAGGCAGACTTTATTTAAGAATATACTAAAAACGCACCTTTTCAAAAAGTCATTTCCATAACTTAAAATAACAATTTTTAATTTTAAATACAAAGATATTACAGACTTATAATGTATAAAAGTACCCTTGGAGGGATTTGTTTTACAAAAATAGCACTATAAAAATTATCCAATATTATTATAATCTACTCCGTCTGTTAGATATTTTTGAAAATACTCAGTGGAGTACCTACGGAATATTTACACGTACTGTAGTAAATAAAACAAATATTACCTAAGGTATAAAATCGGGATTTAAATATATTTACCAACCAAAAAGATAATCCGAGAATACACGAACGCTGGCGAGGCCCAAACTACGGCTTCTCCGTTTTCTAATCTCTTTTATCTCTTATTTCTCTTGGCAAAACTTTTCTTGTGAATAACGTTCGTATGTTTTCTAATTTCGTGGATCCAACATCGGAATATCCCTGGGATTAATCCGGTTTGCAAGGGATTTATACACACTAGACTTCTTGCTTTTTATGCGACATCCGCTCGGGCTGATCTAGGCGGGTCTAACTCATCTCGGAGAAAGTTAGACGAAACACAAAAGTAGGCCAGTAACTTTGAAATAAACATCTGATAAAATAAAATGGTAAATAAAATCTTCTTCTTTTCGTATTAAAGTCTATGGAATGCCTGTTCTGAACACCATTCAGAAAATGCTGTAGTTACCTACTTCCGCCTTGTTCATAATTAGGGGAATGTATTATATAATATATTCTTAATACAGTGCATACATACATATATTTATTTTGTAAATTGAGTTAAAACACTGTTTTATTCTACAATATTTTATTGTGTTAAATGTTAGAACGTTTTCGGTAAGATATTCCCATTATCAATAATATAATTAAATTAAAATTAAAATCACTTTCAGACAGTAATATATGTTGTGTTTAGAGTTAATGGAGGTGGGGGTGGGGGTGGATTTACAATGGATAAGAGAGGAGTTGTAACGGGCGTTATTTGAATATCTATTATGTTTTTATTGTTATTTTGATTATTAAATATTTCTAAATTTTCTAAAATGTCTAACGTTTTCATTACAAAATATTAATGGAATTCCACAAAGTTTCACCAAAAATCCTTGAAGCCCTCAAAATGTTCCTTTTTACTACAAGTTCTTGTACGTATATGTTTTGTTTCATTTTGAATCTATGCAGTTTCTCCTCTTTTCTGATGTTTTCTGGCATTTCATTGCACTGTACATCATCGATTTCAGAGATTTAGCTTTCTTCCTGAATGGCAGTCTCCGTCTACCTTTTCCTCTTGTATGATGATCGTGTTCATCTTGATTTGTATTAATTTGTCGTATAAATTACGCCAATATTATTATTTTTTTAATGTTTCTCTGATGATCCCCTGAGAGGTTGCCTTGTTTTGTGAAAAATCTATAAATTTAAGGTAACTTCGCGAAAACGTGCAGCTTAGTTCAAGCAAAAGTAAACTGCGGGTCAGACGTGATTCGACGCCCGTCCCGCTCACCGTTGCCTGCTAACGGTGTGCCGGAAAGGGAGCGCGATAGAAAAAAATAACAAAATCGACAATTGACGAACCTTTGGTCTGAACTGGAATTTTTCCAGGTTTTCCAACTGGAAGATGAGAGTAGGCGCTGAATAAAACATAAAGGAGAATTGCTCAAGGGAGACGGTTCACACCGCGTGCTCTTAAGGGTGATTCACAATAATTCGACGGGAACGGGAAGCAAACGATAACCAGAGGAATATATTGTACCGATCCATTCACAGTAATGTAGTTCACACATAACCATAATATCCAAGGGTGTAAAAGATGGCCAATCAAACATGAGCATTTTCTACCATTTTTCATGAGTCTTTTAATTCCAAACCCCTGTATAAAAGATTTTTAACAGAATTCAAAAATAGAATTTTCATCTAAATGTTTCAATAGATATTTTTAAGATACGGTACATGTATCAATACGACAGGAAATACAAAAAAAAAATTACAATTATGTTGTCGATTTTGAAAAATTACAAAATTTATTGCCACTTTATACCATTTATAAGGCTGTTTGAAACTCAACAGGCGTTTTGGGTATTTTTCGCACATATTATTTGATCTTCATTGGTACAAGCCCGTAGAACACGACTAAAAACGAATGGTCAGCTTCATAATTGACCCGTTTGGAAGATAAGTACTTACTCAATTATATATGGTTTTGACACGAAACTTAAACATGTTATTGCTTGTTCTATTACTTAAATAATTATTTGTTGTCAGTATTTGAAATAATCACAAGTATAATTTTTGCCTAGTGAAACTGTATATACATTTATATACATTTTTTTCATTATTGATTATAGAGAGGTTTGGAACTAGACAATATAAAAGGATGCGGTTATTAAATAGTGTTTTATGTGGATGATAACGTTTGTGAGGGTGGATGGTCGATGAATCTGAAGGATATATCGTACCGCCCCAAAAACCACCCATTCGCTCACATATTCATTTGATTATGATCGCGGAGTGTGTGTGACTAGACTAGAGTAGGTTAGATAGTTAGTTGACGTAAAAATTGCGGATAAAATAAATACACGGACAAATATTTAACGGACGCTGTTCTCGGAGACTGTGGTCGCGAAGACAACGGCAAGCAAAGTGAAGCTCACAAGTGGGTCTTGCTTGGTTGCGGACGCATGTTATTAACACGCGGTTATTGCGTCTGTACTGGCTGTGTTTTTGGAGGTATCGTCATGGCACCAGTAAATGTGGTAGATCTCTACAAATGTATTAAAAAAAACTTGTCAATTATTACTTTAAGTACAGTGGAACTTTTATATTCATCAACCCCCATATTCGTAATATTCGATAATCGTCACATTTCGATGACAATTTTTTCCCCCCACATTCATTAGTATTTTCCGTATTCGTCGTCACTCCCACCGCTGCAATCGCACGCCAATCAGCCAAACGTATTAGGTAGCTGTAGTTAGTCTGCATTTTGCGGTAATCGTGCTTGTATTGTCTCGCGTAATTATATTATATCAACCAAAATATAAATGGATTTAACGATTGACTACTTCAGGATGGTTTTACATAGCAGACAAAAATATTGGACAACATTGGACAAGTTTCTTGTTAAGTCGAGTGCTACTAAATGATTGGCAAAACTGACCCCATTATCAGAATATGAATTACTATTGGATGTTTTGTTTTAAATGATAGCAACTCTTGTTCTTAACATACACAACCTTCCTTCTCTTCCACTTCTACCACGATATATATCTATATAGTACAATAAGGTTAAAGTATAAACAACATTTTTTTCAAATAAACACTAGATATCAAGCTATTTTTTATATGTTTTTAATGGAAAGATATATGTAATTACAGGACTTATGACCTGTCTTCGGGTGGCTTAAGTGATCATTTTATACAAATATAACGTTCACCATTCTCACCCATTGATTAATCTCAAAGTATATGTAACTATGTGGAAATACTTCGAGTATAATACACTATCGCAATCTATGGACTAAATTTGATATTCATTTCCCTGAAACAGCGTACATCTTTCCATTAAAAATCCATATTAGAGAATATAGCTTCGTCTTTATGAGATATCTATTATTTGTTTAATAACAGTGCCACTGTAGGTGAATATCTATTAATTGTGTGTTCTTGAACATATTCAATTATTGCTAATATTTTTTTCATTTTTGTACCATTTTTAGGAGTTGGAAACAGATTAATTGAATTTCAATTATTTCTCATGGGAGAAATTGTTTCTAAATTCGTCATATTCTATTTTCGTTACACCCCCAGGAACAGATTAATGACATATATAAAAAGGTTCCACTATATATCATTAAAACAATTATAAAAAATTGTTAAGCGATCGCTCAGAACCACTCACCATAAATGTATAATTTTTTTGTCATTAACGAGGGTTCAGAAATTATACACACAGATACTAGGGATTTACAGTTAGATAAATTTAAAAGTGTTAATAGAAAATTAAATATTCTGAATAACCAAATCCTTTTTGAAAATAGTCACCTTTTAAATTTGTTTTCACAGTAGTTCTTAATTAGTTCTCCACCATTTATACTTTTATTTTTATCTATGCTTGCATTTTTAATTTTAGTATACATTATTTCTTGAAGAAGATGCCATAGGTATCTAAACATGTTGATTTAATAATAAACAGTTGTTTGAACAAAGCGGTGTATCTTATTATTTATACAAATACGAATAATTAAAATAAATTCTCATTCTCGTGTTTAACGTTCACAGGTAAATTCACAAATGATTATTTTAATTTTGACAACAAAACTTTGCACACACGTTGGGTTATTTTCACTACTAGTTTCGAGACGTGCAGTCCACCTCATCATCAGGTGATAACTAAACTAAATACAGTAATGTATTGCAATGGGGCGGGGCTTGAGAAGAGCGGGGATGTTTCGATCGTTAGCGGGAATATGGACAGTAAATGTGAAGTGTTAGGGAATGTTTTGTTAGTTTTTTTTTTTGCCCATCAATGGTTTCAAAACTATTCATTATTTAAATTGAAAATGAAAACAATCATTTTACTCCACAAAGTAACCACCATGTCAATTAATGATCACAAATAATTTTTTAAACTCTATATATATTAAAAAAATATATTAAAAGATTAAAAATGAGAAAAACAAACATAATGGGAATATAAACATAATTTGAAAGTGAACTTCGACAGTTCAGAGTTTTTATTTATTTTAATATTAGAAGATATAATACATTTTTAAAATAATCAGTAAGATATATACATATATTTCTTTTAACATTTATTTCTTCTCTATGAGAGTAAGACTCGTGTATAGAGAAGGAATATATACGGGAGTGTATAATTTATGTTTCAGTTAGCCTGTGTATATATTTTTTAACTTCAGATATAAATTTATAATAGTCTGTAATTTTTTTAATTGTGATGGGGAGATTGTTAAAAAATTTGATTTTTTGATAAATATAGTAATTTTGAGTTGCAATATATTTTAGTTTTGGAATATCAATTTGGTCTCTAAATCTTGCAGATCGGAATTCACTTCTAATATTTAATTTATTTTAAATTAAAAAAAATTGGATTATTAATTTTTTTTTGTATGTTTATTATTTTTGGTTTTTGAAATCTGTGAAGAGTTTGATAGTCATTATTATTTTTTTGAATAATTTTTATCATAATTTTTTTATTTATTTTTCTATTTGTGATACTGAAGTTTTATATGCTCCACCCAATCCAATAATACCATATACCAATAAGTTTATTCTGAGTAAGAAAGTGAGAGACAGCCACATTATATTATGTAAAGCTGTAAACAACGGTGAGTGCTTTGATGATACGGTATAGGGAGTAGCTAGACTCGCTCTCGGGACTTGTCTTGTATGACGTTTCAAAGTAACAAATGCAGTTCTCGATGACTGAATCTGAAAGATAATGTTTATTCTTATTTTCTTTCTCTTTATTCAGAATGGCTAGAGCTATGACAATCTTGTCTATTACAATACATTATTATTGGTAAAGAATTATAAAGTAACACAATTTTACTTAACAACAAATTGTTTTCTTTTAAATCAAATAGTATACGTAATAGAAAAAATATTATTAAGTCATATAATTTTTATATAGTATATTATAATAATGATGTGTATGTTGGCCTAGTGCAGTGAGAAAAGTCAAATATTTAGTAAACCCCTTTCCCTTCCCCTCGCAGCCACGCCGCCGACCAGTCAATTGACGACCTTGAACCAGTACGGTTATACGTGTACGGTATATTTTATGATGTTATACTAATCTCGAGACTTCGCGTCTATACTTTACGTCGGAACCTTGACGAAATAGTGAGTTAAACAGTACACAGTCCACATATTTGGAGGTGTCAGCAGAATCCAGATTGTGGTGAGTGCCAAATTCCTTCTGTATCTTGAATTCTTCCGGTATATATGCTTATACGTAACGTAATCCGATAACATTAATTTGTATCTCAAATTATTTGGAAATATTTAATAAAAGGTTAGCTAGAAGGAAAACAGCATTGAACGAATATTTGTAGCGTAATTCATATTTTAACATACACCCGGGTCAAATCTGACACACCATCGCAGAGGATGTGTTAACTTTAATTATCTCAAATACATTTTAGGGGGTTTTAGAATTAGGCGCTTCATATGTCGATACTGACTATCTCTATTTTTATTTCTGTCGAATCTTTATTAAATAACAAAACTGGCTACTTTAGAACAGACTTCAGTCTAGTAAAGTAGCCGGGACAACGCTGTATATATCAGAGATGGAGTCCACTTCATCCCATACAACAAACTACGAGTATTTAATTGCAATATAATTGTGTCTTATGTTTATCATATTATATTATTATAATACTCGTATATTCACCTCTGTTACAACAAAAATATGTATGTCAATAAAGTCTAAATACATAAAAAAAAAAATTGCGAAGTAGAATGAGTTTTATTCGCGTCAAATAAGTATCACTTTATAAGGTTCACTGCACTAGTATAAAAGTATTATAAAAACCTAAAACAATATTTAAATTGCAAGTACTCAAGTGACCTCTAGCGTCGAGAGGGCGAGCCTCGTCTGACAATGCGCTGGCGCCATCTGTTGCTCTCAGCGCGCAGATTGTATTGACACAGCGGCCGATTGATGGATTCGCCAATGGGTAAACTGGAGTGGACCGCCGTGATCGAGTGCCCGAAGAGTCGAATTAATCAATCAATGTTAACTTTGATCTTTGCATCCGACGCCGAATGAACTGTATCAAATTATATTATTATACATTACATCAAAGTGTGTTTGCGCTTTTATGGAAGAGCCCATCTAAGTGAATTGATTTCATACAATTCGATATTTTTTGAAAGCTTTAGGTCTCCGCGTTAATCATCTTAAGTGAGCGAGTTAACGCGCTAACCGTAGTTGTATATATTTTTTGATCTTGTAAAGATCAAACATGATTTAAATGTATTTAAATAAATACTATTTTAACCCGGAGCTGACACATGCGTCCTTACATTACGTATAATAAATATTCCGTTATATTAACATATTTAACTTTAAATACTCAATATTTAGTATAAATGACTATTTCACAGCCATTAAAAACTCTTCTGTCCTGAAACACAATTCTCGCCTCATTCACATTCGTACACCTTCATATACAAGTTGGCCGATTATTGAGGCTTCTAACAATAACATTCTACAGTATCTGGTTTATCTGGTCATGCCGAGTATCCCGCGGACGTCCTATATGACCAAACCACCTAAGTGATAATTTCTTAATCTTACTCACTTTACTAAGATCAGCTTTACATTTTTTTTTTTTCTTCATTCTTTACTCTGTCATAAATGGATTTGCCACATATACGCCTAAGTGATCTCATTTCCACTACGTTCAGTCTACTTTCGTTCCACTTCAGCCAGCACCAGGCCTCAATTCCATACATCAGTGTCGGTACTAGGACTCCATTGTGAACCGCTTTAATGTTTTAGATATTTATTTCCTAACTTTTGTACTATGTTATATATTTTTATCTTTTGTATAAGTTCTGACTGTAGTCGGTATTCCACAAATTGTAATTAATAATATTAATATACCTAGATTTATTTTTTAATTTTGATCATAATTTACTTATTTTATGTTCGAAAAGTACTACAAAAAATATGCAGTTGCTAGGCATTTAAATTTAATAATTCCGGGTAAAAAAAGTTTAAATACTTAAAAATTACACATTCCCCGCGGTAACGCAAGTTGACATTACGGCTGCGTACGGGTATTTTCTATCATGACATGCTAAGGGTTAAATGTAATATATTTGACCTTACAGAGATAGGATTAAACACGATTTTAAATATCATATATTCGATCGTACAAACACGATTTTAATTGTTATATCATTAAAATCATTTTGATTTATGTGCACGTATTTTCAGAGGTTTTTTTCGTCATTTTAAATCGACACTCTTAAAACTAACTACCCATTGAAAGGTCCCTGCGAATGACATTTTTTAAATCATATTATCTGACCAGCCCAGATTTGTAAAAGAAAATAATTGTTCATGTTTTATTAAAGACAACTCGATACAAAACAACGAGTAGCATGTTGGTGCAGTGGTTAAGACGTTGGAATAATGATCTAGTGGTCGGGGGGTTTGCGCCTCGTTCCAGGACACCAGCAAGTTAGTCTTATTTCCATAGCACAAGCGTTTAGCAAATCAATACGATATTCCAAGGTTTGTATTGTCGAATAGAGCGGCTGTAATTAACAAAAAACTTTAATCTCGAACGAGTATAAGTACTAATACTGAAATAAATAAATACCTAGTCTGGAATTAAATTCCCCAGTCCGGAGTCAGGGAAAATATAAATATTTATAATTAAAATATAAATAACTGAAATATTTTTTCACATTAAATAAATTTCATGTAAAAATAAATGAAAATATTAATTAGAAAGATATACACATAAAATCAATTTTATCGAAAAATATTGTTGTCGCGCCACCGGAATTCAAACCTGGATTTCGTTCCCAACCGGGGAAGGTGCATTATCCAACTATGCTACAGCGACAATATTTTTAGCGACAAATTTTCGAACCTATATGTTACCTTTTTGATATTAATACATTTAATCGTTCCATTATTTGAAAGAGCCATCTACCTTATATTTACAGAATCTCAAATACCTTCTATTAATTTGATATATATATGTTTATCTTTCTAATTAATATTTAAAATATCACAGAGCTGTGTTCTGAATAATTACAACTTCACAATAAGAATGTGTTCTCCTAATAATAATTAATATAATCAAAACACGAGATCACAAAATACAGTGCTGGTTGACTGGAGGAAATGATCTACTCCGCGAATAAAATCGCAATGTTGAGATCAAACAAACAATAATGATCCAGTGAGGGCTCGATAGCGCCAGGTTCCAATTCACACGGAAGGCTAACAATAGGATAGGTAAAGGATAGGAATTTGGACGCGGGCATGTGATATTAAAAATTCCAAAAGTATGTTTTCATGAATACGGAATATAAGCTGTTCCGAATTCGAAAACACCCTGTTGGCGCATCTTTTCGATTCAGCCGCGTCCGTTGTTATTGACACAATTCCGCATCCATATTTCCCAATGCTCGTCTTATCAATATGAATTGTGACTTTGACGTCAGCGGACGTCAACTTGATCGATATTTGTTTGATCTCGACATAGCGACAGCATTCGAGGTGTGCATATTTCAGTTCCAGTGCACCAGCGCTGTATTTTGTGATATTGTGTTTTGATCGCATCTTGTTTGTTGTTTGTGTGCCGTTGGTGATTTTGTGACATCACCGTATTAAATTAATTTTATTTATTTGTATCTATATAATATAATGTAATAAATATGTTTGGACTGTGCCCGTCTTACTAAAGAATTCTTCTGGCATAGTTTACAAGCAATTGTATAATGGATTTGTATTACATGTAGTAGATAGAACTAACATTTATTACTTTTTATATAGGTGTATATGAAAAACAATATTAAAGTGGACATTAAAATAAATTATTTTGGATAAATTCGTGGCAATAATTAATAAAGGTATAAGTCAATATGCTTGGGTGAGTGCACCAACACTGGCTCTATCCATATTACGAATCTAAGTTTTAATTTTTAACTTCATGTTTTTGGGACAATTCAATTGGTTTAATCTTTCAGCATTCTATTAAACAGTTTAGGTCCAAAATATTTATTTATTTGTAACTATTTAATATAGTGTAAAAAATATGTTTGGACTGTGCCCATCTCACTAGAGAAATTCTGTGTCAAGTTTGTAGTTCCTTTGGCCATGTGTTGCATGTGCTCTTGGGGTTTGTAGATTATGTGTATTTATCCGTGTGGAAATTATATTTTGAGTTATTTTAAAATGTAAAATGTTTGTATTTATATATGTATTTAAGAGTTGTATTAGCATATATTTGTGTTATATCAAAGACATCGAATTTATTAAAAATTTCATCAGTGCTCGTTGTGATTGGGGTTTTGAGGATAACTTATATAATAATTTTCTGAGCTGCTATTATTGGATTAATTGCAGACATAGTCGCTCCACCCCAAGCAATTATACCATATTCTATGATTTATTGACAGATTGCATAGTACGCCATTTTGATTTTTTATTTAATTTATAATGAGTTGTGTATGATGACTCCATTTAAGATAAGGATCAAATATAATTTATAAGTATTTGATTCGGTCAGTACATTCTATATAATTGCATTGACACGTATCGTCGTCTGAGTTGGAGCAATTGTGAACTTTTATATTGTGAATATACGAGGGTTGTCCATTTTCTTTTATGCTCGAAGTTAGGTATTTCATTTTATCGGTATTAAGTGTTAAGGTGTTCAGGTCGAGTCATTTTTTAACAATACTTATACCTTTCTCGGCTTTTTTAAATACTGCTTACCATGTATCAGCTCGGAATTGAAGAATTGGGATCGTAGATCGGCTCATCCGCATGCCATTTGTGTGATCTGACGGATTACGAAGCCATCGTATACAAGGTAAGGCGAGAAGTTCTTCCGAATCCCGGTTCCCCGAAATTCACTGGTCTTTCGACTAGAACCCACATCTCCTCATTGACCTCATCATGTACAAAGGTTTCCCGACTTCTCTTCAATACCTTACGGTGATTCCGATTTACGTCGGGAATTGTCGTATTTGCGTGAGATTTGCGCAATTCGTACATTTAGATCATTTTGATCCGGATTTACAGTTCGAATTCATCATCAATAAGTCAAAAAAACATAACTATTAAATGAAGGAAAGCTGAACACTTCCCATACATTATTCAGGGGATGAAAGAAGACAGCAGAGGCGTAGGAATAAATAAGTTATCTCGACTAAGGAAGAGGTAACTCCAGAAAGTGGCTCCATATCCAAAATGTCGGTGATGATTAACATGGTCGCCAACCCAATATAAAAAAATAATTCAAATTAATTAAATCAATTAGAAAGATATACAGGAAAAAATGATGTATTTAATTTTGAATTTATATTCTATATATACCAGATAATTTAATATTGTCGTCTTGTCATCACGCTCTATTTCCGCGGGAGTTGGTAGATGCTATAAAGCACCACACTTTCCTGACATGCCACTCTCGCTTTGTTCACTTTTTTACATTTTCTTACCCATGCCGATTGTTGAAACATCGAAAAAGGGCTAATAAAAATAAGGGTAGTATAAAACTCTCGTATAACGTTTACAAATACGCTACTATTTTTATAGTTTTACTGATTTTATTTACGTGGTAGTTTAAACACTCGGCAACAAAGAAAAATAGAATATTAAAAATGAATGGGGTGAAAATGTGTCACTTAGAGTCGAGACAAGGGCTGTGACTTGGTAACAAAAGCGGCTAATGGAAATGTTGAACCTCACGACTAAGGGTGGGGGTGAAAAAATAACAAAATTTCTTGATGCTTAGGTACCAATAACAACAAAGTATTACGCACTATATTATATGTATAATAATATAATTATGGCAAAACCACACACCACCAAATATATGGACATGAACTAACACAAATTTCATGTCCCAATAATTTATTTTGCTGATCATCACTTACGCAATCAAATAGCTCCACGACTTTTTTTAAAAATGTGACTCGATTAGGACAAAAATTTATACGCTGACCATATAATATGCTTTTAAAATCAGCAATATTATCTTTGTGGTTAAGATTCATATTTTTAGATGTTTTAGTTAGTTATGACATCCTGAAGAAGAAAATGGTATTTTTCGAAACCGAGATGTATTTAAACTCATTTTAGTGGTTAATAAAACAAAGATAATAAATAAAAATATGTAATATGCATTTATGTAAAAAATATGTCTTAATTTTGGATTAACAAATACTTTTGTATGTTATTCTGTTGCATAAATGGGTCATAAACTATCGGATTTGTGTTTCTACCTAAAATGTGTATAGAATGCCCTTCGTCTTGCAACTAATGTTCCAAACCCTTTTCTAATAATAAATATTCTCTTGATTTAAAGAGAATTTTACCGCAAATAGATGGTATGATTATTTATCAGTTTTTTGCAATAATTATGTTCATAATTATTGTAAATGATCTCCCTCTGCAAACACGAAATTTATATCCGATACAGAAGTAGTAGGTCTTATAAAAATATTAATTATTAGGAGAACACATTCTTATTGTGAAGTTGTAATTATTTATTCTTAATTAAGGTATTTGAGATTCCGTAAAAA
Source organism: Eubasilissa splendida (assembly GCA_031772225.1). Classification (NCBI taxonomy): domain Eukaryota; kingdom Metazoa; phylum Arthropoda; class Insecta; order Trichoptera; family Phryganeidae; genus Eubasilissa; species Eubasilissa splendida. The sequence goes on from CM062864.1 coordinate 20,340,125, forward strand.
TAAGGTAGATGGCTTTTTCAAATAATGGAACGATTAAATGTATTAATATCAAAAAGGTAACATACAGGTTAGAAAATTTGTCGCTAAAATTATCGTCGCTGTAGCATAGTTGGATAATGCACCTTCCCCGGTTTAAAAAGAGATCCAGATTCGAATCCCGGTGGCGCAACAACAATATTTTTCGATAAAATTGATTTTATATGTATATCTTTCTAATTAATATATTTAAATTATTAATTAATGAATATACTTATTTGTACACATTATGTTAGAGTAATGCAACACTTCTAAATAATTAAAATAAAAAATGATTAGGAATACTATAAACACAAAGAACGTAGTCATTGGAGATATTGTTTTGGTCTTTGCCCAAATTATAGAAACTCCTATTAAATCGGCACTACCGAGCCATTTGAATGGCGTATTTAATGGTGCGTGCACAATAATTGATCCCTCTTCTAGGAGATTTGCGGTAAAGGTCGGTTCATATCAACTGATCATTTTACTCAGTATATAAAACAACAGACAGTAAAGTACGACTTCGCTTCCAGCCCACGTATATTATTATTAATTATATTTTTTTAATTACTAACTGTAAAATGTTTTTGTAATAGACTGTTACTCGCATAAATCTAATTGAATCACTAGGTAAAAACAGTTCAACACCAACGCTAGTTTTCTCGATTCGAGACAACTTTTATCCTTGTAACATTAAAACAGATTAACGAGTATTTTGTTTACGTCTAAAACAGATAAAATTATAAAAAATAACACTTGAAGTTTTAAAGGAATAAAAACAATAATAATTTGGAAAACAATAGTGTTAGTAACCAAAGGATTGCCAAAAAAAGTTCCTTATTATAATGTTGGAACAATGTTTTAATAAAGGCTGTGAATTTTCGTGAAATGTGCGAATGACAAGCGCGAGCATTTCTTTTCCGACATTTCGGAAATAATAAAGAATAAATAAATTCTTACCAGGCTGAGCGGTGCCGGCGAAGAAAGGCTTTGAAAAATTGGGGTTACGTAAGGTCAACACACCCCGCGGTAAGGGCCACTCACAATCAATCAATATCCATCAAATTGGAGGTCAAACGCGTCAAATACTCTTTTGTTGTTGCAGGGAAGGAGTTTTGAAATAAGTTTTGAAGAATAATAGCGAAAGGCACGAATACACAAATTCGCCACCGTTTGTTTCATCCCCAATACTGGTGTTTATATAATTTGGTAGAGCGTTGTTACAATGCAAATACTGAAATTTATTTTATTCGTTTGTGCAATATAATCTAAAATACTCTTTGTCACCTATTCAGAAGATTATTTTTTAACGTCCTTCGCAACGTTTAAAAATTGAGGTAAATTATACAAATTTAAAATCTGAAATGATAATTTTATTAAAGAATTCAACGCCATTTAGATATTGAAATTATATTATACATGTACATACGAGTGTATAAAGATATTTGCATGCTGCCTTATTAAGATGTGATTAATATTATTTCATTTCCTATACATAAAATAATTAAACAAATCTATGTAATAATAAAAAAATACACTAGCAACAGATACGTTAGTGGCTGATTGCAAAGTGCCATGACTAATAGAGCGTTTTAAAACTATTTTTTATTTATATCATTTTTTCCCTTGTAATTCATAATGACAATAATTTATTTATTAGACTTTATTGACATACATGTTTTTATTGTAACAGATGTGAATATATTATAATACTCGTATAACATGATAAACATAAGATACAATTATATTGCAATTAAGTATAATACTCGTAGTTTATTGTGTAGAATGGAGTAAACTCCACCTCTAATATATATACAGTATTGTCTTGGCTACTTTGCTAGACTGCCGTCTGTGTTAAAGTAGCCAGTAGTAATGTAGTGAGTGTAGTGTTATAAAACTAGTGAATTATTAATGTAGGTATTGTATTAAGATTGTTGGAATATTGGACAGCGATGCTTCTGATTGATCTCTACCTGATTGGATCACATATTGGGTCCATAATTGGAAGTGAACGATTTCCAGTTGGTGTTGAGTGTGTTGTACAGTTTCGGAGCCAATAACATGTAGAATCATTCATAAAACGTCGTTGTTGCTCTCGAAACTGGTGTGCAGATGTTCGTTCTTTGTCTTGTGTTGTGACAATGATTTATTACTTGGGGTGAGTTGTTGTTAGCACGGAAATATTGGACGAGTCTCAACATATAGATTTGTCTAATGTCTAGAGCATTGTACTCTTTAAATATAAGATCTGATGGATATCTAAAGGGACGACCATTTATGACCTTAAGAATTATATAATTGAATTATATAATAAAATTCATAATAATATACACTACAATTGAATTGAAAAATGTAATATTGATTTGAATTGTACAATGTAATATTGATTTGAATTGTACAATGTAATATTGATTTGAATTGTATAAATGATTTGTACAATATTCATAAGCAAAAAATTCAATATAAAAAATAAACATAATTTGTAGAGCGTTATTACTTCATTGACTATTCGGATCTTGTCTGATATAACAATTATTTGAAGGATGTCAGTTCGTCATTGCCATTCTTAATTTTTTTTTTCTTCATCTCATTTTAACCTTTACCATACCGTGATATCAATACCCATACGCAGCCATGCTGTCATATCGTGTAACCGTAAGAAATTTTTAACATTTTAAATGTGAAGACAGTTTAAATGGCTTTAAAATTATTAATCCTATAAAGTTACTCTAAATAATGTGCATTAATTACGAAAATGGGATCAATATCCTAATATAGTTCAGAGTGTTTATCAAGTTCCATACGATACTACCTTTTTTCTTATCTCTCTTCATTAAATTAGTAAGAGAGTGAGAGATCATATATTCGTATGTTTGTTATTATTTTTATTATGAAATTAATGTACCATCTCTATTTGTATTTTATCCAGCATATTAATTTAACAACTGACTGAATTGAAAAATAATTGTTTTTGTAAGATTAGCGTCACACAACTGATTTTTCACTAGTCAGTTCCAAGGATAAATATTTTTCTTATAATTAACTAAAATATGAATTTTATGTTGCGTATATTATCTGAAATATTACAGTTTTGATTGGGGCGGTAGACCTGTGTTACTGTACGGTTTTAGAAGGGTTGACAATTATTGATAATGCTCCCATACTAGGATGATCCTTTGTCGAGGTGGACTATTTTTTAAAAGTAATTCAAGTGTTTTAGTTAGGTGTCACACAACTTACTAATATGTCGTTCCCTTGAAGGAGTAGACAAAGAGAATATATTTTCTGGTTTGCCCTGCCACACCCCGTATACAGATCACTGTATTCTATTTTATCTCTTCAAACATTGTCTGAATTTTATTTCATGCTCAGATGTTGTTATTTGGATTCGTGGAGATATTGCTTCGTCATTGGTGTCTTCGAAAACAGTAAATATACGTAATAACGTTATTTTATATTCTTATAACTACTCCCGCGAACCTTCTATAAAATGTTATACACTTTAACGTAGTTTCGTGACACATGTTACCCTAGTAGCCTTCAAAAAACTCGGTAAAATACTCGTAGAAGGTACTCTTTCAAATGTGAGTCGAGCATTATTTCCACCCCTCGAGTAGTTTGCCGTCATACAGACCGTCGATAGAGCCTTATGAATATAGCATGATTATTGTACGGAGGTATTCATAAATTAACCCTTTGTCAACACTATTGGCTCAGAGCCTACGCAGCCTTTAACTTTCACCCACAGTACTTGTAACGATACGAAATATACTTCTATTTGTTATTGAGAAACATATAACGCGCTATGAAATACGATTCCGCAATCGTACAGAAATATTTTTTCTACTATGTAATTTTCTGATGAAGTTTTCGCAAGTAAAGGGAAAATTCACAAGTGTTATGATGTGAGTGATCATAAGATAGTCATGTCACTCATAACCTTAGAGAACTTATAAGAGGAAAACTTCTTTATAGAAAAGTGTATAGAAGTTCAACATAGGAAGCATGATTTTTAATATAGTTTTCAATATGATTTTTCTATACTTTTCTGATGAATCATGTCACAGATATTCATTAAAAAATTTCGTACGACTTTATAAATTTTAGTTCACCGATAGGAGTGTTATATTATATAATAACCAACGAAGATAAAAAGTGTCGGAAAAAACAATCTATGAATGGGTGGTAAACAAGTAATTTTATAATTATAAACTGACAAAAAATGTACACTTACTTACTTACCATCACGGGTTGGCAGAAAGGATAGAGCGCCAAGCTCTTCTGTCCTGATACACAATTCTCGCCTCATCCACATCCACACATAACATATCCATGGAACATCATTTAAAGTTGGGCTTGTTGAAAAAACGCTCAGACCATCAATACCCACCGTGTGACGTCACATCTATAGTACGTATCGGCCAACACTAACAATATTAGTACTAAAGTGTCGAGTATAGACTTGTCGACTCGGAGATGTGTCACATCTCTCGTGTGAAATAAAGTATTGTTTTTAAAACACGCAACTTTTAACATCAGTAACTCTGCCATATTACAGGACATCGAAAAAATTCTTTCAGTTTTGTAAATGAGATTTTTTGATGAATTAAAAAAAAAATATATATATATAATGATCCCACAACCTAATTATTACATTTGGTCATTTTAATTTTTTTATTACATTAAGTTATTAACTGATAAAGGTTGGCTCCTATATTATCGTACCAGAGCCATACCTGGACAATATGTATCAATGTCACGAGGGTGCGAGGGAGAGCTAGTAGAATGCTTCGTTAGGTCTCCCTAGTCACCGCTCTTCCCGTCATCGTCCTTCCCAGCAATCCCCAGCGGGAGACCTGCACCCTAATAAATTCCGGAAAATTCCGAGATTCCTTGAATATATATTGAAACACCATTTTAATAATTTCAAATTATTAGATATTTTTATAATGATATGTAGATCAACGGTGAGAATTGGTGTGCCAAAAATCACCGATCATATAAATGTGATTCTTTTCTTATGTATACTCTGTTATATTATCTATAAGAAAGTATAATTTATCGTTTACAATTGATAATACATTTTATTGACGGTAAAAAAATCAGAAAATAAACTGTTAAATGTACATTGAAAAAATTTCATCCCAGAAAGATGTTCACAAAATCGTTTACGATAAAAGCTCTGTACTCGGTGTAGAGATCTCTTTAAATTTTTATTTTCTGCATCATTTAACTCTCTCGGAAGTGCCAAGTACCGCCGGCACTGGGCGCAAACACCTGGGGGTGAAATTGGGGTTTGTAATCAGCCGAGAACGGAACAGCCTCTCTTCCGAGAGTAGTTTCGTGTCCTTTCAGTGAAAGCCTATTTCATTGAGTGTATTGAACCGCCGAATTTCAATAGCCTGCGCTGCGGAGAGCTTAAAAAGGTGCGGCTCTTACATAAACACAGGATGCTGGGTACAGCGGCCGCACACCGCGATTTCTGAAGTTTTCGATTCTGACTTATCTTGAAAATGTGCCGATATCAATCATCAATACCTTAATTTAAGATACAAGTCACATTCGTTATTTAGCCTTGCATAAAAAAAAATACGATTTACTTTTACAAATACATTTTAATTAATAAACTTTATTAATCCAAATTATAAGTTTTTTGTTGATGTTTGTGGCGTTAATTTTGTGGCTAGACATATTTAAAAAATATATCTATATTTAACTGTGTATTAAACATGAGTTATTTTTACATCAAACAGTTTTGATGTTAACGTATCTTCACCAGGACTGGCGTATAACTGAACTGTTCCATAAAAATTAAAATATTATATTATTTTTAAAATTATAACACTGTGTACTTTCACTGATTTGTTATTAACATTACGTTTTCAATACTGACACATCATCTTCAGTAATGTTACAATTACTAAACTTAAGACTAAAGGACTACGTGTTACTAGAGTCGAGGAGTGGAGAAGGGGGGTTAGATTTGGATGGGTGTAGGGGCGTGGTGAACAAATGCAGGAGAAAATATTTAATAAATAACCCAATATATAATAGAGTTTATCAATAAATGAGGTGTTATTGAAAATCACCAGTCAGCACTATATATAGTAGGAGAAACTAAGTATACAATCCCTTGACAAGGTAAAGTACAATAGAGCAGACCCAGTCAGAAAGAGCGTTTCTCCATTCGAGCTAACCCAACTGTCGAGAGCAATGTTGCCAGCTGGATGTAGAAATACGTCTGGATGGAGTTCATTTTCAGAAAGTTTACCAATCATTTTAAAATAGCAATAAAGCAGTTTGCGAGTAACAATTCTAAGCTACTTGGATAAGGGATTTAGTTTAAGGAAAGACGGTGAACCAATATTTATAGGGTAGTTAAAAAATAAATATTTCAGATCATTCTTAATGATAGCATTTACAAATTGGGGAGTCCAGGAGACTATCAATTTAGTCCTATTTTTACAGTACAAGCGTTTGTTTGGCTTAGTTTGAAAATAGTAAGAATATTGATGTGACATATAGTCTGTGTACGCGACTCTATTTTTTTTAAAAAAGTGAAAAAATTATTCAATGACAAACGGGAGGATATATATTAGGGGAGAGAGAACAGGGTGTTTAAAGAATTCTAATTCATTACATAGGTATCGCGAGAATTGAGAATTATATATTTTTAATATAAAGAAGTACAAGTGACGTATCCTACCATTTAAATAGATAAATTCCGGAGACTCGAATTTTCCTTGATATTTTTCACTTTAACCTTGCCTTCCCGAAGCGGAGTATTCACAGTCCCCATAGATCGCTTTAAACTCAATAATTATGAAATCGATTTCATTATTTTTTTATTTTATTTTTTATTTATTTATTATCTTTATTTTTTAACCACTAAATTTTTATTGTTTTATTAACCACTAAATATTAATTAAAAATGGTTAATAAAACAAAGATAATAAATAAAAAAAAAGAATTTTAACTACAAAGTTAATATTACTAATTTTAAAAGTATGATTTCATTCTTATTTTTTGTAATCTTCAAGGAAATAGTGACGACAATCGGACAAGAGACGTCCGGCGAGGCGGTTTGGACCACGTCGCCCGTCATGAACTTTTTATTATCGTTTGTATGAATATGATCTGGGGTGTTTCTATACTCCGCTTCGGACCACACGGAAGTTCTGACCGCTTAAAATAATTTTCCCGGGTAAAAAAGTGCGTAAAATTTAACAATGTTACGGATATTTAGTATATTTTTATGAAAAATAAATAATAATAAATAAATAAAAAAAACTTGAAATAAAAATCAAAATGTTTGAAGAGACCGAAACAAAATACAATTACCGTCTTTCTTCGATTATAAGACGCATATTTTTTCTTATTTTAGTGTCTCTGAATTTGGGAGGGCGTCTTACAATCGATGGAGTCTTACAATCGCTAATGTAAAATTCCGCAGTTGTGATGAGTTATTACTGATTACTGGCTATGACAAGAGCCTATCGGACCGTCTCTAATATGGCACTTTCAGTTTTAGCTGGCGTCCTTGAGTCCTGACCTTGAAGTAATGAAATTCTTGGCCAGCCGTTCCCTGAGAAACGGTTTGGAGGTCGATCATTTTGAAACGACGAAGAATAGTGGCTAGAGAGTCTTAACGGAGCATTCTCCTGGCTCTCCCTCGCACCTCTTGCGACCTGGACAGGGTGAATTTCTGCCGGACTGTGACCGAGTTCTGCGACTGCAACACATAAACGTGACGTCTACCCTCCCTTTTTGGGGGTGTATGATTTTTATATCTTCTTTCTGGCTGTCTTCTGAATTTAATGTGATAACGAGTCTCACGTCACATTGTGCAGGTGTGGCTGTGGTGCGATGATACCGAAGCCAACCTATGATGGTATTATGATGATAATGTTAATGATGACTGAATGTAATAAAAAAATAAGGAATTTTGACGGATCTCAAAACGAGTAAACAACTCACAAAAACGATTCGGGATAGGGTGTAAATAAAATATACTGATTACTAGTAGAATTGAGTAGAAAAGTGATTCTGAAAAATTTTACAGAATCTAAAGAAATTTCAGACTCTTATGGTGATACATAAATAATAAACCTATAATAATTTTTTTTTATTGTGATCATATGAAATTGTCTGTTATAATAAAGTTTAATTAATGTTTTTATTTTTTATTATTGGTATATATAAATAAAGGTGCGTCTTACAATCGAAGAAATGCGGTATGCATTAACGAGGTGGGGCGGGGTGAACCAGAAAAGCTTATTCCACACAGGAGTGGTATGATACACATGACTGAGATGTATACTGCATGTTTTTACTTAACGTTTCTATCGGTGTGACCATATCTAAATATATTATTGAAGAAGGTGTTGGGACAGTCTCCAAACATTTTCATCTGAATAAAAATTATCACACTCTACTAACTGTTAAAATAAACAACATTATCAAAATGCCATTTTCCTCCCTTACGGAACGAATAATGAATACATTATTTTGAAAATGCTCCATCGATTATTTCACCCGAAAGCAATAATTGAAATTTGCGCAGAGGGTGGGTCGCCGGGGGCTAGAAACGATATCAGGAATATTGTATTATTAAAGTGAACGGAGAAATCATCCCCAAGATTGGTATTATTTTTCCACCCCTTGGCTTTGTTATCGAATTAGATGAGGGTGAGAAATCATTAACCCTTCCGTAACCGGTTCATCTCATTTTTCAACGTTTATTACATTCGCAAGTGATATTTTAATATTTTTGTTACATTTTATAAGATAAATTACAGCGAGGAGTTTTATTATACGAAGCGTATATAAACACATAGTCCTAACTATACATATGTACAACCGTACATTATAGTTTTTTAAATTTTAAAATAAGGTTTGGAGAACACATTATTGTTGTGAAATTGTAATTATTCAACATAGGTCTGTGATATTTTAAATATGAATTAAATATATTAGTTAGAAAGATATACATATAAAATCAATTCTATCGAAAAATATTGTTGTTGCGTCACCGAGAATCGAACCTGGATCTCTTTCTTAACCGGGAAAGGTGCATTATCCAACTATGCTATAGCGACAATACTTTTAGTGACAATTTTCGAATCTATATGATACCTTTTTGATATTAATACATTTACCGTTATATTATTTGAAAGAACCTTTGAGTAAAAAATACCTTTGAGTAAACTGATAGCAGACGCCATAATTATCAGTTCATTTTTATTAAATTTTGGACACATTGATACAACTTTATTATTAGCAGAACATATTCTTATTGTGAAGTTGTAATTATTCAGAACATAGCTCTGTGAGATTGAAGTAAGGTCTCCGGTAGGTGTCGCTTTGCAAAAAAAAAGTTTTAGATAAATAAATTAAGGCACAACGAATTAATACGTCGCTGGCTTTGGTGGTACGATTTCTGCGACATGATAGTAGAGGTGTTTTTTATATTTTTTTACGGTTTACTAACGGTCTAAAAAATCGTGATAGGTATTAAACCATCCTAAAAGACAAGGGTGAATTGTGTACAATATGTAAAAGGAAATGCGGTTTGAGCATGGGGCTATTCAGCTACGCGAGGTCTCGTAACAACTAAACCATGACAGACGTCATCCTTACAATGAGAGATCGTCTAAGAAAAAGAAGAAGAAGACGACTACCCTTGCATAGAATATGTTTAGGTACTGTTTATGTAAATACCTTCGATAGCTGGTTCCCAGGTTTCCGATTAACCGAACTGCACTAACCTTTTTATTTTTGCTGTTGTTCTGGTCCGATGTTGTTATTATTTTAGCTGGGTTGTCTTCTTTAGATTTCGACCGACCGAAGCGAGCACTGGTGGTTTATTTGAACCGCTGGACTGGTCCAAGTAAGTCAGTTACCGTCTTTTTAGCTATCCGAAAGAAGGGCGGCAATACTCTCACACACACACACACACATGTACATTATTATAAACCAAGAATCCTAGTGGTGCCAATCGAAGTAATAAGACGCATAAACAGCAGGAATACAAGAAAAATTGTAAAAATGAGAGATGAATAGAAAATAAAAATACAAACAGGAGAATGATAAATGTTAAAAGGAGAAAAAAAATTAAATTATATGTAATTGTGGGTACTGAAGTATTAAAAATGTCTTATTAATTAATTAAAATGTACGTTGAAATATAGGGAGCCTCGATAGAATAATGAGTTTTGTTTTGCATTGGTGTTACAATGTGGAAGGTTGAATGTGAGATTAGTTCTCGTTGATCTAGATAGCGCTCGAATGGATATGCGTCTGAGTAAATCAGGACAGTCTACTTTGGAGTTGGCTATTTTGTGTTTATATTATAAAGTAATTATTTGATTTTTCAAAAATATGGCAAAGAGAATTCATAAATGAAAATATATATTCTACATTTTTTCATAAACACAAATTGAAATGAGAAAACACGCGTGTCTTAAATTCTGGGTGCAAAGTAATAAATCAACAGTCCGATATAAAGTCGCGTAACCGTTTCATTTTAAAAATCCGTCAAACGACGTGCAAAGCTAGTAGACCTAATAATAAACAAATCCCAAAAGTAAGAAATTTAAATCCAGTTGTCAAGAAGCGGAATAGCACCGTTACTACACCTGGATTCCTAGGGTGGATTTTTACAGAACCTTCCAACCATAAATCCTTCGAAGGGACGTGATACGAATTCGGTCCATCGGATTTCATTATATCGCACCTTTCTCAGAACGTCTGGGATATTTTTCAAGAAAGTGGTGTCCTTTGTACCAACTGAACCAGTAGAGAGATTGTTGTTTACTCTTTGTCGAGTAGTCTTGAACTATTCAACGGTATGTTTATTTATGATAGAAATCTAGGCGCAGGTGTGGCAGGAGCAATGTTCTCTCTAAGGTGTGCGCGCGTATATGATCTGGCATCATAGCGCACAAAAAAATACCCTTAAAGCCTAGTCTTACTCTGCGAAGTGTCTTCCATTTTAAATAGAGTTGGCAGTTAAAAGGTTAAGTGTCAAAACCAAGTTGAATGTTTTTAAGCTATGTGTAGGCTATGCGAATATAGTGAGATGAGGTGAGGTGAGAGTAACCTTAGGGAAGTAGCAGAAGATCCATTAATGAGGATCGAGTAAGGAGTACCAAGATACTAATTAAGGAGGCTTGAGCACGCCTTGAGAAGTGACTACCAAGGTGTATCTTCTAGGCAACTACGGAAGAAAGATGTTTGACTGAGCAACTAGTACCTAAGGAAAGGTAAGGAATGATATAAGCGCCTTTTCGAGTCTTTAGGTCTCTACTGTACCTTGGATGGTGATGATGATGAGGTATATAAAGAATGCATAGTTAGAAAAAACACTTTATTTAAAACCACTATTTATTTATACATCAACATGTTTCAAGATCTATGGTCCATTTTCAGGAAACAATGAATACTAAAACTAAAAGTGTAATCATAGACAAAAGAAAAATATAAAAATATAAGTGGTAGGTAACTAATTAGAAAAAAACTGGTTTTAAACAGTTTTTCTCTCACTATGACAAATAAAAATTAGATGATGAAACAATTTTACTTGTAACATTAGCATTAGTAAAATATCTAGTATATCATTTAATCTCGATAGTACCCGCTACGGTAACCAATAGTGATGAGAAAAAATGCTACTCTTGATACACTGGTGTGATTGTGATTGGTATCAGTGACTGAAAACTGTGACTATGATTATACTTTCATTACGAATACGCACGTGCTGCACGATATCACAATACACGAAAATAAAATATAATTTTGAACATATTTATTTATATTATTAAAACATATTCTAACATAAATAATTAATGTATATTTATATATTTTTTTAATAGAGATGCGTACACGGAATACATTTCACATCAATATTCTTACTATTTTCAAACTAAGCTTGTGCCATGAAAATAGGACTAACTTGCTGGTGTCCTGGAACGAGGCGCGAACCACCGATCACTAGATCACTAGGTCAACGTCTTGACCACTACACCAACAAGCTACTCGTATATATGAATGAAAACACCTTAAAAATGTGAGTTTATTTTTCGGGTCAAATTCTCAGCGTTTCGGCTCAAACGTATAAAATTTCTGATAACGAATTATAAAGTAATAATATTTTTGTCTCAAATGACCAAGCGCCGAATCATGGTTCATAATAAAAAATAAATAAATTAATAAAATGAATCACGATGTTCTCAGATACTCAATCACTGTTCCTGATTTTCTCCGCTTCCACACTTGGAGTTATTGTTCTATCTAGCTAACTAACTTACAATTACGCCACTTCTCCATGGAAGTAGGGAGAGAGGATAAAACACTGCAATCTTCTGTCCTGACGCACAATTCTCGCCTCATCCACATTCATACATCTTCTCATATAAGCTCGCCGATTATTGAGGCTTCTAACTTATATTGTCTTGTATACCAGTTCTAGGTGATGTCCACGTAAGCCGATCATCAGCCGTGAGGTTTGACGAGCAGAGACTAATCCCACGTACCTGTCTCGATATTTTTGAAAGAGCTGGGGTGAGCGGGTGGCAGCTTCCACATGGCAAATATTTCCGCACGTTTCAAAGTTAGTGTCGACTTTACACAAGCTGTGCACAAATCAATACGATATTCCAAGGTTTGCATTGTCGAATAGCGGCTGTAATTAATAAAAAACTTTAATCTCGAACGATTATAAGTACTAATCCTGGAATAAATAAATACCTGGTCCGGGATTAAATTCCCCAGTCCGGAAATATAAATCGTTTAACATGAAACCCCTGGGAACGAAATATTTTTTCAAATTAAATGAATTTTAAATATGAATTAAATATATTAATTAAAAACATATACATATAAAATCAATTTTATTGAAAAATATTGTTATTGCGCCACCGGAATTCGATCCTGGATTTCTTTTCTAACAGGAGAAGGTGCATTATCCAACTATACTACAGCGACGGTATTTTTAGCGACAATTTTTCGAACCTTTATGGTTAAATTTTTGATATTAATACATTTAATCGTTCCATTATTTGAAAGAGCCATCTACCTTATTTTTACGGAATCTCAAATACCTTCGAGTAATCTGATAGCAGATGCCAGAATTATTAATTCATTTTTATTAAATTTTGGAGACATTGATACAACTTTATTATCAGGAGAACACATTCTTATTGTGAAGTTGTAATTATTCATAACATAGGTTTGCGATATTTTAAATATTAATTAGAAAGACATGGTTGACTAGGCTTCCATCAATCATTTAATACATATTAAATGTTTAATTTAGAAAGATATACACATAAAATCAATTTATATGTATATATAATTTTTTATATATATAACTTTCTAATTAATGTATTGAATTCATATTTAAAATATCACAGACCTATATTCTGAATAATTACAACTTCACAATAAAAATGTTTTCTCCTAATAATACAGTTGTAACAATGTGTCCAAAATTTAATAAAAATGAATTGATAATTCTGGCGTCTGCCATCAGATTAAATAAGGTAGATGGCTCTTTCAAATAATGGAACGATTAAATGTATTAATATCAAAAAGGTAACATATAGGTTCGAAAATTGTCGCTAAAAATATCGTCACTGTTGCACAGTTGAATAATGCACCTACCCCGGTTTGGAAAGAGATCCAGGTTCGAATGCCGGTGGCGCAACAACAATATTTTTCGATATAATTGATTTTATATGTATATCTTTCTAATTAATATATTTAGTATGTATTTTAGTTTTACATACTTATTTTAATCATGTATTATGAGAGTTGTTTTGAGTTAACTTACTTTTGATGGTTATGTGAAAATGACTTTAAAAAGTCTGTTTTTACAGTAAAATGTATAAGCAAGGACGTTTTCTTGTTGATATTATACAAAAAAGAGATAAAGAAAACCATTAAACGAAGAGGAGACCGCAATGTCTACAGTAGAATTAAAACAAACAGTGCATCCATCGCCAACGAACAAGAAAAACATTACCATACCGAACACTTCCAAAATGCAGTTGGTTGAGCAGATCGAAAATGACCTCTATATTTTACCAAGCGATATAAGTTTCAAATATGAATTAAATATATTAATTAGAAAGATATACATATAAAATCTATTCTATCTAAAAACATTGCTGTTGTGCCACCGGGATTCGAACCTGGATCCCTTTCTAAACCGGGGAAGGTGCATTATCCAACTATGCTACAGCGACGATATTTTTAGCAACAAATTTTCAAATGTTACCTTTTTGATATTAATACATTTAATATTCTGAATAATTACAACTTCACACAATAAGAATGTGTTTTCCTAATAATAAAGTTGTATCAATGTGTCCAAAATTTAATAAAAATCAATTGATAATTCTGGCGTCTGCTATCAGTTTACTCAAAGGTATTTGAGATTCTGTAAAAATAAGGTAGATAATTCAAATAATGGAACGATTAAATGCATTAATATCAAAAAGGTAACATATAGGTTCGAAAATTGTCGCTAAAAGTATTGTCGCTGTAGCATAGTTGGATAATGCACCTTCCCCGGTTAGAAAAGAGATCCAGATTCGAATCCCGGTGGCACAAGAACAATGTTTTTCGATAGAATTGATTTTATATGTATATCTTTCTAATTAATTAATTTAATTCACATTATAATATCACAGACCGTCTGTTCTGAATAATTACAACTTCGCAATAAGAATGTGTTCTCCTGATACAAGTTTCATTGACGACTCCGACGCCGATACAAATTTCATCACTCGGAAAGAAAATAAAAGTAGTTCTAGCAGTTCACCTAGTACTTCAAGTTGTAGCAGTAGTTCTGATACTGAAAATAAAACCAGATCTGACTAACTTATTACGAACGCAATGCACCATCAAAGTCAAAAATGTTGTGTCTGAAGATTGCAATTACAAACGTAATGAAGAAGAAAATAAATGTTGCTAAAGTTTTGAGGAATTCAGGTGAAGCCTGTCAATCTTTGTCAATAACCTAATTTATAATAACTACATACTTATGTACATAATGTTAGGTATTATTGATCTTGTTTGAAGAAGATTTTTCTCTTTTCTAGTAGAATTTCTTTCACGTTTCTTATTGCCATAATAATGTTCCTTTACTATAAGTTTGTTGATTTTATAACAGATTTTTGATTAATAAAGAAATACGTATTTTGATTTAATTCAAGGTGTATTATTTTGTTTCGGATAACCGTCTAGGTACTATTTGTGATGAGATTACTTTTCACTTTTTATTATAATTTTTTTCTAAATTATAGATTTTTCACGATTTCAACCCTTAAGAAACGGTTTTCTTTGAATATTTACCCAGATTCCAAATAAATTTTATTTTATATAAAAAAGTCTTCATCCTAAATTATGACAACTCAAAAAAATGGAATTGTTGTGAACATGATTGATTCTTAGTTCTATTTCTAGAATGGTATCATTTTAGGATACATTTATGACCTAAAATGTAATTTAGTTTCATAAATTTAGTAACAAAAAATGGAAAAAAACCTTTTATCTGTCTACTGAAAAATTACCTTTTTTGAGTTATCTGAATTTGGTTTAGGTGTGCGACATATGAAAAGAAAACACTTGTTTTTTTATTCTACTCGTTTAATTTATTTGAGACGCGTTTCAACTTGCAAGGACATTATCAATTGCAAGGCGAAACGGATTGATAAAGCTCTTACAAGGCGAAATGCGTCTCAAATAAATTGAGTAAGTACAATCAAAGCAATGGCTTGGGAAGTCCACAATCAAGCAAATAAAATAATGATTGTCAACATGATTGTTAACATTCATTGACCTAATAAGTGCGAGACGAAGAAGACAATAAACAACCTACCGCCGAATTGCCACGATTATTGGCCGAAACTGCGTGCATAACTAAAATACTAACAAATCTCAGTTGGTCTTTCGAGCCAGACAGCATTAGCATTCAGTTCGCACTGAAAAATTTTCTAAATAATTTTTTAATATAGGTATATCTGTTTTCAAACATTATATTAAATTATCGTTTTCAGACTTTTTGGACGAGCTTTTCAGCTGGTTATGAAATAAAGTAACAAGAACGGATTAACATATTCAGAAAAAATTCACCAAGAAAACCCACTAGAGGATTCTCGAAGAAATTAATAGGCACAAAGTTAAATGTCTTCGTGGCTGGAATACTGGGAACGCGCTGGCCCTTTGGAAATATGAAAAAGGGGAGATGTTTTGTTTTCCGTTTCTTATTCCCTCTTCCCTTACTCGATTCCCTTTCTCACTTTAAATAATAATGAAAGGGCCGGAGAATTATCTCGTGAACACTCCCCGCAAGAAGTTTTGTTGTTATTTTTTGGGGATGTGCGCGGAATTGGTAAATACTTCGCCGGCGCTGAACGTGCGAAACGAGGCTTTGCTATTCATCAGGGGCATGTTCTGCCTATCCGAATATCGAGGATCTGCCGTTTTTTTCTAAACTGGAAATCACTTTCTCATTCAGGTTATTATTACTTTTCTGGAACGAAATTAAATTGATTACAACCACATAAGATGTATATAACCACACACGTTTAAAATACGAACAAAAAAAATGACCCATTTGTTATATAATGTGTAGGAGATGATCTCAGTTGATAGACGGTTGAATGAATGCATATCGATATATATATATTGTGATATTACAAATTAGGGTCACGTTCGAAATTGCCCTGTCACTTGTCTTATTGTACTTCGAAATCACAAATAATTACCCCTACGTTGGTATCGCAATCTGTTTTCAAGGTTATAAAAAGGGTCACCGTCTATGGTTCTTTTTCGAATCATCGAGCAGAGCTGTCAAACTTAGGCGGTTCAATAGCCGCAACCAGCGTTACTAAGATATAACCATGTGCAATCCGATATAACGAATGGGTAAACATTTTATGTAATTAAATCTTTATTAAACTTAATCTTTACAGAAAACGAGATGTTTCTCTATGGTTTATTTGCCTTTGGTTTTCTTCGCCACGGGTATTCTCACCGTAGGCTACATTTTTTTATGTGATGTGATCTACAATTCCGCTTACGAATCCAATTGCGTCAGCCTGGATGGTGAGGATTATCTACGATGGTAGGCCGAGGACATGGGTTGCTCGGATGGGCATGAACCAGAGTGATGCCATTTAATGGAACATTACAATGGATTAATGAAACAATGGACGAAATGAGGATTCGTTAATGTGGATTATATCTTTATTTTACTTCCTTTATTCAAGTTTATTTTATGATTAAATGCCATTTTTATAATAATCGCCTCCATGTATTACTTACAATTTTTTCCTAGTTTAGGATGAAGGCAGAATGTGACAAAATAAGGTGGGTATGTATTTTTGAGGTGAAGAACCCGCGGATCTTGTATTCACCAACGACTAGCCGGCGAGTGAGTAGAACGACGGTCTTTACTCCTACAGTATACTGATTCTAATCAGAATGATTTTGAAGGTTATGTTGAAAATTATATTTCATCCACAACTTTCGTGTTCGTTTGAATATCGCGGAGTGTATTGTGTGTATGTAAATGTGACAGGCTACATGTTATGAGAATATAAACTACAAAGTTACTGTTTACACTGAATTTATTATAGTCAAAGGGTAAAAACTGTAAAAGTTAACCCGAAAAAATAAGTTACCGCGAGAATCGTTATCGGAGGCGGTTACTGGTTTGCTGGCGTTGAGAGCGGACCCACCACATTCCTAGGACCGTTAAATAAGGTGAGTCGTTGGCATATTTTAATGCCACAAAGGAGGTTGTTCGATAGCGCCCCGCACAGTTCAATACAATATAACAAAGATTTTACCCGATCTTTTTTTATTATTGTCACTTTGTTAGAGAATATTTAAATAAGTATAAACAAAACATGATCAGATAACACAGTAAATAAAGTAGCAATAGATTGAATATTGAAGAGAAAATACTGGTTATATATTAGTATCATAAATATAATATTAACAAGACATATAACACACTCACAACAAGGCCGGGGAGCAGGAGATGCATTAAGCAGCACTTCCGTCCGGGGGAAAAGACTGCACAAAAATAAAAACAAATAAGGGACTCACCCCACGCACCACTGTCGGCAGATTTAATCCTCAGAAGCAGTCACCGCGTGTCACATTTAAAAAACAAGTGATAGATTAACATAATTATTATTTTAATTAAATTATTGCTGTTGTTACATGCCGTCGGTATTGAGTGTCTTTAAAGCTGATGGGAGTTGTGTTTCATGCACCGGTACCTGCTGGGCAAGTTCAGCATCGCCGGGCGGTGATATTGAGAGTGGAGGCGAAATCTCAATTACCAGTATTAATTAACGGTGTATATGATTTAAGGCAAGGCAATACGCGTAGATGCATCTTTCCTCAAATAATTAATGATTACCAAAATACTTTTAAAATCAGCAATGTTATCTTTGTGGTTAAGATTCATATTTTTATTTTTTTATCTTTGTTTTATTAACCATTAAAATGAGTTTAAATACATCTACCGGTTTCGAAAAATACCATTTTCTTCTTCAGGATGTCATAACTAACTAAAACATATATTGTTTCTTTGACAGAATCTATTTTTGAAATATATATATTTTTTTTTAGTACCTAACTCAAATCATTACTTAATACAAATTTACTCGAATAATTTTTAGGAAAAAATTTTAGAATGGGACTCGTAGTTAAATTTAGTTGGTTGTTTATAATTTTTTGATTAGTTTTACACGCTTTATTTACCTCCAACGATTCCAAAACTCATTTTAGTGGTTAATAAAACAAATAAAAATATGATTACCAAAATACTATCTTGATGATCCCTGCTGCTTGCTTACATCCACATGATACATTTCCACAATGCAATTCGCAAACATGAGAGTATTGTTGGTATTTAAGGCAGCCGTATTCTCTCAATGTGCTTCTGTAACCATCCAACACATATCACGTATACTATATCAGTAGTTTTAGCTATCTTTCACAATGCTTATTTATATAAGAATGCCGTTGTGTTTGGTTTATTGAGTTCACTGTATTATTGTTTTGTTGGATAATATCTGGGTTAATTAAGGGTAACAATTATAATAAGTCAATACTTAATTTCAGTGAAAATTTGAACTCCCCATTCAAATAGCTGTAAAGAATAACGAATTGAAATGAAATAATTTATCTTAAACTTTCTACAGATACTTATTTCTTGATCTGATAAAAAATTGCCAATTTCATTGCACGTTTGTCGTATTATTTTACGAATTTATATTTGTTTTAAATATTTTACGTTTGATGTAAAATGTAATGCGATATTTCTTTTATAATTGGAGATTTTTCTCATTCGGAAGTAGAATTTGGTTTTTTTATAAATTTTAAGTTAAAATAATATCTCTCTCGATCGATGTACTCACGACTGAGCATCTTTGTTTTATATTGTGTGCACCTCAACTTTTCATGATCATGGCCCTTGTTTAGTATGACGTGTAGCGAGGTTCTGGTCACGCCTCGGATTCGGTTTGTCTATGTTATTGGAGATCAAACTCTCACCCTTCGTCCTTGTGTATCAGCAGTATGGCTTCAAGAAATTCATTTCATCATCGATCCACAAAAATTTGGTTTAAGGGTGTAAATACATCGAATTATTTGTCTGCGATAAAACAAGGGTAGGGAGTATAGCCATTGTAAGAATGCGGCTGGGATTTCTGCCTCGCGCGTCCGGCTGATTAGTGACTATAATTGATTATTGACAAAATAGTTAGATTTTTTTCAAATGCGTTTTTGCGCAGATAATTTCAGCCGCATTCTTATTCTGGTCATATTCTACTTGAACACTTGATAAAAAAGAAATAGGAAAGTATTTCAGATTATGGAAATAGTTACGCTAACACGAATCTTAAGATTAATTTAAAACAGATGCACGTAGTTTGACTTTGACTTCATGTTATCTCTTCTAAGAACATGCCCCGAATATGAAAGAATTCTTTTTCTGCATGTTACAGACATCCTTTCTATGGTGCGGAGTTTCTGAAGAATGGAGACATTCGTTCGTTTCACAGTCCATGTTAAGGATAGTTGAAGGAATAGGTAGGATGACACAATATAAAAGAAACCACTCAAATGAAGCCCCGCCTCTTTCTTCACTATCCGTTATGAAATCCATCGACGATTCTGGATGTTGATAACTTTTAAGTCACTTTAATTGAAGAAAGGTACCGTCGGCCACTTTGCATAGATTTCTAGAGTTAACTGGCGTGTAATCGAAAACAAAACAGTTTTAGTTATATTCAGTAAGGCAATTCGAACCTGGATCTCTTTCCAAACCGGAGAAGGTGCATTATCCAACTATGCTACAGCAACGATATTTTTAGCGATAAATTTTCAAACCTATATGTTACCTTTTTTTAATATTAATACATTTGATCGTTTAATTACTTGAAAGAGCAATGTTATAATATCAAAAAGGTAACATAGAAAACATTTACAAAAAATCTCAATTAATCAATTAATTAAGAAAAAATAACACTATAAAATTTGAAACAAGCACATCATTAAGGTTTAAAATCCTTAAATGTAACACCAAATACTATCAGCAATATTCTATATATTTAGGGATAAAAAAATTTAATAGCCTCCCTACACAAATTAAAGAAATAAAGGATATAAAAGAGTTTAAAAACAAAACTAAATGAACACTCCAAAAACACATAATTGGACAATAAAAAATATTACAGAATACTTCAGAAGCACACAAATGGACAATGAATAGAATATGTAAGGTATTATATAAAATTATTGTAGTGTAACTCCCTCTCCATGCACAAGAGCTGGTCTCTTTTTTGGAGAGGTAAGCGGAAGAAAAACCGTGTAATTTAAAAAAAATGTAAAATAATTTATTCATACTATAAAAAAATAGTAAAAAATGTGAAATAAATAAAAGAATAAAAAAAATATATAGGTTCAAAAATTTGTCGCTAAAATATCGTCGCTGTAGCATAGTCGGATAATGCACCTTCCCCGGTTTGTAGAGAGATCCAGGTTCGAATCCCGTTGGCGCAACAACAATATTTTTCGATAAAATTGATTTTATATGTGTCTCTTTCTAATTAATATATTTAATTCATATTTAAGCAATGGCTATTTCAAGATCTAAAAGAGCAGATGGAATGCAGAAATAGGGTGGCTGAGAAATTGTATTAATATTTTGATTTAACTCGCACTTGTAAAATATTATCGGGAGTTAGGTGAATTATCAGGATAATGTAGTGATTATGATTTCCGCGGACGCCCTTTGTTTCTGGTGCCATCAACCCTTGTGTCAGGTAAACATTTAAGGTTTTTACAAGAATCAATTCAAGGTTTTTTAGCACGTAGTGCTTAATTATTATTTTAAAACACGTGATGTCACGTGTTTTAAAATTGATGTCGATCACGTCGGAGAACGAAGAGGAAGAGGAAGATCTCCCACCCGCTGGACCAACCGAGTGGAAAATATATCAGCCACTTCTACGGTGACAGCCTTAAGGTCTGCAGGATGCCCACAAAAGGGGATGAGAGTTCACCGAAACGATGAAATCTTTCTATTTTTTAGGAGAACACATTCTTATTGTGAAGTTGTAATTATTCAGAACAGACGGTCTGTGATATGTAATATAAGGTAAGGTATAATATAGTAATGTGATAATATAAGGTCGAAAAATTGTCGCTAAAAATAATGTCGCTGTAGCTTAGTTGGATAAAGCACCTCCCCCGGTTAGGGAAGAGATCCAGGTTCGAATCCCGGTGGCGCAACAACAATATTTTTCGATAAAATTGATTTTATATGTATATCTTTATAATTAATATATTTAATTCATATTTAAAATCTTTCTAATTAATCCATCTTTATATTATGGCATATTTAATTTAATTAATATGCATATTTAATTTAATTAATATGCATATTTAATTTAATTTAAAACCTTTTCATCTTGAATTCGCAACGACTGGAAATGTAATGCATAAACTCTAACTGTACAGTTGAAAGCTTCCAAGTTGAGCGATAGATGGGATTGAACTGGCACACTGTTCTTAATATAACCTTGCTTTCAAACAACTGACGATCAATGGGTGCATTAACCCCTCCCCCCCTTGCCCATGAATTCCGGAAACTGCATATTGGAGGAAGTGACTGCAGTGTTGTTATTTTAAGCGGGAAAACAAAGGAGCGCCGAAAGGGAAAATGGGCGCCAAATTGCCCACGTGGCATTTGTTATTCGGAAGACTAATTTGCATTGAAACGAGCGGTTCAGAGTCGAATATTACCGTACGTAGTCAGCGAATGTGATACGTCAGCAACGTCGATAGAAGCAAAATACAACATTGTCCATATTTAGTCTAACAGTTATCTTCAAGATATTCAGATTGGATAGTTTAGACTAAAAACGTACTTCATCCAGAATACACAGAATGTTCCAGATAAAGAAGTCCAGATGGAACCTATAGTTAGGGAAAACCACTAGTAATCCATTGATCTCAAAACGGTTATCTGAAATTCAACGGTTTTTTGAAACTCATTCGAACTTTAATGATTTTAAATAAATTTGTAACCTCTATTTAGAAGAATGAGCGCTATACCTTTAATACTCAACCTATTGTAATGAAATTTTGTACACGTATGCTATGATAATGTAGGTACTACAGGATGAATACGTTTGGTAAACATTTGACATGGAATCTGATCTGTATTCCATGTAATTTTGTTTTTATCTGATCCATACATATTTTTATTTATTATCTTTGTTTTATTAACCACTAAAATGAGTTTAAATATCAACATCCAATTTCAATATTGAATTGAATACAAGTAAAAAATAGCAGTTAATAACGGGTATAATACAGGTTTGATAGACACGATTTTAAAAAATAAATTAAAAGAATATAATAATCAATTTTTATATAAATCACAGATAAAACATAATGATAATAATGATTATTGGCGTAGGATTTTATACATAAATAACTTTTCTAATCAAATATCTAAACACCTACCACGAAACATTAGACCGGCATTTTATACAAATAATAGTATACTCATAAATTCTAAAGACAAAGATGATAAATTTAACAATTCTGGTGTCTATAAACTTAGTTGCAAGGATTGTGCTGCATTTTATATTGGTAAAACGGGTAGAAATTTTAATATAAAAGTAAGGGAGCATTTGAGATGTTTGAACAATAGTGGGTTTTCAGAATTTGCTAATCATTTGATAGAAAATGGTCATGATTTTGATAAAAAATTGGGATTGTCAATTTTGCATATAAACGGTGTTGGTCACAAATTAAATAATTTGGAATCGTTGGAGATAAATAAAGCGTGTAAAACTAATCAAAAAATTATAAACAACCAACTAAATTTAATTACGAGTCCCATTCTAAAATTTTTTCCTAAAAATTATTCGAGTAAATTTGTATTAAGTAATGATTTGAGTTAGGTACTAAAGATAAATAGATTTTTTAAAAATAGATTCTGTCAAAGAAACAATATATGTTTTAGTTAGTTATGACATCCTGAAGAAGAAAATTGTATTTTTCGAAACCGGTAGATGTATTTAAACTCATTTTAGTGGTTAATAAAACAAAGATAATAAATAAAAATATGAATCTTAACCACAAAGATAACATTGCTGATTTTAAAAGTATAATCCATATATGATCAATAAACCATATTATATTTAGTTTTCATCTCAGTTAGTGAGATGATGATCACGCCAGACGAACCGAGTTCGAAAATGACCGGAAACTCGTTAAACGTCGTCCCGAACTAAGCCCGAGAGTACACTTCACGGAGTAGTCGGAGATTAGAGGAGTTACTTGCGACTTACGACGTAAGCTCAGACATGAGCTCGTCTGCTAAAAGATGGAGTAAATTAATTATTTTCAATTTTTACTTAATAAAATAATTATTCAGTTCTAAAACTCGTCCTATTTCATTTAGCAAAAAAAAAGTAAGAGAAATAATTACGCATGTTGACGCGCATTATTCTGACAAAATAAATGTAAATTAAAACATCTTTTCAAATTTTTTACAACGATTTATATTTCACAAATTATAAACGAATAGCTGCTAAGGATGTTATATATTTATATTTGGAAGTTGTTTGGTATTAGAAGGATTCGATTGTATAAGTGACTCACTAGATGTCACATAGACTATATTGGTAGTGTGTGTGAGTAGTCAAAAAATGTAATGAGAATGCGTATTTACAGTTTACAATGAATTTATTGTAGTTAAGTTACAAATATTTGGTTATAATCTACTAACGCGGTAGAAACGGAATCAAAAAAGTGACTTGATATATACGCTCTGCCAGGTACGTTCAGCCACACCGATAGATTTTCAGAAACGTATTCATCAAAAGCATCTCGACCCTGGACCACAATAATTGGTAGATATATAAACATGAGGCGTCCACGTGTTTAGGACCTCATTTAAAAAATTGTAATGTTCAGTGCCTATTAAGGTCGATTATACATTTTATTTGTGAGCTTATATTTGGACATTCCATAAAAAAAATAGAAAGAACCTTGATATTAATGTTCAGTTGAATCATATATTTTTATTTATTTTCATTGTATATGTATAAATGAAAATTTAAGTTGTGAAGTTCTATCGCTTCCACAATCAATAACACCACCGACAGTTTCTGAACGCACCCGGCAAATACCTCACCGGTGCAGATCAGATATTGACAACAATAATATGCACGGGCAGCCGCCCAGCAAGCCGGTTTTTTTCTTTCGCATCTCACTCAGCCGGCTTCCCGATCAGTTCTCTAGCAGACGCTTTACGTTTCCACTGCATATATATTATATGTAATTGTGCATCTGTCAGAAATAAATATCTTTCAACTGCAAGTAGCCTTTATTATCCAACTTGTTCAAGGCACATTCACGCACACACCTATCTGTGCGGTATTATACAAAAAAAACAAGCGCTATATCAATTTAAGGACCAATATATGTTAGAATAAGGTCCCGTGTATTATATCGATTAAAATTAATGGTTATTTGACGCAATCTGAATTGGAACAAGGAAGGAATATTGGCAGATGGATCTGGCCTACCACGATCTCGGTCGTGGGTTGGACGTCAAGTTTCACTTCCAGTTGATTCGCACTTTTTCGTGGTCCTAGCGTCACGCACGGCGTTACTCTCGATCGTTAGAGTAAACATATGTGTTGACAGCTCGACGTTGAAATGCAATCTGGTACCATGTCGGCAAAATTCCTAGTTAGAAGTGAGCCAGAAAAAGACAGGTATACATTCTGATATATGTAACATTTTCATAAATACTACAATTGTCTCCCAAAGGAATCTTTAAGTCATAAAGATAAGTGATTCAATGTGTGTTTTAGGGAAGAGAACGAGACGGGCGTATTTGTCGCACTCCATACACACCGCAAGGTACGTCGACTTCAATGCCATAATATTACATTTTCAGAATTTTATTGCCAATACAGAATGTTGAGAAACTGAATGAGACGAAAACATGATTACATTCCGGGCTGTGTGATTGCAAACTTTCACCTATCTACGCTGGGCTCGAACGGCGGCACGTAAAAAAGCAAATGGACTGCAACGTGTAAAAAAGGACAAAGTCTAATATGTTGTATTGAAACGGGAACGTGTGAATGTTTTGACTCTTTTTTTAATACTGATTTGATCGTTCGGTGTGCTGGTACGCGAGAGTTGCGCAAAATGGGGTACGCCATGAACGGAGCTTTATTGTAACGTACTCAGAAATGGCATGCGAATTGGTTTTGGAGTGGAATTGTCAACCCGTTCTTCATTCGCTCTGAAACAACATGTTGTGAAATGACAGTTGGAATATGTAAGTGTACTCAGTTTGACGAGAACCCTCTTAAAAAGTTCTGTTAAAATCATTCCATTGTACCGATAGTTTAAACGTTAATTCTTATAAATAAAATCGTAAATACTCTAGTGTTTTCTTCAATATTTAGAAATTAACTTTGTGGCCTCATTTTAAATTATTAATTACACAAAATACTTTGTTTAAACCACTATTTATTAAATATGAATTAAATGTATTAATTATAAAGATATACATACAAAATCAATATTATCGAAAAATAAAAACATTGTTGCGCTACCGGGATTCGAACCTGGATCTCTTCCCTAACCGGGGGAGGTGCTTTATCCAACTAAGCTACAGCGGCACTATTTTTATCGACAATTTTTCGACCTTATATGTTACCTTTTTGATATCAATACATTTAATCGTTCCATCATTTGACAAAAAAAAAAAAAAACTATTTATTAATTATTCTACATGTTTCGATACCTATGGTAACTTCTTCAGAAAACAATGTATACTGAAATTAAAAAATACAAGGAGAGATAAAAACAAAACTGTAAAGTGGTGAATTCATAAGAAAACAAATTTAAAAGGTGACTATTGGCAAAGAAGATTTGGTTATTTATAATATTTAGCTTGCCATTAACACTTTTTCTTATTTATAAAATTTTTAATTTATCTAACTGTAAACCCCTAGTATTTGTATGTAAAATTTATAAACCCTTATTAATATGAAAGGAATGGTTTGTTTCCAAAAGGTGATCGAAAAATTCTGAATAGTTATTGTTATTTAGGCATCTCAAATGCTCCTTAATTCTAATATCAAAAATTCTGCAAGTTTTACCTATATAAAAATAATTACAATCATTACAAATTAATTTGAACATCCACGATTTTTTAAATTAATTAATAAATAGTGGTTTAAATAAAGTATTTTGTATAATTATTAACTCTAGTGTTTGTTTGACACAAATACAAATTTAATTGAAGAGTTAATTTCATTGTAACTATGAGTATATACAGTGGTTTAGTGATCACGGTACTCATCTGGTGATCTAGTGATCGGGGGTTCGAACCTCGTTCCAGGAGGCCATCAAGTTAGTCTTGGTATATATATATATTTATTAATGTGTTATAAGTACAATGATACAATACAATATTTTTTTTTGTTTTATACTTCTCTAAAAAGCATTTTGTGCATAGAAGAGGACATAATAAATTAATAGCAATTTTATAATAAGCGATTATTTTTTTATAATCTTTAATATTCCGGATGTTTTCGGGTAAGTTGTTAATTTTTTTTTTCCTATGTACGCATAGCGGTGTTGTGCCAATGATATGTAGATTTTTGAGCATGAAAATACAAATTTAAGTCTAGTACTATTTTTAGTAATAAAATAATATTTTACTTTATTTCATTTAAATAGATCACAAAACACTTTGAATTCTTCAAAAAGTAATTTTGTCGGATAATCTTTTGATTTTTTTTAGTGTTACTTTTATGACAAGTTATTGTACATTTTTTACTGGAATCAGGTTAGTATTATAAGCTGATCCCCAACTAATGATGCAATATTGTAATATGAATTTAATAAATGCATAGTATACCGAGTAGAAATTTTTTATCGATAAAAATATTGTGATTCTTAAAAACATGTATATTAATTTTCTAATCTTTTTAAGAAGATGACAAATTTGATCATTCCATTTAAGATTTATATCGATGATTACTCCAATATATTTGATTCTAGACAATAATTTTGATTGTGAGTTGTATATATTTTAAACAGTTTTGTATTCTGTCTCCCTCTTTATGTATATATATATAAGTGCACTCTTTGTGTATTTATTGTTAGTTTTAAATACGCCCTGACGAATCTTGAGCTAAGCGAAACCGGTTCGCGTTTAATAAAATGGTTTATTTAAACGCTTCCTATTCGATTGATTTCTACGTAAATATAATATAATTCTACCTTGTGTCTCTCTCTGATCAGCGACCTTGTGATGAAGAACGCTACAACAAGTTACGAAACGAAACGTGCTCTCCGGATTTTTCTTTATTAACACTAATAATTACTTAGATATTTTGGAATACGTTCATTTTAAATGGCAGAGTAATAAATTTAAAATAAATAAAAGTTTAGATCTGTGCTCCCGTCGGATTAATTTTATTAATTATTCAGCCTATGAAACCGATCAACGTTACGAAATATAGTTATTTGAGACTCTCCTACAACAAGGCTGTACATCGTTTTTACAAATGTTGATAAATACATTAAACGGCGACTGGTGGGATAAGATCTCGTGGACTGTATCGATTAAATTAATGGTTAGTTGACGCAATTCGAATTGGAACAAGGAAAGAATATTGGCAGATGGATCTGGCCTACCTTGATCTCGGTCCTGGGTTTGACATCAAGTTTCACCTCCAGTTGACTCGCACTTTTGTCGTGAAGCACGGAGGTATCACTGCACTACCGGAAATGTTTAAAACACCGCTTCTTCGTGGTCCGGATTTGTATGCACGGCGCTACTCTCGAACGTTAAAAGGAACACAGATGTTGACCGTTTCGTGTCGAAATTCAATCTGTTCCCGCGAAATTTCTAAGTAATTAATTGGCCAGAGCGGGAAAGGGATATTATGGTTCAATGGGAACAAAATGCACGAGGAGTAGGTACTCTATTTGCGTCAGCATCGACCCCTTTAAATGATGAATGATTTGCACTTGGAAATTTTGTATGAAAGTGTTTTTATTTATTTTATTCATAATATATTGCTGCAGGGGTGGTTTAATTTGTTTAAATAAATTGTTATATTCAATTCTTGTACATAATTGTTTTTTTTTTCAATGCGTAATGATTATTTCAACATAACGACTGGTTTAATTTAACTGGGTTAGGTTTAATTGGCAAGAAAGTTGTTGAAGCAAAGTTTAGCCAAGTTAAATGAAAGTTGAAGCGCCAGCAAACTTCACTTAATCTTAAGCTGGAAGAGTATTAGCTTAACGTGGGGTAAAAATAAAAGAAAATGTACTTAGGCCATATTATGGCATCATGGTATCTTGGACTTGGACACTAGTGTGTGAAAAAAAAAGTTAATTAAAAATTATTTAGTATATTATATTACGATAAAAGTGTGCTATACCAGACAAGTAAATATTCCCCTTCCTCAATGTACCGTATAATTGAATATGTATTACATCTCTCTCTTTCGCATATAATTTTATATTCTGTCTCACTCTTTATGGATACATAAGTGCACTTTTTTTGTATTTATTGTCGGTTTTAAACACGTTCTGACGAAGCTTGAGCTAAGCGAAACCGGTTGGCGTGTAATAAAATTCGCGGTTTCATTACAAAGTGATTGTATTTTATTTAATCTGATGATATTTTAATTTTATTTGCTAGGTATATAATTTCATGTACATAAAAAAAGGCAAAACATACTTGAAAACCTGAAGGTTTATATATCGATCCCTCAGAATAACAAGTTAATACACTGTTTTGAGATAATGAGCTCAAAGGGGTTGATTGAATTTCAATATTATTCATGTGTATTTTGATTTGAGTATGCAAATATGATTAAGGTCTTAACTTATTTTCAGTATTATTAATGACCACTGTAAGATGAGGGAAATAAAAAATAAAATAAAAAAATTGTAAATTAACCATTATCCATGAATTGAAATAAATAACTGATGCAGTTGTAATTTTTTTCAGCTCTTGAAATTTCCTTTAATATCCGTTAATCGGTGTGTATTGAAAAAATAAAGAATAATACATTAGGAACCCTTTTCAGGCAATAACTCAAATTAGTCCAAAATGTTAGTTGTTTTTGTAAAAGTTTTCATGATTTTTTTTAAAGAAACTCGTAAATACGTATATAAATACAATTCGTTAAGTTTAAATTGTTAAATTTATAATAGTCTCGTAAGATGAAAAACGTCTCGAGTAAACGTCGAGTAAAATTGAAAGATGTCTTTTATTTTCATACAAAATTGAGTTTTACAAATTTACCTGCGAGACCACAGAACGTAATTTTCGTTTAAAATTTTACAGGGGTAACTGCCGAATAAATGTATTCGTTTCACGTCAAAAAGAAGTATAATGGTAGAAATTTTATAATTATTTTTTAAACGTGTGAGCGCCGACTCGGCGCAGCAATTTCGCGCGATGACGACCGTAATTCAATTCATCAAAAGAAGAAAGGGCTGAGCCGAGGGGTTGAGGGGTTGAGGGTGCGAGGGTGCGAGGGTGCGAAGACCTGGATCTCGCGCCGTGTTGCGGTGGAGGCTCCCAGTTGAAGAGGGAAATGCTAAATTTGAAATGTGGTCGTCGCGGTTGTGACTTTAGAAAACTGGCCTGCGAAGGTATCGCGGGCGTTCTCTCGCACAGACGAGTTCTCTCAGAAAATGAATAACAATTACCGGAATTGTACACATTCAACTCTAGTGTATCGGTATTAATCAAATTTGTATGTATATTTGACTTTGTTTAAACATTTATAGGGCAAATCATATTTAAAAAAAAAAAAATTTGATTTTTGGGGAAAAACGATTTTTTTTAAATATTAACCAAAATACATTCTCAGCGATGTATTGAGATACTAAAATTAACTTTACTATTGTTGGAATTAAAAAATTTAGGTCTTAACGCGACCGGTTAATATTTATAACCAATTTTAGCCTTTGCCCTATAAAGGGTTAAATCACTGTGTTGTTTTCATGCACAACCGGTTTTGATACTAACATATCTTCGCCAGGATTGGCGTACAACTGAACTATTCTTTAAAATTTAAACGATATCCATTACGGAGTGCAGGCGGAGTCTTGCTAAAGGTGAAAAGATGATCAACTATTTCAATGCCCCCCTGTATATATATATATATATATTCTTTTTTTTTAAGAAATGTATCGGAATACAATAACGCATGTACTTGCCAACGCAGCTGAAATTCCCTTATAAAAATTTTCAAATAATTTCATCCCATACAAAAAAGTATAATATTCCCCTGTTTGAACAAACCATTTACTTCAGAAATTTTTTTTTTTGTAGTTTATATCTTTGGACCAATTTCCCCTTAATGCAAATCTTTATAGGTGAACATAGAAACTTTTTTTTTTAATACGCTTACACATGCATTGCTCGTCGCTGGGTCACTAACGCTGGGTGAAAACAAGAAAATGACGTCAATGACACGGTTTGACGGTACCTACATTGACAGCTAGGGCCATCTATGGGTAAATTCCGGTTTTATATTTACATACCCGGTAAGTGTACGTATTTTGCCACTCGTATTTCGTATTGATCTTGGCTGAACAGTGGCGGCCATTAGTCACTCCGCAAGCAGCCGAAATTATTTAGCGATATTTATCCTAAACTATTGCAAATAATGCACTGGCTGAGATTTCCGAAGCTGCACAAGAAGAACCTTGAGAACTATCTCAAAAATTCCGCGATCGTTCTAGAACCATTTATTTTCAATATAACGCTCCCCGCGGAACCATTCTGCTGCAATATTTTTTGCGAAATGGGGCTAACGTATAAAATCTTACCGTATATCTTAGCTAATGGTTGCTACATGCAATCCTTTATATAGCAACCCTGTATTTGGATGACCCAAGGAAAAATTCTCTATTCTTGTGTGTCTAAATTATCCACTGTGGAAATATACCCCTTGATAGTCCATTTTATGGCCTTGGCAGTTATTACCTGCGCATATTGTAAAACTAACTTATGTCAAGCCGTAGGCATAAAGGATAGAGAGTCACACTGTCCTCATACAATTTTTGCCTCATTAACCAAATCGTTTATTATTGAGGCTTCTGATGGGACCAACTTCTGTCTTCTATTTTTTTGAAATTTGTAAAATTTTTTTAAAATATCAGTTATTAATTAAGTATTATACATTATTAAAATGACATGTTTTTTATTCGTTTACCTGTTGTACTTGGAGATTGAGTTAAACTCTAATCATTTTATATAGAGAGTTATACATTTGTAGTCTATAATTATTTATTGTCTAGTTGTGTGTTTCTGAAGTGTTTTATAATATTATTTATTTTCTAATTATGTGCTTCTGAAGTGTTCATTTATTTTCTTTGCAAGCTCTTTTATATCTTTTATTTTTTTAATTTGTGTAGGGAGGCTATTGAAATTTTTTATCTTTAAGTATTTAAAATTTTTCTGATAGTGTTTGGTGTTACATTCAGGGATTTTAAAGTTATTTTTAAACCTTAATGATGTGCTTGTTCCAAATTATATATCTTTCTTACTATTATTTATTCATTCATACATTCTATTTGATCAAACCATTTAAGCAATCCTTTTTTAAATTCTATTCACTAATTTAATTCTTACAGAATTGTAAATTATACGTATATAAGATATTCTTCTTTTTTACTCCTTCACGTCAGTATTGACATATGTTTACGCGCCTTGTTACTCCGATTGGCACCACTGCGTTTCCTTGTTTATGATATTGTGCACGTGTGAGTGTGAGTATTGCCGTCTTTTTTCGGAGGACGAAGAAGACAGTAAATGACAGGCGGATCAATTACATTCCGTGCTTTGACCAATCAAGATGTCCAAATAAACCGATCGTTAGGAGTGCGCACTTCGGTCGGTCGAAATCTACCTAGCACCCACAATAAAAAGGTTAGTGCAGTGTTCATGTATCATATGTGCCCTTATTGTTAATCGGAAACCTGGGAATCAGCTATCGAAGGTATTTACGTAAACACCATATAATAGTATAATTAGATGAGACTCCACAAGTCACGGTCCTGGGTCACCCTCACAGCTGACTCCTGAGACTTAATTAGTATTGGGACGAATCTTGTTTTATATAAGAAATTTATTCGGGTATGAGTGACTCGTTAGAGCTCCTTAGGTGGATAGTCAGGCCTGCCTGCGTGGGTGGGACTCCACCTATGCTGTGGTTGGATTTATTGCAGGATTGAGGCATTTGCGTGTCGTGCTATCCACAAGATACGTATTACTACTCCAGCTGTTGATGGAAGTCGAGACTCCCAATGTATTCCGTCTATCTAATAAACTTTAATATACCTATCCCGCTCTGCATTCCAACTAATTACTTATTGATTTCGCCGACGTGGGAATAGATTCATTTTGACGACGAGTTGTCAACACATGTGTTTATTTGAACGGTCTAGAGTAACGTCGTGCGTAACATACGGACGACGAAAAAAAAGCGGTGTTCTGCAGCATCCGAAAGTGCAGTGAGATTTGCGTTCTACACTGCAAAAGTGCGAGTCAAGTGGAGGTGAAAATTGTCATTCAACCCAGGTAGGACAGATCCATCTGTCATTATTTCCTTTTTGAATCCAATTCGGGTTGTGTCAACTAAACCATCATTTTAATCGATACAGTCCACGGGATCTTATCCCACACCAGCAATTTGTCTATTTTACGCTTGTCGCTATAGCGGACTGTACAAGTTTCTACTGCATACAGGAGTTTTTGCAAAATTAAGGCATTCGAGCTTTTTATGAAAAATAGGACAATCTTGGCAAACGAGGATACATCAAAAACTGGGCCAGCAAACGATCCTAGTTCTTTAAATGACGACTTTTAATGTCCGATGCTTTGCAGGAAACCTGTCCGTGCAGCACGGGTCTAAGCTGCCCTAGTCAAAAATTGATGATTCGAGCAATCTCCATCTGAGCGCCCACCTCTCACTCTCCATACCTCGTGTTTTGCAACTCCGTTAGTCTGTCCGTGTAAGTGTGACTCAATCCATTTTGTGTCTCGTCCACTATCCCTCTTTTGGGAGTGTGTTTTAATGAATGGATCCATGAATGTCTGCCTTCAACTACTGCAACTTAATTTTCCTTCTATATGTAAAACTATGTTCAATGGATTTATGTTATATGTTTTTTTATGAATAAAGATAGCACTTTTTAAATTTTTGCTGAAATAGCTAATAACCACATTAAATTCCTTCTATTTTTTCGTTTTATCCACTGCATAAACTTGAATATGTTATTGAATTAATATCGCGAATTTTTATTAGCAAGGAAGCCCTAGTTTCTAAACCGGTCCTGGGAAAGGGTGGGTCCACCTCTTTCAGCTGTCCTTTATAGTTTTTTAAATTATATAGGGTTGCTGAGTATTATTTAAAATATAAATATAATGATAACAATGATACGTATGAACAGTGATAACGTTATTGAAATATATACTGTAGGCTGGCTTCTTTCAATTATTAAATGAAGACGTTCCACCGGCGAGAATTTCGTAAATCTTGGCAGAGATCAAGGGTAAAAATGATATCTCGGAATGAGGGTAGATTTATCTGAGATAGTGTTACGGATTAGCGCCTCACGCACAAAGTTATAAGGGAGGCTACACACAGCCAGCCCTACCCCGGGGCGGATGGAGTGATTACCACTTTAATTGGAAAACGGGAGAATTCCAACACTTTTAGATGGAGTAAACAGAAGTTACATGATCCAATAAAGGCGACAGTGACGTGTCTATAGGTTTAGCGCTTCTGTGCGTTCATTGTGTGCGTGCAGAGTTAAATTCAATTAAATTACAGGAAACCTCGTTAATACGCTGATCTAGGAATAAATTATCGCACGTATAATGTAACAAACGGGCGTATCTAAGAGATCTAACAACAGATCGTATCCGTAGTTTAAGATTACGGTATCTAAGTAAGAAGTATGGATATTACCCTTTGCAGTACCTCGCTGACTTCATTTTGGCTGTGCTCGGGTACAATAAATTGAATAAAAGATAGAATTTATTATTAGTATATTACATTTCTTTAAAATGATAACTGGAATATTGAAAATAATATATTTATAATTCGTGTTCGCATATTTGAGTATTCAACTTGGCTTACAATGAGACAACGGCGTGGCACGAGCAAAATAAAGTACTTAATTTATTCAATTAAATTACGGTATTCTTATTAAGAACTGACGAGGATGAGCTATGCGAAAGCGAAAGCTGTCGTCTTGACGAAGTTCGGTAGAGAAGTAACAAAAGTAGTTGTTAACACATTTGAAAATATATATGTACGCTTAGCATATACACATAAATATCGAATTGATTTCCTATAATTGGTGAATCAATATAATTATTTATTTTTGAAACATTCGCGTACCTAATACTCTCTGGCACTCGATACGATATCTAGTCCATCAAAACGAGATAATATAAAGATAATCCCTGATACAACGACAATACGGGTTATTAAAGGGGCGCCAGAAGGGGGGGACCCACCCTTTCCCGGAACCATTGTAGTTCCGTTGTGTTTCACACACAGTACTACAGAAACGCGAAATGTATAATTAATAAATACAAAAGAAAGGAGATAAAAAAATAAAATCTAATGTAAGAAATTGCGAAAACGAACAGAGATTTTAATTTAAACCTTCCTGCGCCCTTTCAAGTGTTATTAACAACATTACAAACAAACAGATAATCATGTGTTATGTACGGAAGAAAAGAGACCAGTGGGTACGAGACAGCCATTAAAGGGCTAACTATCGAGTACACTCTCCCACGAAGGAACTAGGACAAAACACAATGATGTATGAGTCACCCCACACCACACTACACATGGTACAGGCCCGCACGATTTTATTTGTTTTAAGAATTTGACTTAGGAAAAGTAAAGTGTCCGCGTTCTCGCTGACACGATCTTGACATTACGGGTTGTTTCATCTTCCAGCATATAAAACCAACGTTTCCATGGTTATGTTAAATCGTGAATTTCTAACGACAAGGTATCAACTAACATTTTGGTCAAAACTGAGTTTTTTGTACCAAAATTCTTACAATCTTTTACCCTTTTAAACTATGTTTTAAATTTGTTAAATTTCTATATAGTTTTGAAAATAGCAAGACGACAAAGTTCTATTTGAGTCACACTACTAATGTTTCTTAAAACAACAAGGTTCCATCTGCTATATAAGGGCAACTGGGTAACATCTGCAATAGATAATTATTTTACAGAGCAAAAAGATTCCACTTGCACCGCTACTCTACAATTTTTTCATGTCAATTAAATGTCTCTAAAGAAAAAAACAATATTAGATGAAGATAATGAAATTTATACCAATTATTAAACAATGATAGAGATTATTATACAGTTAATATAAATATACAATAATTATTATAATTTATAAAAATAGTATTTTTATACTGTTAGAATCCTCAATAATTGACGATAATGCATTAGATGTATGGATGTTGATGAGGCGAGAGAAATGTATCCTGAGACAAAAAGACTGAAGAGTGTGACACCCTATCCTCTCTGTCTACCCTTGTGGAAATAACGTGATGGTATATTAGTAAGTAAATATTGCGGCAATCAGCCACAAATTGTAAATTTAAAAAATTCAATTGTATTTTGATCATTTTGCAATATACCCTTGTAAATATCAACACAAGTACTCTTCGCATTTATGCAAATCTTCAATGAAACAATCTCAAGATAATAAATATCGATAAGTTAATAGAACCCTGTTGCTCTGAGTTTGACTGATTTTCGGAGCAGCAAGGTTCTATCCGATAATTTTACCATCTATTTTAGATAGCTATAATACATATTTATCGAAAATTTGTTTAAATATATAAAGGTAAATCAATTATAACAAGTTGTCAATTGTAACAAGTTCAAATTTATACATAACAATTGTTTTTTTTAATATTCAAAACTTTGACGCTCGATATCTCAATTTCATGTTGTGGGCAGTTGATATCTTGTTATTAAAATTTTATTTTTATTTTTTAAAAATAGATTCTGGCAAAGAAACAATAATATATGTTTTAGTTAGTTATGACATCCTGAAGAAGAAAATGGTATTTTTCGAAACCGATAGATGTATTTAAACTCAATTTAGTGGTTAATAAAACAAAGATAATAAATTAAAATATGAATTTTAACCACAAAGTTAATATTGCTAATTTTAAAAGTATGATGTCTTGTTTCAAAGTCACGAAATAATTGATTTATTTTCTTTTAAATTATGCCTTGTTAAATATACTGAAAAAAAAATTAGTAAAATATCAACTTCGGCAGAATGCTTTTAATTGAATCATTTTACCTCGTGTCTCCTATTCGTGTCCGAGGAAAACTTCTTCACGATTATGGGATCACAGATAGCTGAAAAATTCAATCCTAGATTCTGCCTTGTTGCAAGTGTCCGCCGTCTCCTGAAGCTAGATCCTAGAAATCGCTCTAAGCATCTTTGAAGTGTTTTTTTGGCCTTCATGTGACTGCGAGAGGAGATAATCTCATTTAGAAGTCTAGTTTCAGACATTCCGATTATGGGACTAACCAAATTATAGCGGTTTTGCTGCTCAATATTTTAACTTCTTCAATTGTACAAGTGTTTGTGCATTTATCTTGCTATTTTAGATATAGGATCATTATTTAAATATATTGTGTGGGCGCGAAACCTCCGGCAGATCCAAGATGGATAACGGGATATAGGACGAATGAAAGGAATATACAACAGTGATAGGGGACTCAAGAACTATCCAGATACCAGGAAGAACACGACCTACCTGCAGTGGTGCCCTTTTATCTGATTGTTTTCTTTACGCTGCGGCCATAGATCTTCCATCTTCAGGAATACACACTTCGTTGATCCGCACAAAGCACTACCCGCATGAACATATTTCGGTACGTATAAGTGAGCAACGGATCATATAATAATCTCGTCAATTGCTTAGTGCCATGTACATTACAAAATCATAGATAATACATATAGAAAATATCGTGTTGTAAGGTATCTATGTCCCCCCCTTATATCTTATACCTCAGAGCATGAATTTTTCTGTGAATTGTCTATGACTTTTGAACTGTCAGTTTTTGTAAAGCTACTTGTTGCTCTATTGTATTCGGTTCCTCGCATATGCGTACCGAAGCCGCTATTGTTGATCACAGTGGTTCATGCTGATTATCGAAGAAGGTTCCTAAAGTTCAGGAGTGACTACAAGAGAGAAAATCTAGGTGAGTCATGTTCTTCCTGCTTGGTCTTGCGAGTATTTATTGTCCTGTCCCTATACCAAATTCTTAACACCCTTCCTACATCTCTTTTTTCCACTCTTTATGCAAACAGATATCAAAAATATCTAAATGAATAAAACTACAATCAGAGCAATGAGATTTTTCAAACAGAAAGTAGTGCCGAATTATTTTGTCGCCTTGAGTTTCACAAGGCGGCCCGTTTCTTTCACGAGGCATAAACCCAAATGAACAGGGGAGACATTCGTCTGACAATAAGGAGAGAATCTCGGGTTGGAAAATTGTGAGGCACTGAGCACCGATAAACCAAAACACCGCAAAATAATTTAATACCGCTGGGCGTTGATTCCCGGATGATTTCTGGACGCTTTGAGGAATATTACTCCTAAAAGC
Source organism: Eubasilissa splendida (assembly GCA_031772225.1). Lineage (NCBI taxonomy): Eukaryota > Metazoa > Arthropoda > Insecta > Trichoptera > Phryganeidae > Eubasilissa > Eubasilissa splendida. The sequence goes on from CM062864.1 coordinate 20,378,431, forward strand.
GGGAGTAACGTCTTTAAGCGAGCTTTCCTCGGTAAAGGAACATTAAATAATGAATACTTCCTTGCAATAAATTTCATTATCTGCTGTGGACAGAAATAGTATCAGCGCCGGGGCGTTTAGTATAATCTACTTCAGCGGAAACTGCTGACTCATTTTCTTGAATTTTATGTAAATACGATTTTTTCTTATATATATTATATTTTGAGTATAAGATCCTCTATTTTTAATCTAATTTTTTTAAACTCGTTCAAGGACGTCTTTTGTATTAATTAAATACAATACCACAAATACTTTTTAATAAATAAAATCTTGTTTTAAAATTATGCGTTTGTATCCTTACCATTATATTAACACTTTCCCTACGCAGTCTGTTTAAATGTCGAGTTCGCCATTTTTGATACCATTTTCTATCTCAGCGTCGCTTTTTCTGAACTGGATCACATTCTATATCAATGAAACACCACAAAAATTTTTACTATTATAATACAATATTATTGTACTTTTTTCTATAAAATAAAGTTTTTAACATGACTAATGACACTAATCAACCTAGAAGGGTGGATTGCCTATTTAAGAAGAAGGTGAAAAAAAAAACGTATAACAAATCAATCTTAACTTTCATCGATTGTTGAATCGTAATCGTGCACGTTGAGTCCGCGCAAAACATATCCAATGCTAATCATAGTATGAGAAACACTGAATAAGCGGGCGGCCGTGTCGCCAAACGAACCGCGTAACTCTGAGTTCGCGCAAGTCGGAATATTATTGTATTATAAAAATTATGTTTCATTGAAAAAAAAATCGGTACTTATTTAAAACGCGCGCTTCGTATTTCACATTTTAGTTAAGTAAGAAGAATTTGAACAGACCGTCGGACAGAATCAATTATGAACGTGAATATGTTAACTATTAATAGGACCGTTCACTGTTGATTTAAACCATCGCACAACTAACTAAAAACGTTCTGATTATTATTAACGGTAAGAAATTATCGATAAGCAAAAAATACAGACCGTTCCACGTGCCGGTATAATTACTTTGACCCCATACACAGTTGAATAAATGCCACGCACAATTTTATTTCCGACATTGATGGTAACCATTACACAATGTACATGTTCTCCAAACGGTGGGCCGCGAGTGTCCTCCTAGTGTGCCACAAAATTGTCTTAAGTTTTACCTATAAAGAGCTTAAAACGCAAATGAGCAAAGACGAAGATACGATTTTTGAACTACTGTAAACCAGGACAAGAAATAAATAAAAACAAAACAAAAATTCTTAACGTCTATCGTGATGAGAATTATCTAAAATATTACAAGGAATAATTCGTTAAGGGACTACGAAGACGTTGATGAGTTTGTATATCCGGCTAGGGGTGCTCTCATGGAGCATGGAGGATATGAAACAGAAATCAGAAGATGAATTGGAATGGAAAAATCAGTGATGACCATTCTGACGAAGATATGGAAAAATCGGACAAAAAGAGGAGATACTTAAACTGGTTTTGACCGATTTGTACAAGTATCAAGTGCTTTTAATTATTAATTATTAAATTAAGTGCTGCCGGGGTGATTGCAATCTATAATTTGTAGTTCGCGTGAATTTTTTTTGAACTAATTTTAATTCATCAACTTATATATCATATTATAATGAGGATTCCAGATGCTAGAGGCGTATTTCAGTTGAGGTCAAATAACAGTTTGGATCAATAGAATGTTAAAGTTATGCACCTCTCGGACCACACTGTACTCACTGTACTTTGCGATGGTCGACTCGGTTATCAGTTATGGAGTGAGTAGCTATGGAAAACGTATACTGATAAAATTAATCGGTTACAATTGAGATCTTTAATAAGATAATAGAACGAAATATTTGTATCAAGAAATTATTATAAATTATTTACAATATGCAAAATCTTACCAGTTGACAAAAAAGTAACATATAGTATATAATTATAGAAGAAATGATAAATAATGTACATATGAATACTGACCCTGACTATAAAGTGAAAGAACACATTTTCATCTTATTATTTGTTAAGTTTGTTATATTTAATTTTAAAAAAATTGTTGATTAAACACGGTTAATTAATGTAAATATTTAAAATTATTATATATAGGTGCATTGCTGATTTTGTTAATGTGTATGGAAAAGCAAAGATTGACCGCATTGACCGCTATCGTTCGATAATCGGTCAAGCAAGGCTTGAAGAAGTTGATATTTGTTGGCAGTCCAACCTGTACTCTACCGCCGAATTGCCGCAATTATTAATCAAATCCTTGTTTATAAGGAGCGTCACGTCTGATTATTACTATTCAATTCTTAACATAGTGCATACATAAGTACTCCTACACATGTTCTAATATAAACAAGATTAAAGTATTTTCTTTCACTAAAACTTATCTTTTACATATTTAGTCAGCTTCATTTTAAATCTATTAAATTTCTCTTCCTTTTTCATGTTTTCTGGCATTTCATTAAAAATCTTTATCGCACTATACATCATCGATTTCTGAGATTTGGCCTTCTTCCTGAACGGCAGTCTCAGTCAATTCCGTCCTTTTGTACGATGCTCGTGCTCATGTTGATTTGCATAAATTTTTCGTGTAAATTCCTATAAATAAATACTTGCATATTAAAATATATATTCTGCTTAAGGGTCATCAACAGATTGGAACAGGACAATACTCCAGCGTCTGGTTTACCTGGTCGTGCCTAGTCTTCCGCGGACGTACATTACTTCTGGTACCATCAACACTTAGGTCACATATATATTTTTTCCATTTTCCCCTTATTCATCCGTTCCATATGACCAAACTACCTAAGTGATCCTTTCTTAATCTTACTCACTATACTAAAATAAGCTTTACATTCTTTCCTTATTTCTTCATTTTTTACTCTGTCATGAATAGATTTGCCATATATGTGATCTCATTTCCACTGCATTCAGTCTACTTTCGTTCCGCTGATATTTTCTTATTGAGGATTTAAAATATATCGTCTGCTTGATGGTCATCATATGATTTCGATGCTCGGTGCGCGCTATGGGAGTTTGGCAGTGTGCCAAGTGTGTGCCACTTTAGTAAAAAGATTGAGAAACACTGCTATATACTCTAATTCAGTTCATAATTATTCTTGATTATATTTCTACTGTTTTTCAGACCCGCTTTGATAGAGAAACAAATAATTACAAAAATAAAACACCAGAGAAATACCAAGATGAATTTGATACAGACCTGATGGAGAAGAACACGAGGCAAAAGTAATGTGATGGGTACATATTTACCTTATTCTATTTCGGTAGGTGTTTATCTGGTGAATATTCCATACCCTCTAGTGTACGATTACGGCCCGGTCGTTTGATCAATAGTTTAATTAAATTAAATTTGGTAAATCACCAAGAAAGTTGTACAGTAAAATCTTGAACCTGGAACATTTTATTGCTTTACCAAATACATGAGAGTAACCTATAAATTGTACAGGGTAAATATTAGGTTCCACACCGATTTTGTTTCGCCGCCATTTTCGTTTGGCAGACATTTGTCAGTTGGCATTTGATAATCGTAGAGAGTAGTTGATTACGATATATTAATACATAACAAACTCAAATGGAAAGAACATATTATTAATCTTACAAACAAAATAAGGAAAACTGCTTACATATTTTTAAGACTACGGTATTATTGGATGGGAAGGAGCATATAAAACTTAAATATCACAATTAGAAATCACTCAAAAAATGATAAAAAAAATTATTCTCACAAAAAAAATGACTATCCAAGTATAACAGATTTTAAAGTATCTACAAAAAAATTGAATTATTCAAATTTTTAAAAATAAAAATGATCTACAAGATTTAGAGATAAAATTGATATTTTAAAACTAAAATATATTGCAACCCAAAATCACTATATTTATCAAGGTATCAAATTTTTTAACAATCTCCCCATCACAATTAGAAAAATTACAGACTACTATAAATTTGTATCTGATGTCAAAAATATGTACATATATGAAATTATCTCGTATATACTCCTTCTCTATACACGGGTTTTATTCTCACAGAAAAGAAATAAATGTTAAAAGAAACATATATATATATCCTACTGATTGTAATATTAAAAAAAATTATGTAGCATCTAACGCCGCAATAACACGTTGAAGTCATGAAAAATTTAAAACAAACACAAACCCGACTTTTGAAAAGAATCATCTCGAGCGACGAAGCTCATTTCGATTGTTAATAAACAAAACAGCTGTTATCGGAGCACTACAAATTCTCAATAGTTATAACAACGACCTTTACACTAAATCTTAAAATTTTATATATGGCTGTGGATCGTAGCAATTTAGAATAGAATTAAAATTAGAAAGGGTACAACATAATTTTTTAACTAAATTAATTTAAAACTGTGTATACTTGATGAACAAGTAAATTTATGATTTTTTAATGAGCATTCTTAATTTTAACTAACTTATCGTGTAAAAGAACTTGAGTGATTTATTATTTTTATTTAAAATAACTAATGGTACGCTGGACGCCCTTAATTTAACTGAATTGATTTTGTACCATATCTCCACATGTACTTATTTTTATAGTAACGCATCCACAAAAAGACTTCACAGGCTTGCGAACGATTTTGGTCTTGTTGATATCAAAAACATTATTGAACCAAAATTATAAATTTTAAAATTATTTTCGTTAATTTTATAATCTTTTTTATTTTTTTTAAATTTCTCTTTTTATGTTCTTCTTATTCACATATATAACATGAGTTAATATTATGTACATACCTCTACAATTTTTTTAAAAATTATTTGATATATACAGGATGGCCTACAAAAATGAGAACATTTCGTAAAATGTTATATAATTACATCAAAATTAGTTTAACTGTATCAACAATAGCTTAAATAGTTTACTAATTTACTTAATTACCTATATTACGTTTTGTTTCGACAATTTCCGGTCGCCATCTATGATTATTAATTTTACCATTGTTCAGAATGATAAAAATCACAGCAGAAGACCGTATTTCAAATATTTGCGAATTGATAAACGTTGGGGTGCTAGAAAAATGATCAAAGAGTTTCAAAACAAAGCCTGGAGTATAACTGGACATTACAGCAGGACGGAGTTCCATCTCACACAGTCAGAAATACAATCAACTTTCTTCGTCATGGGAATGTTAATTTCATCGAGCCAGGCTGTGGCCACCGAACAGTCTAGATTTAAACCCACTAGATTATGCAATATGGGGTGTTTTGATGATTTCTGATTAGCTAAATATTTTGCAAAAAAAATTACATTAAGAATTATAATTCATTATATTATGTTTTGAAATAACTCGTGTGTTACGAGATGTTCTCACTTTTTTTGGGCCACCCTGTATTAAAGCATTCAGAGACCTGAACACACACTAAATCAGTCAATTGATTATATAGCCATCAATTTGACCTGTGGCACACGTGTTCTCAAGACCGAATCAAAATAGAAACATGTACACTGTTTTTACGACCGTCTTGTGGTCAGTCTGGGGCAACGTGCACACCGGTTAGATACACAGTCAACAAACATTTATATTGCTGGGCTTCTAGAAAAACTATTTTCAGACGTATAATATCTGTATGCACCACGAAAAGCCAATGCACTCGTACAGTACGTGGCCATTGTCAGTCTACTACGATACAACACATAAAATATCACTGAACTAAAATATTGTTTCAGAAACAAGTCAGAAGCTTTAAAGTTTATTATAAATCTGAAAAATATAAATATGGAAAATATGGAAACTTGTACGCATTAAGAAGTTGATTAAACCAGAACATCTCAAGAAACAGGGTGAATATTATGTTCCAGGTCGATTTTATTTGGCTGCCATTTTGGTTTGGTAGACATTTATCAGTTCGAATTTGGTAATCATAAAGAGTAACTAATTACAATTTATTATGAAGTATTTAACGCCTCAATAACGTGTTGAAAAAACTTCTGAAACTTGAACCTTGAGAAAAAAATAAAGGAACATGATCAATATTTTCAAGATGTGTAATTGGCGTGTCGTATTCTGCGTATACCATGCACTGCAAAACGAACGAATCAGAGACAGAACAACAGAAATAATAATTCCACAACTTTTCAACAAAATGTCGGATTATATCTAGACCATCACCTAATAGGCATAGAGATTAAAGGACTTACGGAATTTCTTACTAAATATACTAACTTTGAACAAACATAAAAATTACCTTTCATGATTACATTTTATACTGATTACCTGTTATAATTATTACTTTTATTAATATTAAAGAGAACATATTCTCATTGTGAAGTTGTAATTATTCAGAACACAGGTCTGTGATATTTGAAAAGTGTAACATATGGGTTCGAAAATTTGTCATCAAATGAATTGTCGCTGTAGCATAGTTAGTAATGTACCTTCACTGGATTGGAAAAAGGAGATCCAGGTTCGAATCTCAGTAGCGCAACAATAATATTTTTAGGTAAAATTGATTTTGGGGGAGGTTTTTGATCATATCATACCTTAATCGAATAGATTTTCGCCCCTTTCCTAAGATTAAAGAATTCCACATTTTATAGGTGATGACGTAATACAGCTTGCATTAAAAAATGGACTAGCGGTTGTTGATTACAACTGTGGTAATTTAAAAATCGTAAACACATATGATAAAAGTCTAAACCGATAGAGAAAATATAGATTAATGCAATATATGTTAGAAAAAACGTGAAAAATACTTGTAGGTAATAAATGTTTGGAACAAGTAGTTTGTATATTTGGGAAGCATGTTTGATAGAAACGGAAAGGCTGAGAATGATATCGAAAGGAGGGTGACTGCAGGGAATAAAGTTAACAGCGCATTGAATGAAATTATATCTAACGGGAATTTGTTAACCGAGGCAAGACAAGTGGTGCACAATGGAGTCCTGGTGACTGGCAGAAGAGGATCGAAAGCAGACTAAATGCAGTTGAAATGGGATTACTTAGGAGTATAAATGGCATTTTGTTAGATTAAAAAAAAATTACTTAGGTGGTTTGGTCATATAGAACGGATGAATGAGGAGAGAATGGTATGAAAGATATATAACGCAAGTATTGATAGCATCAGAAATAGAAGACGTCCGCTGAAGATTTGGCATGACCAGGTAAACAGGTAATGAAGGATGGTTCTGTTAGAAGCCTCAACAATCGGAGAGCTTATATGAAAAGATGTATGAATGTGGATGAGGCGAGAATTATGCGTCAGGACAGAGGAGTGTGGCGCTCTATCACCTCTGCCAACACCCGCGGCGAAATAACGTGATTGAGAAGTTTATTGAGAAACATTGACATACAATTTTTACATATTATACATTATAAACATTCTTATAAATATACAAAAAAAGCGAACAAGCTTTATAATGTAAGAGATGTTCACTGTCTCCTTAACTAGACCGATGTCTGTACTAATGGAGATGGTCTGTACTAATGTTCATCTGTTGTCTATCATACAAATATGAAAACCATAATTATTATTAATATACATATATTATCATCTAAATCCAAAATATTGAATGAGGTAAACAGGGTTTTAAAAAAATTCTAATAAAATAATAAATAAGTTAAATACTCTCGCTATCCCATGATTGAAACACTAAGCAAAACAGAAAAATGAATATAAAGAAATGATATTTTGTTCATGTGATCATTTCCATGAATCTTTGCTCAATTTTCTTTTTACCAACACCAAATAACCAGCTCCTGAGATGGTGTTTGAGTTTGTCCATCGAGAATTGTTTCATACTGCTCGGCAAAATATTATAGGCTTTGGGGGCCAGAAACATATGGAAGGATCCTATTATTTTTTTCTCTCGTAACAAAGGCTCTTTGTTGGAATGAAAATAAAGTATCAGTCTTTTTACATAGAGTTGTCGAATATCAAGAAGCTGACATTCCTCAAATAGTGAGTCTGAGGGAAACCTACATGGTTTTCTGTAGTTGATTCTGAGAATGGATTTTTGTGTAATAACTAATTGGTCAAGGGAAGTTTTCCCAACTCCACCCCAACCTAAGATCGCGTAGCTAAGAAGAGATTGGCAGAGAGCAATGTATAATGTTTTCAGCATACGTTTTTCTAGAATATTCCTAAGACATCTGAAGAAAAAATATCAGCTTTCTTAATTTAACGCCAAGTTTATTGATACGCTCAGACCAGTTTAAGAGTTGGTCAATCCAAATGCCAATGTATTTAATACTTTTTACTTTCTCCAGCTTCTTACATTTGCATGCTACGTATGATGAGTATGATTAAGGTAGAGTAGTGTTAGTGTTACAATTATGAAGTTTTATCGAATCATTGAGATTTGGACTACGAGTCTTATTGATACTGAAACACAAGTATTTACTTTTGTCAATATTTAATGTGAGAAGATTCATTTCAAGCCACGATTTGACCTTTTGTCATCCAATACCAGCCTATCTGAAAAACATCGTCCCATGTTTTTACACGAAACAATAAAGCTGTATCGTCAGCAAATGTAACAATTTTGCCATTGGTAAGACTCAGTTCACACAAATCATTTATATATAACAGAAAAAGGGTGGGCCCTAAAACACTCCCTAGCGGGACTACAAAAGTGATTTTAGAATACTGACTCGTTTTATTATCAATTCCAACTGCTTGTTGTCTTTCCGTTAGATAACTTATAACCTTGCCTTCTTGAAGCGGGGTATTCACATTCCCCATAGATCGCTTTAAACTCGATAACTTAATAATTATGTAAACGATTTCATTCTTATTTTTTGTAATCTTCACGGAAATAATGAAGAACATCTTGCGATTTTTTTTTTTCAATTTTCTTAGCGTATAATATTTAAAAAGTATTGTTTTCGGTCCAGTGATCTTCGCGCGGTACGTACACCTGGGCATGTCGATACCATACCCCTGTGTCTTATTTTTTAGTTATTGTTTCACTCTAACTCATGCACTGGGTAGCCCCATTCCACAGATGCGAACGAGGGAGACAGCTATATCGCTTATCGTGACATTTGGATAAGAAACGTCAAGGCGGTTGGGCCCGCGTTGTCCGTCATGAACTTTTTATTATCGTTTATATGAATATGATCTGGGGTGTTTCTATACCCTTTTTCGGACCACACGAAAGTTCTGGCCGCTTAGGGAGGAAAAGGTTAAACTAATCTAATCTTCTCTAATATCCAAAGCTTCTAGTTTCCGCAAAAGAATAGGGAAATAAACTAATACTTGGGCTAATAATAATAATCCAGAAAGACATTAGTGTCGCTAACATATTCAGTGAGTGTAATGATGGCATCTTCTATAGATTTTTTTTTTCTAAAACTTTTATTTATAAAATCTGTAATTCAATTATTAACGACTTTTTCAACAATGGTAAGTTAGTATGTTAGAAAAAATAATTGTACAATAAAACATATTTTTATTTTTTAAAAGCTAGAAGGTTTTTACATTCTAGATTACTCTCGTATTTAATTAACTAAAATGCCAAAAATACGCGAGATCAAAATCTCAGTAAATAATTTTAAAACCATTATAATGCTATTAATTCCGAGGTTTTCAACAAAACTTTTTTTATTTTACACACGACATAGTTTTTGAAATATGAAATTAATCATTATTACTGTTATTAGAACGTTTTTCAATTCACTTAATGATATTGCAAAAAATTCTAAAGGTTGAGTAGATTAACCTTAAAATATGAAAGTAATTTAATATTTTTCTATTCAAGTAAAAAAAGTAGACTAAAAATGTGTGATCGATAATATGATAGATGTGTTACATCACGGCTGCTTTCATATCAAGCAAGCATATTGAAATAGATTAACACGCGCATCTACCTACAAACTAACAAATACATAAAGCTCCAATCCGATATTTCTTGTGTGCCGTATGTAACGGCAAAAATAAAACACCTGCATGCCGAACATCCGTGCAATTTCCACGTTATTGCATGTGTAAAAATACGTGTCCTTATGTTTATGCACCTTTTGTTCCTTCGACTGGCACGCCTGCGATTTCTTGTCGATTGGTATTGGTCATTTTATGTTGTGTGAATATTGCCGCTTTTCGGAGATTAAAGGGTCGCGGTCAAACGACCAGATATTGTGAAAATGTTTACAGTAACTTCTGTGGCAGATTCCTACTATTATTCCTAAACGCACCAGATATGTGTAAGATGGCACGGAATAATTGTTATATTGCGGTTTTGTAATATACTATAGAAAACGCGTCTGCTGTGGGCGTCGGCCAAAAAGAGAAAGAGTGCTCTAAGAGACGCCTTACTCTGCTTCGAGGCCGTAGATCGTGCCTGCTTACATGTCTCATACAATGGTGCCATCTATCGTCGTTAAGTGGTGGCTAATTACCTCACTTTCATATGTAGAACCGTTTATTCCTTGATATCCTTAGGTCTATTAAATATTGAATTAATATATTGATTTTTTAGTAGGAGAATATACTAGATATGTGAGACAATGTCGGGACGGCATATCCGCGGCAACATCAGGTGTTGTAGTACAAGCGAATCGTTTTCCTTCGGTCACAATTTTTAATCCCTTGTCTCTAGGCCCTGTCCCTTTGCGTTGCAGTGAGTGGAATATTATTCGATTTGTCTCAACAAGATCTATTCATAAACATTTTTGTTTGTACTAATTGGCCAAATAGGTCGAAATTATAAATCTTGTACAGCAACATTACAAAAACTTTGTCTATCGTCTTTGCACTTTAGCGTAAGCATAGAGAGGCTTACGGTTCACAAGCCACGGTGACCCAAACTCGTCTGAGCGTACTAATTCGTACATCTTACAATCTTACATCTTACCTCAACTTATTGATACCATTGACTTCTACCAGCGTTATATATTTACTTTATGAGATATAAGCATTAAAAGTCTAACCCATTTTTGAATTTGCACTTCAAAATGGATATGGATATGTAATTTATTGGCAAAAACGCGTAGAAACAAATGACTCTTAATTTTATTAACTCTAAAATTATGTTTAATTTGAAAAGTCAAATCGGACGTTATTTTTGGAACAACTTAATGTATATTTATAAAATAATTTATGATTATCCAATAGAGATATCACATTGAAATAGCTGCTATCAAAACGGTTGGTTTAAATTTACCGGTTAGATTCCACGTTCGATTGATTCGAATTACAAATAATGCGGCTGTCTTTCAAATTCGAACGCCCCGCGCCTCGCAATGCCGGCGGGCTAATTAGGTATTAAATCCATAAATTACCACCCGAAATTCGAATAATTTCAGTTGAGTTTTCAATTAACACGATTTCGAGCGCCGCACACGTGACCGCCATGTAAAGTTTCAGCGGGAGATTAACGCGCGCTTTTACACCCCTCAGGCCCAAGCCTTTGCAGTTTTCTATTTCGTTTCTAATGTCGACTTTTGTGTCGTTAACATGACTCGTGTGATCAAAGGAGACAGGCTGGCGCCTTTGAAAAAACAATTGATTTCACATATCTGATTTCATTCGTCCCTCGCAATAACGACAATAATTACAAAAATATTACAAGCCACACACAAACATTACATCTGAAGTTATATCTGTTACTCTACTAGCTGATCGGGAAATTTATGATTCAGGTCCACAAAATACTTGCGATGCCAGTTCTCACACCTGGATCTAAATGCTGAGTATTAATTTTATTAAAGGGGTTTTGATAGTGTAAATACTTACTTACCGACGCCGATAGAGCGCCACGCTCATCTTTCATGACACACATTTCTCGTCTCATCCAAATTCATACATCTTCTCATACAAGCTCGCCGATTGTCGAGGCTTCTAACAGAACCATCCTCCATTATCTGGTTTACCTGGTCGTGCCAAGTCTTCCGCAGACGTCCTCTATTTCTAGTGCCATCAATACTTGCGTAATATATCTCATCCATTCCATATGATTAAACCACCTAAGTAATCCTTTCTTAATCTTACTCACTATACTAACATCTGCTCTTTACATTATTTACTTATTTATTCATTATTTACTCTGTCATAAATAGATTTGCCACATATACGCCTAAGTGATCTCATTTCCACTGCATTCAGTCTACTTTCGTTCTTCTTCTGCCAGCTTCAGGCCTCACTTCAATACATCAGTGTCGGTACCAGAACTCCTTTGTGCACTGCTAGTCTTGACTCGGTTGACAAATTCCCGTTAGATATAATTCCATTAAAAGCACCGTTCACTTTATTCTTTGGAGTTATCCTCCTTTCGATATCATTTTCAGCCTTTCCGTTTCTATCAAACATGCACCAAATACACAAACTTATCTACTTGTTCCAAACATTCACTACCTCCAAGTATTTAGCACGGTGTCTTGCTTTCCTTCTTCTCAAATACCATCACTTTCGACTTGTTAACATTCATAAGAAGCTCGCTTTCCTTGCATACATCGTACATTCTACTCACTAGACACTGTAGTTCTAGTTCATTATTCGCCATTAGTACTGAATCATCGGCGTACAATTAACAGCATACAATCAAATGGCCCATTTTTGCTCCTACATTCATACATTCCAGTTCTTTCACACAATTATCCATATACAAGTTGAAGAACAGCCATGGAGACATTACACAACCCTGTTTGACACCCTTTGTAATAAACATAACTAACTAACATAATAAGTATTTAACATATGATAATAATAAATAAAATCCACAAAAATGTTTAGGCACATAGTATAGCAGAAGGTAAAATAAAGAAGAAGAAAAACGGTATGAGAAAGGGTGGGAAGGTTGCAACTATTATTGAGGTAAAAGAAGAGCAAAATGTGTTTGTAGGTAGAATGATTGGTCAAAATTAAAATCGTAGTGGTTCATATAAATAACTCTTTAAGCGTTGAAAAAGTCAATTTCTGTTAATTTCTCATTATGGTATTTGCATGATCGACGAATGAATGAATTTTGTATGTAAGATGTTCTACTTCTGGGAATATAGAGGCGTGTGGACTGTCGGGTCGATCTAGATGGTATGTGGAAGTATATTAATTCTAATTGGCTGTGACAGTCAATATGGCCTTGCAGTAGTTTGAAGAGAAGTATTTGGTCAGCACGTGTTCTTCATTTGTTCGCTGCATCTAAATAAGAGTTGAATGATAGATTAGATCTAACATTCAGATGTCGAAGAAATCTATTTGTATTCGTTCTAATCTCGCAATATATGTAATCCGCTATGGGTTTCAGATTTGAGATGCGTACTAAAAGTGATTACGAGCGAATGCGTGATACAGTATTTTGAAGAAATGTGGATTTTGGAAGTGTTTGCAGGTTCAAAGTATGAATTCTAGCATTCTATAAATCTTGCAGGTTGTTTGGGACATATTTGTGCTTGAGCGAGGATGATATACTGTGCCTTCCACCTCCCCCCCCTTCCTCACCTTCCAAGGAGCCAGTCGATCGGCGACCCTGAACCGGTACGGTTACAAAAGATTTCGCAGTGTAAAATAGAGTGAGAAGTGTGTCTACGTGACCATCTATTGCAATCTGAATCATTCAAGATCCTGAACGGAGATAGTGTCAAAACCTAAGTTACAGTCCACATTGGAGGTGCCAGGAGAACGGATTGTGGTGAGTGGAATTTTCTTCCGAATCTTGTTTCTTCCGACATCTATGCCATTATGCCACACAGGTAATTTGATCAATGTGATTCTTGAAAATATGTTTTCTAGCGAGGATTATTCCTAGGTCCTTAACATTGCTTCAGTAGATAAGAAAAATTAAAATTCACTACTGGCTTTTGAATGTAAGATACAAAGATGGATATTTGGTGCAAAAAATGAAAACTGCATCGCCAGCTTCATCGTGCTTTTAATTAGTTCAGACTCGATTGTAATACATATTAATAAACTCAGTGCCAACTGTAAGTAGAGTTTTATCTTGATCATCCCTACTGCCTGCTTACTTTTACTCGATACGCATTCATAATCTAGCATCTAACACACTCTTCACACTTGTTCTATACGTAGTTCTATGGCCTAATCTCCTAAAACTAATAGACCACCAATTTTATACATATGTTGCTTAAATGTTTGGATTAAAAATAATTTAAATTATATTGAAAGCTGTTTACTCCTGCTTGACTTGAAGGGGTTATTCTGTGACTTCAGAAACTCTGTGAAATTATGAAAATTTAAGCGAATTTAATTTCCATGCGGAGTCATTAAATTTAGACCTATGGTTAAAATTAATTTTTGGTTTAACTTCCCTCTCCAGTTGCAAAGGTGGTTCTTGCAAATTAAAATAAGTTATTGAGGGGTTGTATATATTAAAATGTTACGCTAATTACAAAGAAAGATTAAGTAATGGTAAAGGTTTATAAAATACCAGATTTCTAAAGGCAGACTTGGCAAGGCACAGAAAATGTTCATTAAAAAATTTGATAGCTTAATTTTAAAGCAATGTAAAAAATTAATCCGATGGTAAAACCAGTTTATAGACTTCGCAGATTTTCACCAGCTATAAAACAATTAAACATAATCCTTTTGTTAGAATATTCATGTGTTTTCATGATCAAATTATGATAATTCTTATCACAAATTTAAGTTCTTTGTTAAGTTTACATTTATCATAGAAATCCCCATCGAAATTATTTAATCGCATATGAAATGACCACGATATTCTCTAGTTTTCAATATTAAGAATTAAATCAATTAATTAAATGTATTTTTAAGATTCATTAATTTTATATTAAGTATACGCTCTGAGGATAACAATTATGATTAACTTCTTAGCCGTCTGAAATTGTAAAAATTATCAGTGAGACGTTCGATGGCCGATCTTATATTTCTATACATGGTATGATAAACTGCCCCCATATTATTGGTCTGATTGACTTTCGCGCACCATTGAGGTTATCGAGACACAATTCATTGTTCTATTACAGAGATAATGTCAGAATATATGCATTGGTTAACTTTGCAGTCCCCAATAGTGCTGTAAATTTAATTCTTTCTAGGACTGCATATATTTATATATTTTTTTGTGCTTCAACTCAATGATGACGGATAGATTGCTTTACTTCACATTTTGTATTTATTTTTAATTGTGATTGAGAAAAGACATGCTGACATTGTGTAATTTTTTTTCTTTATGTTTTGCACTTCTGATGGAGTGAATTGCGTGTTTAAAAGAAGAATAAAATGAAGAAGCACTTCTGATGAAATTTTCTATTATTTTACATTACTATTACTATTGTTAATGCCTGAATAGGGCGTTTATAATAAAAATTTATTAGTAAAGAGTTAGTATTAAAAATTATAAAAGATTGTAATTAATTAATTATTAAAAAATAGTGTCATGAACCTCACATCATTGGACAGTTAAGACAAAAATATACATATTTTTAAATCAAAGTAAACATGGAAAGAACAATCTTTCTGATCAAAGTTGATAGGGGAGAAAATTGCCTCTAGAATATTATTCTCTCCAGATTACCCTAGCTAGACTGCTGCCTACTGGAAAAATGACATGTTTCTGAATGGAGCTAAACAGACGTGAATAAATAGACTGATAAAGCTTAGCTGGGAAAGCAGTCTACTTATCCTTTGTTCACAATAACACACATATACAAGGAATGTATGTGGGCGTGATTGGCTTTGCTGTACATGAAAAAATGTAATACTGTAAAACCCCAAACTTGTTAATGATTGCCTGTGGGTCATGCATATGTAATGGCTTGAAACAAAATGAATAAATTATGAATTTCTCATTAAAATATGCGTGCAGGATTACTAATTAATTCAGTTTTTATGTATAAATATCATTAAAATCTCACTACGGAAGAAAGAAACGTTCTTATTATATCATTAATTTTTATCTCAATATATTTGTACCGTTAATCTCACAAAAAAAGAAAACTATAAGATTGCCCATCTATGTGACTGTGGAGGTCTATTGCCTCCAGCGTCATCATCACCGCCGATGATCCTGAATGCACCTTGCATACACCGGTGTGTGAAACAGAACTCCTAACAAACAATAATTTAATTGCACAGTGAGGGCGAACCCACCGCTTACCCATGACCGATGCAACCTAATCTGGCCACATACATACGCAATATATTCCGCGACTATTAAACGAACACGTGATTATTGGGGCATCCGAATTAAGCAGGTTTATTATTCACATAACCTACCAAATCATTCTGATTTATTTACAAAACACCCACACAAACATCAAATATAATTACAAATGCCGATTCATAACCTCAAGCCCCTTCCCATTGCTAGTTGGGGGAGTGCATCAGGTATACATATATATCAAGTAAGCATTGCTCAGAAGGGTATATTCAGAGTAATACACCGCCGCGACTTTTCCTATCCTTCAGAGTCACTTTTTAGGGAATTTCATGTTTTGGATACAAGACAATTATATGTGCTAAATATACAAACTATCTTTCATAGGAAAATAAGCGTTCCATATGTGAGGACTGAAAGATATTATCCCAAAAGAGCAAATAGTCTTAAAATATGAATGAAAACTACTTTTGTCAAAAAATATTCACCTTTCATGCTCCCAGAATATACAATCAAATTGGAAATAAAATTAGAACTTTAACTGACATTAAGTCTTTTAAAAGGCATGTTTCAAATTGGCCGATGAAATTAGGAAGAGCTGATGCTGAGAGTAAACTGTTTATATAATTAATTAATTCTTATAATTACTATTTTTGTGTGTTTTGATCTTGCATATTTCCATTTACCTTACACTACATATTGTTTTGTACATTGAAATTTTTATTTCTCTCTTCTTTATATATATATATATATATATATTATTTAAAAATATTTTCACGTTTATTTAACTTGCATGTTACGTATTCGATTTTATTGTGTTTTGTCTTCAGTAAGTTTTGGTTTTATAAAATGCATTTGTTTACCAATTTGTTTACCAAAAAAACAGGCTTGCCTAGATGGTCAATGCATTTTAAAAAGTATGTAAAATATATGTAACAAACTGTCTTTTTTTTTGCAGCTATACAAATGTTATATATGTCTAAATAAATAAATAATTGCTTGAATAGACTGCAATTCTGTATTTAGTTTAGTTATTACGAGATGATGAGAGGGACTGTATATCTAGTTTTATAGCGAATATGAAAGAATTCATATTACATTACAAAGTACCCACCACGTCAATTAATGAATTTAAAATTTAATTTTGAAAGTAAATTCAACTCTTGTCTAACATTTCTAGTATTAAACGAAATTCCAGACACTACGTATTTGAGATTTTACAAACATTCCAGTTTTTTCGGAAGACGCTACGAATCGTAGCGTCGTAGAGGGCGTCTGGGAAGAGGTTTTACTACACGCTGACCAGAAGTAAATGGCGCCATTCGCATTTCAGTACACTCTCCGTGACACTGGAAGGCTAAATAATTGTGTCTGAGACCCCCCTTCAAGGGGACGCCGTCACGTAGCGGCGTGAAATGTACCGTCGCACAAAGGCTTTCGAATTGTCACGATTCGCGTAGAACATGTTGCGTATACATGACCAACTTTTTGTCTGACACTAAGCATTGAATAATTAAACCGAACATTCTTTTACACACATTTTTACGTCGACTCAATATCACGCTGCTGCGTTTGTTTACGAAGAAAAGCGCGGTACGAGCTTTTTGGCTTTGAAAAAAATACATCCATTACGAATTTAGTTTGCACAAAGAGATATTTTATTTCGCTTTTAAATAGATATATATATATATAATAACGTTATATTTGGTACCTACCGGTCACAAGATATTATTTTAAGTTGACATTTGGCAAACGGCAACATTGCACCGCGAGAAAACCATGCGAAGTGAGCTGTTCGTGGATTGATTATAAAAAAATGTGAATTCACCTTTAAACAAGAAAGGGTGTTAGTAGAGAGTTTTTGTTATTTCATTTGTGTATTTGCAGGATGTGAAGCAGTCCTTACTCACTCAACGTCTGTGATGTATGATTTGGTGGACAATACTAATTTCCTCGTGAAGGATTTCTCGCGAGCTATGATGGGAACACGATGAAGTCCCCTCTGCTCAATTTAAGAGCAGCAGAAAATAAGAGCAATACAACAAATGAGGACGCAAGGGTTCTGCACGACTTCAGGAACCACGCCAGTAAGAAGATGACTCAGCCTTCATGACGTTTTGCGATGGGAGGAGACACAAGCATTCTACGGGTAAACTTCTTGTAAAGATTCTTGTGTCTGAATCGTTGTAAATGCTAGTTACTAATCTTGATGTAGTTGATTTAATAAAAGTCTATTATTTGTTGAAGGTTAAAACTATTTGTTTGTAATCACACTGTGGTGATATTATTTTTTACTATATTTTTACCTGGTATACTCATATATTTTCGTATTTTACCTTGCTCAAATTTTGTAAGCAAAAACTATTTAATTATAATATTGTAAATTTATAATATATTCTATTATTTTTCCCTGGGAATGATTGTTGACGTGGATGGGAGACGGTATGCTGAATTCTGTGCATCTGGACCACGCACCTCATGCTTTACACTGAGCGAACCGGAGGACGAATAAAATATGACGTCACGTATATGAAGAGCATCATTATATGTCAAAGAGACAAAAGAATGTTGAAATGGATGACCTATATATAATGACAGACGATATCTCGTTATTATAAGTCACACAGTTATTATAAGCTAGGTTTAGTACAGTTTTTCTATTCTTTCTATTATTATAATAATTGTGTGGTGATCGGGACACGGTTCCGAACACACTCAAATGTATAAATCTCGATATACCAACGACATCAGTTTAGTGGTGGGCAATAAATAGATCTATCAGGTCGCCTGAAGATAGAAATATGTAAGTGGCGATCTTTGGAGACATCTAAATCCTGTCAGAGTGGAGGCGATTGGCTGACGATGATCATGCATAAGAACGTACGTATATTAATGAAAAAAGAGTGAAGACACGTAATATGGTACAATATTTACTCTCTTTAAAAAATTGGCTACATTTATTTATTTTTAAGTTATTCACTAGACTAACGGTATCTAACCACAACCGGAGGACGGCAGCCGAATGTCAATACACAGGCTGGATGCACTAACTGGCCAATTACTGCTTTTTTGCCACTTAAGCTGGCAGCAGTCTTACACTCGTTATTATTACTATTTCGGACGTATAAACTGAAGAATACATAAAATTCAATTAACAATGTTTCCTGTGTGCCGCATTTAATGGCAAAATAGAACACCTGGCAGCCATTCATGCGACTAACTCCCATGTTACTTTATATGTAAAAATAAGTTAGTAAATAGCACGTAGGCAGAAATTCTACGTATATAAGTTACCGGTAAATATTTTGTAATTAGTTCTCTTGAATAAATCCAACGTTAAGCAACTTTATGACAGACTTATATCCACATATTAAAATATCCAGAAGATTGAAAAAACCAACACTTTAGAAAAAATACGAAAATGAAGAATACAGACTATGTTCGGTGCATAATAATAATTATGGCATGAAATGGAAATAATGTATTTAGTATTTACAGTGAATTTATTTACATTAAGTTACAAGGTTGTTTGAGATAATCGGGTTGTAACGACGCCAAACTATCGTGGCCGAACGCTGCTCGTGACGAGTCTACACCATAAATTCACTAAATGGTTATTTGAGACCCACTTCTAATAAGGTAATATTTATGAAATTACAACTTCCCACCCTCGCCGCCCCGGGGGTGGCGGTTGTGTTGCCACCGGCTTGTGTATTTTTGACATTACATTTATTGCCACTAGACTGAACAAGCCAGACTTTCGTTTCGGCGTTATAACGTTACACGATGCGACAAAGCCACTTTCGACGAAGATTGCCGAATGGAGGGGGTTAATATTCTTTAGATTTGCACCATTTGAACTAAATATTATTGACAGGCATACCATTTTTGAAGTGCAAGCTTTTCTCATGAATAATTTTTCCGCGTTCATACCTGAAAATAAAGAAATAACATAAGTATGTAAAAGATCACGTGCAACACGACAAATTAAATATAAATCACAGAAAATTAAATGTTTTTCTGGCTCAAAAAAAATTCTCTCAAATTCAGTTAAATATATAATATATATACAAAATTAAATTAATTAGAAATATGAATTAGAAAGATATACATATAAAATCAATTTTATCGAAAAATATTGTTGAGGTGTTACCGGGATTCGAAACTGGATCACTTTCCAAACCGGGGAAGGTGCATTATCCAACTATGCTACAGCGATGATATTTTTAGCGACAAATTTTTGAACGATATTAATTCATTCATATTTGAAAGAGCCATCTACCTTATTTTTACTCTACCTTTGAGTAATCCATGTTCGAATCCCGGTGGCACAATAACAATATTTTTCGATAAAATTGATTTTATATGTATATCTTTCTAATTAATATATTTAATTCATATTTAAAATATCACAGACCTATGTTCTGAATAATTACAACTTCGCAATAAGAATGTGTTCTCCTAAAAATAATTTAATTCGGAGTACAGACAATCGTTGGGCTACTCTAAAACCAGACGGACTAACAAAATCAACAATTGTGTGTCAGAGAATAGATGGGAAAAAGTAGTAAGATGTTACAGAATAATTATTTTTTTAGTTGTGAAATAAGAAACACTAAAATTAAAATAAAAGTTACATATTGACAATTAAAAATACCGCCTAAGTACAGAAGCGCGTGGATACTAAGGTCATTGAAGTCCCATTAAACCGAGCTGGATCGTGAGGAATATAATGTTGGCATTAATGAATTATATCTCGTTGTAGTAATTAAGGATGCTGGTAGGTGAGAGAAATAGTTTAGATTCGTACTCCAAAACTATCAGTGAAATATGGATGGAGATCTTATTGGTCGGATAGAAATATGTAATAGACTAATTATTCGGTTGATGCATAATTATCCACCGTTTAGTTTTTTGAATTTGACGTCTGATTGACATTTGTCATAATATAGTTTTTTAATAGGGTTGGGCAATTAAAATACGAGAGTGGTTTGTTCGCTTCAAAACTGATGATACCAGCTTAGACGACAAGTCAAGAAAGGGCCGATCTTCGAATTTTGACAATCATGCCACTCTGGAGACCGTGGAAGAAGACGAAACATGCGCCACGTTTTTTTTATAAGGACAGCTAAAGGAGTGGGGATTCACCCTTTCCCGGGGCCGGTTTAGAAGCGAGGGTTTCTGTGTCGGTCCCACTCATCAAAGCTAAGAAAAATACACGACATTAATTCAATTACGTATTTAAGTATAAGCAAAAGAAAAAAAATTCAATGTGGTTATTAGCAATTACGATTTAAAATTTAGACCCTCCAGCGTCCCTTAAGTGCTGCTTTTATTCATAAAAAATCATAGAACATAGTTTTATATACAAATCAAAAATTAAGGTGCAATAGTTCAAGGCAGACACTCAGGGACCCATTCATCAAAAAAACTCTCCCAAAAGAGATGCAGTGGACGAGACACGAAATGGATTAAGTCACACTTACACGGACAGACTAACGGAGTTGTAAAACACGAGGTATGAAGAGTGAGAGGTAGGCGCACAGGTGGAGTTCAACATTAACTAACTACCTAAGGAGCTCCAACGAGTCACTCATACCCGAAAAAATTCCTTATATAAAACATAAAAATTGTACCACTTTGACACTGACTGAGAACTTCAACATCGATTAATTTAAGATTACGGTGACAATGCCCCCGAATGATAAATGAACATAATATGTTTTGAGTTTGTTTTTGTTTTTGGATATTAGAATATAGTTTTTAAAAAAACGGCGGATAATTAAGTATCAACGTAATATTATTAATAATAAATAACATCTATTATCATCCTGAAGTTTAGTTAGCTACAGTAGCTACCGGGATAAGACATTTTATGCTGAGCAGCGCCTTTGCCAATATTTACATCGATTGCAATTTACAGGGAAGGGGTTGCTCAAACCACCCTTCCTTTTCTCCGTAAAGAGCGCTGTTTTCTCTGGCACAGAGGGTTCTCGTTGTTTCAGAGTGGACAAATAATTTGATGTAGTATTTCCAGCAGGAAGGGTCAATGTTTGAGAAGGCTGTGCGGAAACAATTGAGTGGTTCCTTAAACATACGGGACTGCACGGTTTTGTAAAAAAACGGAGCTTACAAAGAATTTTACAGGTTTTATGGTGTTTTCGTTATTACGTATCATAATTTACAATTTAAGATTATTATTATTTATATTTGAAAAAAGCAATCACGATGAGATCTAAGATGGATTGGGTGTGTTATTATAACCGAAGACAAAATAATACATACATATGTTAGGGGTAATAATGAGAAGAATTACAGAGTTCAGTGAGTAGAATGTACATTCAAGGAAAGCGACCTTGTTATGAATGTCAAAAAGTCGAAAGTGATGGTATTCGAGAAGGAGGAAAGCAAGACACCGCGCTAAATACTTGGAGGTAATGAATATTTGGAACAAGTAGACGAGTTTGTGTATTTGATGTTGATAGAAACGGAAAGGCTGAGAAAGATATCGAAAAGAGGGTGACTGCAGGGATTAAATTGAACTATCGGGAGCTTGTCAACCGAAGCAAGATTAGCGGTACTGACACTGACTGAGCTGGCAGAAGAGGAACGAAAGTAGACTGAATGCAGTGGAAATGAGATCACTTAGGAGTATATATGGCAAATCTATTCATGACAGAGTAAAGAATGAAGAAATAAGGAAAGAATGTAAAGCTGATGTTAGTATAGTGAGTAAGATTAAGAAATGATCACTATAAAACAAAGTTTTTAACTTGATTAATGGCACAAACCACTCTTGAAGGGTGGATTGCCTATTTAAAAGAAGAAGAAGATGACTAAATATGTAAAAGATAAGTTTTAGTATAAGATAATACGTAATCTTGTTTATATTAGAGCATATTTGGGAGTGTTTATGTATGCACTATGTTAATAATTAAATCAATATTAATATGATGTATAAATGTGGATGAGGCGAGAATTATATGTCAAGAAGAATAGTGTGGCGTTCTATCCTCTTTGTCTACCCCGCGGGGAAACGGCGTGATCGTAAATTAGTTAGCATCATGATTGCCCTTATCACGGAGAAGAAAAATGAATTTCGACTGGGGTAGTACAGTTACATTAACGGAAGGGTAGATGATTTGTTGTTTAAAAGGGCAATTGAATATCGCTAGCGATATGAATGGAAAAGAACATAAAAAACCTGAAATGCGTTTACCTAACACACTTGACAACCCGTGACCGCAGGGCATGTGCACATGGACCAGGAACGCTGACCCCAGATGATGGAGAAGCTAGAATAATATGAAGAAACGTAGAAATAATTTTACTATCCACTAACTAAGAATATCTACCGTGATGCTTGTTCCAACAACTCACTGTTACTGATTTCATTTTATTATTTATTCGAAAACGGCAACAAGAATATAATAGAGTTTTGATATAAAGCCTGAAACTGGCAAAAAAAAATAGGTTAAATAAAATACAATCAGGAAATTGATTATACGTCAACCAGTTTCGCTTAACTCAAGCTTCATCAGGACGTATTTAAAACTAAACATAAATACAAAAAGAGTGCACTTATATATACATAAAGAAGGAGATATAATATAAAATTAGATGTAAGAGAGAGAGACAGAATACATATACAGTTTGATAGAACATCAAGGGAGACAGAATATAAAATTATATGCGAAAGAGAGACAAACTACATAAACAGATTGATGGAATATTAAGGGAGGTGAAATTATAGTGTTGATGGATATTAAATTGATTTTAAAGGAAACATACCAAATATGGGGCTAATGGATAAATTAATTTGATTATAAGGAATTGACGTACTCATATTTACTGCCTTTTTTATTTCGAAGGTTTCTAAATTATCCATTAATTAATATGTCAAACCACAAAGTGATTGCTTTCTACGAAAGAAAAAAAAAATCATTAAAAATAATGACCACAAAGAAATACACATTAAAAAATGTTCTTGAAATGATAAATATTTAATTCTATACGTAATGTACCGTTCCGGAACTTTTCATTACCGAAAGGCAACTGTTATGCAACGCTGTCTGGATATAGATATTATTGGTAATTTATTTTATTTGACATTTTGAAATTTTTTGTACATCAGATGTGAACTTGCAATATTATAATATTAGTTGACTGTGTGAGATGCAGTAGTATATGAAGCATTGTCCTGGTTTTCTACCCGATTGAATCATGTATTGAGTTCATATTTGCATTAGTCCGATTTCCAGTTAGTGTTAATTGTGTTGTACAGTTTCGGAGCTAAAAACATGTAGAAACGTCGAAAGAATGTCATTGTTGCTCTCGGAACTGGTGTGTAGATGTTTATTTGTTATCTTGTGTTGTGACCATGCTAGGGGTGAGTTATAATTTTTTTTTTTTTTTTTTGTTAACTTTGTTTTATTAACCACTTATTGAGTTTAAATACATACTGGTTTCGAAAAATATCATTTTCTTCTTCAAGACGTCAATCAAAAACATAAATTTTAATAAAATTTAGTTCCTAACTCAAATTGTTACTTGCTACAAAATTACTCGAAAAATTTTTAGAAATTTTTTTTAGAATGGGACTTGTAGTAAAGTTAACTGCTTATAATTTTTTGATTAGTTTTACACGCTTTATTTATTTCCAATGATTCTAAATTATTTAATTTATGACCAACACTGTTTACATGCAAAATTGATAATCCCAATTTGTTTATCTAAACCATGACCATTTTCTATCAAAATTTTATTTTCTATTTTAAAAAAAAATATTATTGTTTTAATGGAAATATATCGTACGATTTAAACATACTCTTTAAATAGAAGATCTAAAATGACGATAAAACAGAGTGTACACCACTGGCACTATCAGATATTTACGTAATGTACTTTTCCTGTCGTTACTGCCAAATAGCGAGTAGTGGTGAGTCGTGAATGATATGATCAAACGACAGATTATGCCAATACACTAAAGCGGTTTGTTCCTTGGCTGCATCCTTTATATGACAAAGTACAATGTGCACCGCCGTACGATAGGTGGCAGTGATTTCTCGCATTTCTGATGTAATCTCGTATATAGATTATTGTTGAATATTATTGAATAAAGTGACAAATGATTCACGACAATGTGAAATAGTCACAATATGCCGATACGATGGTCTGCTGTGCGCTAGTCTAGTGCGGATGATAGTATGCCTGCAGACGTAAGCGGTCGCCTCCAGATTACAATGGAATCAAAGTTTTCCGAGCATTTTCATTTCCGCTAACTTCTAAACAAAGATGGCAGAAAATTTTATGGTAAATACATCGGGATTAAGTTGGATAACGGGAGAACCAGAAGTTTTAAACACTTAGGGATGTATTAATCCACCCTCGTGCGACTCTTGCGGGGGGAGGGGGTGGGGTAGTGTACAGGGATAAAGAAAACTAAAGCAGTTAAGGGTGGAAGGAGTCTGAAACGAGGGAAATGTACGAACAATGGGCGTTGTAAAATTAATAGCGAATTCTGTGATATTGTGGAATGAATTGCTTTATAAGTTATTAACACTTCATTAATTAGGGATGTTATGAAAGCCTTTTGGGAACACACATTATTTTTAGTTGTAGGCATCAACCTTTTTTGTTTTTAAATAATTTGTACCTATTTAATGATAAAATTGTATATAGTTATTATAAAAAATTGTATATTCCAATACAGATGTTCTTTAAAATACATTAATTTTACTACCATATGAAACTTTCCAGTAAGTACGCTAGAAAAATATAATTAAGTTGGTTGTTCTATCATAGATCTACTAGGCTATAAAAAAGTGGATAAAAACATGAGAGAAAATAGGCCTAGACAAAATTGTGCTGTTAACACGGAATATGTTGAAAGGAGAACTTTCAAAAGTTATTTATTTTTTCGCGTTTATTTTTTACAAAAATGTGACTTTAATACTAGATTAAGAAAAATTATAGATATCTCATAGAGACGAAGCTATTATATTATATGGGAAGAACGGAAGTATGGGTATTACAGGGCTTACAAGCTGTCTTCGACTGGTTAGTGATCGCAATACACAATGTAAAGTTCACCATTCCATCCAGTAAACTGTGAAATTGTGTATATGCTACCATGTAGTAACACTTCGAATATTAAATACAACTTAATAAATTGATGAGTTGTGAACCGTTAAAATTAAACGAATTTATTAGATTTTTTGATGGTTTTAAAATGCTTCGCATTCGCGTAAGTTGTAATAAATAATATTTTAATGATCGTTAAATAAATACGTAAATTACCAATTTAATATTTCCGAGGTAAGTTTGTAGAACTCCACAATATTAATTTATTTGAGGCGCGTTTCGCCTTGCCAAACATTATATTAATTCCAGAATACCAAAAATGTCTCTCTTGACGTATTGTATCTGAGATTGTAAAAATTACATAGCTGTCCTTTTCTACAAAATAGCCATGACATTAAAATACCATTAGTGTTGAAACAGAATGGTTACTCGGAATAATTAGAAGCATTCAAAATGTATGGAAATCTTCAAAATTCCAATGAATAATGATGTCCCTTTTCCTCTCATGTAAATATATTGTATAGCTGTCCTCCATTATAGTTATAAATATATTAAATATATTCATTAGAAAGATATACATATACAATCAATTTTATCGAAAAATATTGTTGTTGCGCCACCGGGATTCGAACCTGGATCTCTTTCCTAACCGGGGAAGGCGAACTATGCTACAGCGACGATATTTTTAGAAACAAATTTTCGAACCTACATGTTACCTTTTTTATATTAATACATTTAATCGTTACATTATTTGAAAGAGCCATCTACCTTATTTGTATTATCAATTCATTTTTTTTACATTTTGAACACATTGATACAACTTTATTATTAGGAGAACACATTCTTATTGTGAAGTTGTAAGATTATAAATGTATATCTTTCTAAGTAATATATTTAATTAATATTTAAAATATCACGGACCTATGTTCTGAATAATTACAACTTCACAATAAGAATGTGTTCTCCTAATATAAATAAATTTTTGATTTAAAATTGTTATATTGATAATTCCCTTACAAGGCGAAACGCGTCACAAATAAATTAAACGAGTAGAATAAAAAAACAAGTGTTTTATTTTCACACATGTAATTAAAGTCCCCTTTAATGTATTATATTTGAAGTTAAATTTGTTATATGATTAGATATCACATGAAGCAATCAGATACAATATTGTGTTTAATATCTTGAAGGTTATAAAATTGAGTGCTTTTGCTATGAAAGCAGTTTGATGATGAGCTCGACAGTGAAGAGGGTTATTTATCAGAATTTTTTACCCTTCCAATTCATGTATTAATATAAAACACTTATGATGCATAGTTATTATTATAGTTAGTAAAAGTGTCAAAGCAATTAGCGCTGATGCACTTGTAGTAGTAGATTTGGCGGTCTAGCCGTATGTAGAGTACTCAGAGTATCGTAGACTCTAAAAAAAAAAAAAAGACTGCCTACGTAGTTTTCCGAACGGAAAACGTATTTTTTTATGTAATAGTCAAATTTATATTCATTAGATCTTAACATAGTTTCGGTAAAGCGGTGGAGACGTTCTCTGCCGTATTTTATAAAAATGTTTTAAAAACCAAATTTCATCATACTTACTTAATTAAAAAATGGAAATCGCACGAAAAAAAAAATTGTTTACCTGAAATACGTTTTTTTTTTATTATTAAAAACACCCGCCCGCATTGTTTTTAAGTCCCACGAAAAAAAAACCCTTTTACACGACCAAGAGAAACAAAATGCGATAGAAAGATTGTGAACACGAGATTGTCTCTTAGCTAAAAATCATCCATTGGCGGAAATTGGGAGAAATAAAAAAAACTTCAATTGCAGACTCAAGAGAGGGTAAGAACGGCCAGTGGCTGGCAGAAAATCATCCGCTAATTTATATTATCAAAAATATTGGGGCTTAGGATATTGCGGCAAATACGATATAAATAAAATATTTTTACGTTGAGTTAAATAATCAATAAATATATTTTTGACAAGTCTTATATGTATATTAATTTTCACAACAAAACTTTGTATTACACGCACATTGAGATATTTTCACTGCTAGTTTCGGGAGGTGCAGTCCCTATCTTCATCAAGCGATAACTAATCTAAAACGGTTTCGGTCGTTAACGGAAATTTGGACAGTAAAGACGAAGTGTTAGGAAAAGTTATGTTGTTAATCAGTGTTTTCTTCTAATTTAAATTATTTTGTATTGCAACGGTTTCCAAATTGTTAATTACACAGTGATTTGTTTAAATTATATGGTTATAAAGTTTCTTTATTCTCGTATTTAGATTTCTCGCGGTTTGATCGAATATATTTTTTATCGCAATCTCGGCAATGTCATTCTCATTTGAATCTTGTCTGATAACATTTATTTGTATCTCAAATTATTTGAAAATATTGAATAAAAGATTAGCTAGAAGGAAAACAGCATTAAATGAATATTTGTAGCGTAATGCATATTTTTACAAACACCCGGGTCAAATCTGACCCACCACCGCAGTGTATGTGTTAATAAGTTCTAGCTTTGTAGGGAGTCAAAGCATGAACCTTACGAATGAAAGAATAAAAATATCCTCAACGCCTTTAGCATCGTGTGCTAGGTATATTGTGGAGAGACGAAGTCCGTGACGTCACATCGTTATACGTCGCACAAAACAAGATTTAGGATCGCGAAGAAGGGAGGTAAACTACCTTTTAATGACAAATAACAATTGTATTAATGTGTGTAACAGTCCGTTTCAAAAACATGTTACACTTTTTTTTTTAAATATATTTTATGTTTTCCATCACTGTATACATGTGATAGAAATATAGTTATGTACGGAGAAAAAATAGTTTATTGGAACATAAATACTTTTAGGAATATTTATATTTAATGCACTAGTAAGTGTGTAGTTAATAAATATTTATTACTACAGAAAAACCAACAAATGCGTTCGACTAAGACAGATGTTGGTAATAATATAAAAAATATATAAAAAAACAACTAATACATTAGAAAAATTAACAGATTCTTTCATAATTTACAAAATTCAAACATTCCGTACATATATTTTGTGAAAACCGTGTATATAACTAATTTAAAACGACAACCCCGCCCACCGACCAATTAAAATGCTAAGCGGCATCAATACACTGTTACAATGTGTATATTACGTATGGTATTACTCACACTAATACAATTGTTCTATCTAAATGAAAAGTAGTACAAGAGGTTCGCGCTGTAGAAACACAAGATCAACGATGATATCATGAATTCATCGTCTGAGAGAGAAAGAAAGAAAAGAAAATAACATTTTAAAAATAGTATAAAACAGAGAAACAAACTTGTATTTTACGTCCGTCAGCCGATCGTGAAAGTAACAAGATTGAGAAACATTTTTCACTGTGAAAAAGATTTTAAAAAGTTAAATATTTAATTCTAGATTTAAACAAATCAGTTTTCAGTTCACGTAAACGAAAAAAGCGATTTGAATTACCTTAAAATAAACATTCCCCTTTAAACGTTATTTTTCGGCCATTACGAAATTACCGGTGAGAACTTGGCAATACTTTTGCAGTAACGAGTTTCTTTTACGTGAAAGAAAAAAGGTTTTAAAGTTTGCGCGAGAACCTGATAAAACTTTGACCTTTGAAATACGAGTGTCCATAACAAGCAAACGTTTAAAACTAATGCTCAGAATAATAGGGGATAAACGGCTAAGAAAAATTATTATTTAACGTTATAATAAATGGAAAGATCGTTTAAAGAAAAGTTTATTTATTTATTAGTATTAACAAAATGCTTGTTGTTAAGTAGTGTGTCACGTTAGAATTTAATCCCTCAAATAGTAATTTTTACAAGTTCTCGCCACATTTACATAAATTAAACACTGAATTAGAGATAAGTAGTCCGTTCGGTACTGCCGCGCGCGACCACTCGGCTCAATGCGCTACTTGAGTTTGAGGAGATGCGTGAGGCGACACGTTGCGCGGCCGCGGTCGCAGATCCATTCGTACACGATCGAGGGAATATCAGGGTAAGATTTAGTTCTTGTTGATACTAGTGCAGCATTTGTAAAATATTGTTATCTAATTTGTTATTGTACTCTATTCTCATGCAGAAATGTAAATTTACTTTTTTCGGGCCCCGGGCTAAGGGCACCCGGTTTTAATCTGGAGTTGGCGTCACGGGTAGCAGAGATGTGCGATGGAAGGCAGTTGGGATGGAAGAATCTTCGACACATTCAGCGTGACGGCCACGATTCCATACGATGGAGAATGAAGGATGTGCAGTAGTCACCGCACACGGATTTCGAGGTTATATGACCATCATTTTAACATCATTGTAACATCAAGAGAGAACGACAGTTCACCACCGTGGAGGTCGAATCAACTAAATGGCGATGATCTGACTTGCGTCTTATCCAAGAGGCTTGCCACAAGAATTGTGCTTACAGATGCCAGAAGAAGAGATCAATTACTAGATATTGATTTTGTATTCGACAATTTTTAGTCCGAATTATACAACACTGAAATAAATTTATCACAAGTGAAAGAAAGGTCGTCAGCTGAAGTGCCTAAAACTCTATTCCAGCCGAATTCACATTTCTCATATAACCACTATCTTGCCCTGGCGTTCTATCCGCAGGAGCTAGACTGCACCGTAATAAGTGACCGCTGAGCAGCTACGTTCAGTGTTTATTAATCAAACTTATTTTTTAATATCTGTGTAAAGATTTCTGTACTATTTTTCTGGTCAAAAACGTATGACAGAAAATATAATTTATTATTTAGGACAACAAATTCTTATTGTGAAGTTGTAATTATTCCGAACATAGGTCTATGATATTTTAAATACAAATTAAATGCTTTTAAAATTAGCTTTAATATTAACTTTGTGGTTAAAATTCATATTTTTATTTATTTTCTTTGTTTAATTAACCACTTAATTGAGTTTAAATACATCTACGAAACCGGTAGATGTATTTAAACTCAATCAAGTGGTTAATAAAACAAAAAAAAAAAAAAATATAAATTAAATGTATTAATTAGAAAGATATACATATAAAACCAATTTTATCGAAAACTAGTGTTGTTGCACTTCCAATCCGGAAAACGTGCATTAACCGATTATGCTACAGCACACAGCGCACTGACGACGAATTATCGAACCTATATTTTACACTTTTCAAATTAATATATCTATCGTTCTATTATTGGAAAGCCATATACTTTATTTTTTAAATTTAATAAAAATGAAATGTTAATTCTGTCGTCTCCTATCGAATTACTCCAAGGTATTTGAGATTCCGTAAAAAGTATAAATATTCCATAATATTAGATATGTAGCAAAAAAAACTAAAACTGTACAACGTTCACCAGCTGACCGAGCAAAGTGCGAGGAGCACGTCGGATCGTCCGATGTAGACAACCGATTTGAAGAGCCGCCGGTCCAGCACTTAGCCATAATTATGATTGGATTGTCTGCAGCGCTCATTTAACGTCGCCTATCCAAAGAAGTATCGTTACTTTGTGGGGGGGGGGGGGAGTAGTGGGAGTAGGTATCTACCACGTGTTTTTTTTCTTCATAAAGCAAGCTACTTTGAAATTTATGATACCCTCCATTGCAAGGGTAATGTTTTAATGCAGTTTTGGAGGAATTTGAAGTTTCATATAAAAAATATCGGCGTATACAAATATACAAGTATTATGAAAATGCATTCATTAGCGTGAAAGAATTGGCAAACAGATACAGAAGAAATAAAATAAAATACATTTATTAAAGACGCATAGTCACTTGAGACACTAGGCTAACATGAGACAGAAGTGATTTAGTTTTAAGACTTAGGTTATTGTTCGATATTTATGACAACTCCATGGATTGCCGATCGCCGTGCGCGTATCTGGATGCTCCATTACGTTGCCTATTCCTATCTGTCTCCTCCCCCCTCTCTATATACCCCAGAGCACGACTTTCTATGCATGATTGTCAATTTTTTAATAAATCATTTACCAAAAATATTCGTTTACATCTTTACCAAAAAAAAAAATAATACTAAATTTAACTTAAAAATTAATAATTCCGTGATGAGATTCATTTTCATGAGGTCTATCAATGTATTCATTTTAATTTATTTCATATCATATGCATTGTCCGCGCCGACGCAAGTATTTTACATTTTTAATAAACAATAATATTATACACAATTAGTTGATCAACTATAAATTTAGAATAAGTAAGAAGAAAAAAATAAAAAATGTAAGTAACAAAAAATGATGCAATATTAGATCACGAAAAATTTATAGCCTATCCTATCCATAGACACAACATTCCTCGATTTCTGTTACTTGACTAAATACTTCGACATTATGAATTTTGTCCGGATCAGACTTGCGATTCATAAGCCACGGCGTCCCAAAGTTGACTGAGGGCGCCAATTCGTAACCCGCAATCTACCTATTAATTTCTATCCGTCGTATACTTCCTACGATGTAAGGGTTTAATATCTGACCTATTTTCTTGACAATCAGATTTTTAAACATGCATCCCATATCATGAACCAATTTTAAATAAGTATTCACGCCAAAAGGGATGTGCTTATCTAAATACATAATATATATATTTTTTTTTATGAGGGTTTGTCTCTAATCACAAAGTGGTCCCGTTACTGTTTCAAAGATATACACAGCTAAAACGTTTCCTTTTATGATGATGCCTTATATTTTTCGATGTATAAATTAGGGATTACAACCCCATTATATATTCGTTCAGATCGAAGATCCGCAAGTTTTGTATATCCGCGAGACATTTGATGTAATAAATATTATTTCCGAACCAATATATTTCCTTATCGAAGGTGAATTATTATTCCATCGATGCTTTACTGCCGGTTGTAAAAAATACAAAGTGTTATCATCCCCAGCTCTCGGGCAATCATTTAATATTCATTCGGAAATTTTTGAATTCAAATTGCCGAATCATGCAAATGTCTGGAAAAGGACGGGCCATCAAATTTTTCATAAGAAAACTTTAAACGTCCGTTAGATCCGCAGATAAGCTGTAATAAAATAAATGCCAAATTATTAAAAAATTTTTGAGTGTATTAATTATGATATCTTGCTCGGACATTTGTTGCTTAAGTTTGTGCTTGCTTCTTGGGTAGCTTATTTTGTGCACCAGATTCTTCTAGTTATTCAGTGCATTACGCATCAATGTGACAGCTTGAAAAATGACATTATTCCCTAATCCTGTAACAACCACGGCTAGCTCTATTTCTCTTTCTCTTTTTAAAAAAAAGATTTAGAGATACGTACACGGAATACGTGACATGTCAATATTCTTAATATTTTCAAACTAAGATGAATGCTTGTGCTATGAAAATAGTACTAACTTGATGGCCTCCTAAATCGAAGCTCGAACTCCTGACCACCATATAACTAGTCGAGTAGTAGCGTGTAAGGTAGTAAACATGTTTGTTGGTTACATTACGCGTTAATAAAGAGTGTTTTTTTCAGATGTTTGTTTTGGAATTGGCAACAATTTTTCCAGCGATGGCCAATTTGACAATGGACAGTTGATTTGTGCTCAGTTTGGTTAGATATTTCACCATGAATAGACTTACGCCAGAACAACGATTGCAAATTGTGCAAATGTATTTCAAAAATCGCGCTACGTCCCGAGTCATTCGAATAACCATGAATCGTTTTCGCACCACGCATACTCTAATTGATAATACGCATCTGCAGAGACGTCTGCTGCTACAGTGGAGCGTAGTATTGAGGAGGACCCGAATGAGTCGATTCGCCATCGTGCACAGCAATTTTTCGACTTTTTCGTTCCTCCAATATGATTTAACACTTTTGCATTATTTTCTGTGGGGATTATTTTCTAGTCGCCAGTCTACGCCGACATACCAGAAACAATAGACGAATTGGAAGCCAACATTCGTCGCGTTATTGTCGATATACGACCCCAGCTGTTCCAAAAAGTGGTCAAAAATTGGACTTCCAGATTGCGCTTTATTCGAGCCAGTCGCGGCGCTAATATGCGCGAAATCATATTTAAGCACTGATGGCATAAAATTATACACCGTGGCCATTACCATGATTTTTATGTTTTATTTAATTTTAAAGTTCTACATACTTCTAAAAAAAACACCCTTTAACGGTAAATGGATACGTTGCATCTGGCTAAAGAGAAACTGGAGTCAGTGCGACCCAGTATCAACACTTGTGGAAAAGCATGTGTTCCATAACATGAATGAAGAAAGATGAAGAATTTAAGTTCTTTGATATTAAATAGTTCTTCTTATTAGAAAAACACATTCTTATTGTGAAGTTGTAAGGTAGATGGCTCTGTCAAATGATGGAACGATTAAATGTATTAATATCAAAAAGGTAACATATAGGTTCAAAAATTTGTCGCTAAAAATATTGTCGCTGTGGCATAGTTAGTTGGATAATGCACCTTCCTCGGTTGGGAAAGAGATCCAGGTTCGAATCCCGATGGCGCAACAGCAATATTTTTCGATAGAATTGATTTTATATGTATATCTTTCTAATTAATATATTTAATTCATATTTTTAAAAAATATGCTATAACACAACATATCAAGTGGATTATTTAAAGACGTATGTGATTATAGTATTCAAATAAAGACAAAAAAAAAAAAGTTTCTAAAACAGGGGTTAGGGTGATTAAAGAAAGTTAAAATGAAGAGTTTTGCAACATATTAAATAACATAGATTGGTTGACTTAACAAACATTGTGACACTGCCTGCGATAAAAACAATTGTTCACATTGTTTATACTGAATCTCATAATTAGTGACGAGACACATTGTGATTGTGTGATTGGTGTTCTATTTTAACAATGATTAGTAAATGTGATTATTGCAATCGAATATCACTCACGTACCATCACAGTCAGAATCACAGTTTATTTAATCAGTTCAAATGATGCTTTAATTGTGCGATTTGTATTTGGCTTGAAGATATATTTTTTATTTATTTATTTAAACACATATAAGAATTGTACAGGTAAAAAAAGACAGTTATATATATTTTACACAGATTTTAAAATACATTGTCCAACTAATAACAAAAATGAAAAAATATATTAAAAATATCAATTAAATATATTAATTAGAAAGATATATATATATAAAATCAATTTTATGGAAAATATTGTTGTTGCGCCACCGGGATACGAACCTGGATCTCTTTCCTAACCAGGGAAGGTGCATTATCCAATTATGCTACAGCGACAAATTTTCGAACCTATATGTTACCTTTTTGATATTAACACATTTAATCGTTCCATTATTTTAATGAGCCATCTACCTTATGTTTGCGGAATCTCAAAAACCATTGAGTAATTTGATAGCAGACGTCAGAATTATCAATTCATTTTTATTAAATTTTGGACACATTGATACAACTATGAAGAATATATTAACTTTTTTTTTTTTTAGGATAATACATTCTTATTGTGAAGAAAATAAGGTAGATGGCTCTGTCAAATGATGGAACGATTAAATGTATTGATATCAAAAAGGTAACATATAAGGTCGAAAAATTTTCGCTAAAAATAATGTCGCTGTAGCTTAGTTGGATAAAGCACCTCCCCCGGTTAGGGAAGAGATCCAGGTTCAAATCCCGGTGGCGCAACAACAATATTTTTCGATAAAATTGATTTTATATGTAGATCTTTATAATTAATATATTCAATTCATATTTAATATATTAACTTATTTAAATTAATATTTGTTTTGGTTTATTACTATTAAATATATTATCGTTTAAACTTATTTAATAATAGCATGTAAATTGAAAAATATATTGAATTTGAAATAGATTCGTAACAGTTTAAAAGTTTTAAGTGCAAACACAGCCTTTAGTTAATAAATTTACATTTAACTATTCGTAAGCATCCTCGTACAGCGGAAAGTTAGGTTAGGCTTAAAGTTAAGCTTGAATGACTAAACATTTAAGCTTAAGGCGACAACTCTGAATGTTCAATTACAATTTTCTGTCTAACTTATAGTTATTTGAACGGGAAGTTGAATATGACGGTGATAATATCCAATAACGGAAATGCTCCGACTGATGAGGAGCGTAATATTTCCGGTTGAGTAGAGCTAAGAGGCTTCCATCATTTAAAGTACCTTATATATTATTAAGTACCTACTTAAGGGCTTAAATCAAAATATTATTGTGATTTATTCCGATATTTTTGCGTAGGCATCGATGGGTGTAATTTTTTGTCGTTAAATGGCTGAATTTTTAATAGACTCGCGGCATAATAGCCCAAACGCGTACCTTATTACTATGGTTATGTAAAATAAAGACTTTATTGTTGATCGCAAGACAAGAGTTGAACCCCCGCACGCATGGTCACCAGCTGAGTGTCGATCAACATTAATTTCATTTCATTTTCATTCGGTATGAAACAGATAAAAAAGTAACATGAAAAAATTGCATATCATGGAAAACAAAAGCATTTACTGGCCGTCACAGAAACGTTTACCGTTTATGACTTAGATTCTATTGACTAGGCCGATATCTATAATATTAATAATTTATTTTTTGAGTCATAGTAGTATATTATATTGCTGTTATAAGATAAAACATTGCAGCAAAGTAAGACATATATTTCCGTACCCTGTCTGCCAAACTAGTATTTTATTTTATTGTAAAAATCAGAAAATAAATAATATACACAATGATGCCGCTAACCGCACACCACACATCGAATACTACCCGGATTATCTGTCAGCACATAACTTCATACTTTATGCATGTACCAAATCATTAAGGAAAAACTAAACGTTCACGTACCACATAATTTGGGACATATAAATTAATTATTGAACCAAAATAATGCACCGTGCCTTCTTCCCCTTACCATCCCCTCCCGGCCACGCCGCCGATCGGTCGATCGGCGACCTTGAACCAATACGGTTAAACTGTTATGAAATTTCGAGACATACGTCAATACTTTGTGAGAACCCTTGAAAGAAATAGTGAGTGAAAAATATACAGTCCACATCTTTGGTGCCAGCAGAATCTGGATTGCGGTGAATGCCAAAGTTCTTCCGGCATCTATGCTCGTACGCAACAAGCACTTTAAAACGGTGTAGATTTTACTCGTAAAGTTGCAATAGCACGATATATGAGCTGGACATAATATTTTATTACTAAGCTAAAGATAACTTATACAAGACAATTTTTCTTGAAACTACAATACGTTTGTATTCTAAACATTTGTTTATAATTATTTCTGTATGTATTATACATTCATGAATGTATCTAAACCAATATATTATTTTGCGATGCAATATGTTTAAACATATACTGCAATATTTCAGAGCATGCCCATTTTTCATTTCATTAAATAAAACACAATCACTTTTTATTAAACCACGAATTTTATTAAATGCCAACCGGTTTCGCTAAGCTCAAGCTTCGCCAGGGTGTATTTAAACCTAACAATAAATACATTTATTGTTAAATATGAATTAAATATATTAATTAGAAAGATATACATATAAAATCAATTTTATAGAAAAATATTGTTGTTACGCCACCGGGATTTGAAACTATATTTCTTTCTAAACCGGGGAAGGTGCATTATCCAACTATGCTACAGCGACGATATTTTTAGCGACAAATTTTTGAACCTGTATGTTACCGTTTTTGATATTAATACATTTAATCGTACCGTTATTTGAAAGAGCTATCTACCTTATTTTTACGGAATCTCACAAATACCTTTGAGTAATCTGATAGCAGACGCCAGAATTATCAATTCATTTTTTATTATATTTTGGACACATTGATATAACTTTATTTTAGGAGAACACATTCTTATTGTGAAGTTGTAATTATTCAGAACACAGGTCTGTGATATTTAACGATTAAATGTATTAATATCAAAAAGGTAACATATAGGTACGAAAATTTATCGCTAAAAGTATCGTCGCTGTAGCATAGTTGGATAATGCACCTTCCCCGGTATGGAAAGAGATCCAGGTTCGAATTCCGGTGGCGCAACAACAAATATTTTTGGAAGAAATTGATTTTATATGTTTATCTTTCTAATTAATATTTTAAATATCACAGACCTACGTTCAGAATAATTACAACTTCACAATAAGAATGTATTCTCTTAATATTTAATGTTAGTTTAAGTTTGTTTCTATGTTTACTATGTCTATCGTATCGTTTCTCTGGGGTGCAAAATATGCTTCGATATCCGTTAAAAATAAATAATAATTCAATAATGAAAATACCAACGCTTTCATAGGACATTCGTAAAATTATTTCGATATAAATATATTGAACTGCATGCGCACGTGTATATAATGCGCTAATTTTCTTAATGCGACCTCGGGTCATTGAAAAACTGCAAACGAGCAAGTACACTAAACAAAGCTATCATTTAAGCCGTTACTGCGAGGAATGGGATAAAGGAAATACTCCGAGACTGGTCATTCAAAATAGAGTTAAATTTTTGAACATTAATAACAATTTATTTTAAATACAAAACAAGAACAAGCTGTTCATGGACATATTAATATATTGCTAATAATATACTGGTTAAAATAAGAAAATATATATAAATTGAAAAATATTGATTTTTCAGGCGTATTCTAATATAATTTAAACATTTTACAGAT
This sequence comes from Eubasilissa splendida, assembly GCA_031772225.1. Taxonomy (NCBI): domain Eukaryota; kingdom Metazoa; phylum Arthropoda; class Insecta; order Trichoptera; family Phryganeidae; genus Eubasilissa; species Eubasilissa splendida. The sequence goes on from CM062864.1 coordinate 20,417,247, forward strand.
AAAGAATATTGCTTTAAATAATTAGAAAAAAAAATTGATTCCCATTGAGACGTATATGCTGTTTCAGGGCAATGAATATAAAATTTAGTCTATAGGTGGCGATAGCGTAGTGGTATTTGAAGTGATTCCACATATTTACAACTTTCAAATATTTGATAGATATGGAGATTGATGGGTGAGAATGGTGAACGTTATATTTATATAAAGTGATCACTTAAGCCAGCCGAAGATAGGTCGTTAACCCTATAACTACCCATACTTCTATATCTATCTATTATTTATTTAACATGCATAAACGTTAGTAACTTACTAGGGTAGATATAAATCGCCGCTAAGGGGTTGCTATTTTCCAAAAAAATAATTATTTTGTGTTGGTAACTTATTCGCGAAGAGGTTAACATTCCTAGTATCGAAATTAAGATCCTGAAGCACCAACTACGATGGGAAAGTCACTGTGTGTATATAGATGACACACGGCTTCTCAAACAAGTTCAACAAATCTCACATGTTATTTTAGAATAAAATTTATACGTAGGTACTTTAAAGAAAATTATTAATTTTCTCTTAAGTAATCCCTTCAAATTTACGCACAAAGGAAAAGGGTTACACACACGTATGGATTATTATATTATCTACTATAAACGTAAACGTACTATACGAAACTGAATGCCTGTCTATCTGTCTATACTCCATATAATCCCTTTGACCGAAATAAACCAAATTTTGCACATTTATTTATTAGAATCCAGCGCAATACAAGACACCATTCTACCCTTGCCTCCTGCCGATATATATTATATTAAACGTTATCCGTTACAAATTTAGCCTTGTTAATCTTCAAGGTCCCCGCACAAAATAAAGACCCCCTCTACCCCAGGCCACCCCATCTCTTCCCCTGATATAAATGTGTATTACATTGAATACTAACTATTTCAAATTTTGTATAGTTACTTTTTAGATCCCTGCGTGAAATATCAAAACAGTCTTCCCTCACCTAGCCACCGTTTATAATTTGTTAACATCAGGTAATCCGTTTCTAATTTTGCTCAGTTGTACTCTAGGATTCTGAGTAATACAGCCACCTCACTCCCTCGTATAACTCATCATTTTCCTGCCTGTAACAAATTTTACACACGTTGTTACTGTTTAGGAGCTGCGCAAAACTAAGGCACCCTAAACCTCTATTTGAATCGCGTGAATCGCCAGGGTAGCTACTACTAGTAGAAATAAAAAACTAATTGCAGACCTTTTAAGTAGAGTAACACAGAAATAAAATATTAAAAATCAGCTATTTATTGGTGTCATTAATTACGCGGGAAAATAAAACGACTTTAAAAATACAGTCTTCGTACATTTCGGTCGCTCTGGCGTTTAGAACGTAACGCTTTTTGGATTTCAGCCCACTCAAAAAAATACATAAAAAAGTTTTGCACTTACGCGGAGATTTATTGGCCATTGCCATTAGAATAGTGCTTTCAGTTTAACGCAAGCACTCTGGTACAGAATGTACGAACTCCGTAGTAATTTAAAGTTGCATCGGGGTCAACTTTGTAGGGACTAAAGTTTGAAATTAATTGGAAGGGATAAGTCGAGATGATGAATTGACATTTTGGAAATTATTTTGGAATATATCGGCAATATCAGTGGCGTGCGGTAATCAAAGAAAGTGTGTAAATCAGGGCAAGAAGTTAATTATTTAAAAATACACAATAGCGTGTGATAAATGAAAGTAAGATGAATAATAAAATTAATGTATTTAGCGGAAAAACACTCATCTAAACGCACTTCACATTTACCGGTGCGTAAAACCAGAGCTCCTAACAACCGCGAAATACGTCCAGTACCGACGCCACCATGCAACAATAACATGCACTAGAGTAACCAAGAAAGACTCACTCGTGAGTTTCACTCCTCTCGATGCCGCTATCCACTCATCAATAAACGTATGTCAACCGTAAGTTATTTTATATTTCTATTCATCAGCCTGCTCTGGCCACAGAAATATACACAGTACATCTCCGCAATTAAACATACATCAAAGACGTGAACGATGGGTGATTTATACGGGGCACCTATTTTTCACATAATGGCACATCTACAATCATAATTTGAAATAACATAATCTTTTGACGCAAGTCGAATGTGACATCCTTCATTCCAATATTTCCGTCACGATTCTGGCTGACGTTTCACCTGGTCTCATTCAGCGGAAGAAGTGAGTATAATTTCGAGTATCAAAGGGTCAACACGCGCATGTTTCCTCCGAGATAGATTTTTGCCGTGCTTTAACGTTATTCAGACTAGGAAACCGAATTCGCCAGCATCTAACCACCTTCGAAGTGCAGCGAAACTTTCTTCCTTTAGTGCGAGCCGAGGAATGTGCAAAGTGGCGTCCAGCTCATGAGATTGAGATCGAGGCAAGGTCAGATTCTAAATCGCGTTGTGTCAAACAAACAATAACTAGAATTGATACAGTCCACCACGGGATATATTTCCCACCAGTATACAGAATGGCCCAAAAAAGTGAGACTATCTCGTAACATATGAGTTATTTCAGAACATAACATAATTAATTATAATTCTTAATGTAATTTTTTTTTGCACAATATTTAGCTAATCAGAAATCATGTTCAGCGATTTTTTCTACGCTTTCCTACGCCACTCGTTTACGCTTCTGTCAATAAAGCGCTGCCCCAGATACCTCCATTCCTCAATTATTGCCAACTTGAACTGGTCAATTTTCGCCGAAGGTAGACGTTTTCTTGTAAAACACCCCATATTGCATAATTTACTGGGTTTAAATCTGAGCTGTTCGGTGGCCACATGCCTGGCTTGAAGAAATTACCATTCTCACAACGAAGAAAGTTGATTGTATTTATGACTGTGTGAGATGGAGCTCCGTCCTGCTGTAATGTCCAATTATGGCGACCACACGTCGCTTGAATTACATGCATCAAACCTTATTAATTATTATTTATTAACTAGATAAGCTATTGTTGATATAGTTAAACTAATTTTTCAATCAATTTCACATTTTACGAAATGTTCTCCCTTTTACTCTTGTACCTATATATATATATATATGGAACAGGCGTATCTTCTAGGTTAGATCACTTATTTTGAATACAGTTTCCTTGAGGAAAGCTAGATCGAGATTTCGGCATGGTAATAAATGCGTTGACTCAAAACAGCTACGGTATAGCCGTACTTTTTCGCAGAAGACATAAATCTCATATATTAACTCCAGCGATAAGAATGATTGCAATATAATATTTTGTGGCAAATCTACATAAATAGCAGTAATATCTATTTTTTGATAGAATAGGAATTTATTAAAGATCAGGGTCTGTTACATTCTCTATGCATGTCCATTGACCTGGTTTTTCAATAGCGAAAAAATAAATACATATAACTACTATGCATTTATACATAATTTGATTTATGTATTTATTTATTTATCTATATGAGACATTTATACCATTGATGTTGTGCCAGCCTCATTAGAGAAATCTGTCTTGAGACTGATATAGTTTACAAGCAGGTGTACAAGGTAATTAGTTACAAGTAGGCTAATATAATAATGAACTAACAGTTACCTCCAAATATAAGTTTAACTAAGGTGTATGTATATATAGTATTATTAAGGAAAACACATTTTTATTGTGAAGTTATAATTATTCAGAACATAGATCTGTGATATTTTAATATTAATTAAATGTGTTAATTAGAAAGTTATACATATAAAATCTATTTTATCAAAAAATATTGTTGTTGCTACCGGGATTCGAACCCTTCCAATTGCATTAATCAATTACGCTACAGCAGTACTTTTGACGGCACATTTTCGAACCCATATGTTACACATTTCACATTAATACATCTACCGTTAGTCAAAAGTACTGTCTACATAGTTGGTTAATGCACCTTCTCCGGATTAGAATCTATCTATATAGTATATCTTTTAATTTGTATATATAGCAAGCTAGACATTTAGTATTATTTCTGATTGATTGCCACTCGAAAGGGCTGATAGTATTATTAAAATAAAAAAAATAAAAATGTAGTAAAGAATTAATTAACAGAGATGAATTATGTTGTGAACGAAGAAATACATAAAATAAGAGGGATAATAATCTCTCAAAATAATTCTCACAGATAAGTGGAAATTTGTTATTCACACATAATTCCCAAGTATGTGTTATTATATAACGGAGCATAAATTTTAAATCAGATGCGATACTTTTCTGCGTCACACTCGTTAAAAATTTAAAACAAGCTAGATTAGATCCCGGATAAAGAGTTTCATTTGGCTATAACTCCGTACAAAGCTTAAAACTCTTAGCTAAGGAAATTCCGAATAATCGTGAATTTCAAAGTTTATGGTCGGCCATAAAGCGTGTAGATTATTATGTGAAATAACAGGTAAAAAGTACATTTTTCACCATTTTTAAAAGGCCATTTTGATGTTATCCCAGGCGTAGTTGAATTCAGCCCGAATAGCGCAAACAAGCATTTAACACGAAGGATCGTAATTAGAAAACTCTAAAGTAGTGAAGAACTCGACCGGAATTTAAAATAAGGCGATAAAATTAAAATAAATGTATATTTTCAGATACATGCATTCTTGTAAAGAATGTATTTTTTATGATGGAATATTTTTTCATAAAATCGGTAAATTTCACAACCGAAACTATGCTAAAGCGACTTGACGCATTTGAAATGTGGATGGATCTATGCTTTTTATGCTCTATCTAATGATCCGGATGCGAAAAGAAAAATAAATCCTTAAAATAATAAAAACAATATCGTGAGATATCGAGAAAAGATCGATAACGGGTCGAGAACTAGAAGGTGAAGAAGTTAAATGAATAAAATATAAATTTCTCCGGCGAAGATCCGAACTTCGGCGTTCCGTGTGACAGGCAGAGGAATTGATCACTGTTCCGAATTCGTAAACACCATTTTGGCGCGTCTTTTTGAATCAGTCGCGACCCATTTTATTGACACATTTTCCCATCTAAATTCGCATTCATAGATTTTCTCATGCTCGTCTTGTCAGTGTGAATTGTGACCTTGACGTCAGCAGACGTCAACTTGATCGATATTTTTTCGATCTCGACATCGCGATAGCATTCGCGGTGTGGACTTGTCAGCTCCAATGCATCAGCACTATATTTTGTGATATTGTGTTTTATCACGCATTGCCGTGGGTGAAATTGTGATTTCGCCGTATTCAATTGAAAGCGGAGATCTGCTCATCCGCGTGCCATTGTGTGATCTCGGCGGCGACTGGAGGGATAATGGAGGCGTCATATACAAGGTAAGGCGAGCAGTCCTTCCGAATTCCGGTTATCGAGATCATCGGTTCTTCGACTGGAACCCCTATCCCCTCACCGATCTCATCCTGTACCAAGGTATCCCTAATTTCCCTTCCCTACTCTGCGGTGATTCTGATTTGCGTCCGGATTCGTCGTAATCCATTCCGCGGCACACGACCCGGAGATTTAGCGCAATTCGTTCATTTAGATCATGTCGATCCGAGTTTATGTTGCGAATTCAATCACTGCACATAAATAATGTAAAAAAAAACATTATTTCTCTCCTTTCTAGTGAACTGAAAAGTATTAATTGTATTCGCTTTATATTATTGTATTTTATGTTGATACCTTCTCACATCACCAGTTTTGTATGAATATTAGTAATTGAGCTTAATAAACAAATTTGTTAATGAATGGATATAAATAAAACAATGTTATAACTTTTCATGAGTCTAATGGCACTACTCGAGTCAGTGTGGTAATGGTTATTTAAAAGTGAAGTATTCTTATTATTAGTTTAATACTTCACCTGTCGATGAGAGCTACTGTTTCTTTCGAAACTCTAGTAATGCTAATAAACTCAAGTAGAGTTATAACATTGTTTTATTTATGTCCATCTATTATGATGAAACTCAACAATGTTAACGCTGATTTAATCAATAGTAACAAATTTAATTAAAAAATATATATACTATTAATCCCACTCCTTATCGATAAGGATTGATACGGACAGACATATCAAACCAAATGAGATACGTGTCCAGGGGTGGATTGTCGACGTAAACCGGCCCGATCACCATTTTTAAAATCGTTTTCAAATAATATTTTATGTATTTAAAAAAAAAAGTGAAAATACTTTTTCCAATATATTCACTGTGTTATAGCAAAAGAATCTATCGAAAAAAAAGAGTTATTTTGATTTATAAAAGGAGTATCTTGCCACTTCAATCCAATGAACGACGCGAGCAACACCTGTATTCAGGACGCAGGCTGCAATAAAGAGCACACGCCTCAGTCAGGCCGATTCGCTTCCCTACTCTTCATCTTCACGCTCCATTATTTTCTGTATTCTTCTTGTTTTTATTTTTATTTATTTATTTAATTTAGCGAAAATACAATGGCAAAATAAATTCAATTTTTAAATATATGGTTACATACATAAATATGGTTACATACATACATGGTTTTTCTTTCGCTTACCTCTCCAAAAAAGAGACCAGCTCTTGTGCTTGGAGAGGGAGTTACACTACAATAATTTTATATAATACCTTACATATTCTATTCATTGTCCATTTGTGTGCTTCTGAAGTATTCTGTAATATTGTTTATTGTCCAATTATGTGTTTTTGGAGTGTTCATTTAGTTTATTTTTAAACTCTTTTATATTCTTTATTTCTTTAATTCGTGTAGGGAGGCTATTGAAACTTTTATCCCTAAATATATAGAATTTTACTGATAGTGTTTGGTGTTACATTTAGGGATTTTAACGTTATTTTTAAACCTTAATGATGTGCTTCTTATTCTATCTATATCAACCGCGCCTTTCATTCTCACAACTATTCCACAACATCAAAATAATAATTATATTGGATAATTTTTATAACGTCATTTTTGTAAAAATTTCACATCATGGGCGCTTTACACATAAACGGTTCAGTCTTACATTATCATTACCATATAAGCACCATATTTATACATAGTCTCAAAATTATTATTTTTTCTTTAATCAAGCCATTGGTTATCACTTCTTCAATATTTGCCAAATTACTTTGTGGTCTCATTTTATATTATTAATAATCATACAAAATACTTTGCTTGAACAACTATTTATTCATTATTCTACATGTTAATTATTTTTATATATGTAGTGATCAGAATTTATATTCACCGCCATCTCAGTCGGCATCGACGCTAGCGACAGCGCTGCCGGCTGCTGCTACGAGTCTGGCTCAAGCGGTCTCTCCAGTTTCATCGTTTCACAACGGCGGTCTTGCCGGCCACGTGCGCCGAGCAAGACCGCCAACTCGCATTGTTTCAGTTTCATTGTTTCTTTGTTTGTTCATTCATTCCTTTCATTCTTACATGTCTTCATTGTTATATCCATCACAACAAACACCTCAACACACAAACGACACTTTATTTCATTTAAACACCGTCCTAACCCCCAAATATAGATAAAACTTGCAGAAATATTAGAATTAAGAAGAATTTGAGATACCTAAATAAAAATAACTATTCAGAATTTTCCATTCAACATTTGGAAATAAAGTATTCCTTTGATATTAATAAGAGTTTAGAAATTATACATACAAATACTAAGGGTTTACAGTTTAATTTTAGAAATAATAAAAAGTGTTAATAGCAAGCTTAATATTATAAATAACAAATCAAATTTGTTTTCATATTAGTTCTTACTCATTCACCATTTTATAGTTTTGTTTTAATCTATGCTTGTATTTTTATTTTCAGTATACATTGTTTCCTGAAGATGATACCATAGGTATCGAAACATATAGAAAAGTGGTTTAAACAAAGTATTTTGTTTAATTATTAATATAACGTTATCAACCTCAATCAAAATGTATCTGTCGGTAACGTTAACGTAAAAGCTTATCATCTACTAACTGTCACTAACAGTGCTTTGCAATATATTTTATAAAATAAATAGTTATCGCAAAATGCAATAAAAGTTAGTGCTTATTCAGATTTTTTCAGGATAAATTTTAATATTACATTTTGTCATTAAAGATATCCCGCCGAGCCCATCCACCCCTGCACCTACCTATATATCCGATCATATTTAATGTAATTTGAAAAGCAAGATCTAAGGAATGCTTTTAAAATGATTTTCATGGAAGAAAAGTTTCATATTTCAGATCTCGAAATGTAAAATAATTCTCGGAATTTCTCTATATTACGAAATCAGATTATTTATTTAGTATATTAAATGGTACCGGCAAAATATGGAAGACTGTAAATGTATTAAATCTGCGGGTATTCTACGAAGTATTTTAAACCATAGACAAAATACAGAATAAATGGCTACGCATTTTAATGTAAAATTCGCGTAAAATGATTATTTTTTTATACTAGCAGATAAGCAATTGACTGTTGTTGATTGCTTGTTGTTAGACCCCGAAAAATCTAGATGCGCAGCGGTCACGACGGGCCGCTAGGCGGCCACAATAGTCGTCCGCAGGTCCTAGCAGAAAAAAGTATAGTGCACTCTGTACAGCTCTCACCGGAATTGTACAAACGGTGTTCTTACGTATCAACTATGAAATATAATACATACAATATCCACTTAAAGACACTCTTGAAAAATAGGAACAAAATATTTATATGTACAGTACAGTGCGACGCGATATTACTGTGAGACATATATGAGATGACAGGATGACTCAATACCTACACTTACCAATCGTTATACGATTTCGCTATTGTATGTTTTTTCTTACTCATAGTAAGGACAATGTACACTTCATTTCAAATTGCTTATATATTTACGTACTGTTATTGAATAAGTAATCTAGACACAGAGATATTTAAAAAATTACAAATTTTTCCTTACTGGCAAATGACACTGCGTCCGAGTCCAATACATCCAGAAAGTCACAGATAAAAGACGGAATTTTACATCGAGTGCGAATTGGTAATGAATTTTTTATCTGGATAATATTACAGGTATATAAAGTCATGGACGAAGGACTCGTTTTCAGGATTATTTGCGTTAATTCCGCACCTCAATACAAACGCGTCATACGAAGGCGTAGGCGTTAAGCTTCTATTGGAATTGGAAAGTTAGATGCACAACATATAGAAAGACATAATATATCTACTCACTGAACGAAATAACAGATATTTTTAGGAGAACACATTCTTATTGTGAAGTTGTAATCTAACCTAACAATAAAGTTGTATCAATGTGTCCAAAATTTAATAAAAATGAATTGATAATTCTGGCATCTGCTCTCAGATTACTCTAAGGTATTTGAGATTCTGTAAAAATAAGTTAGATGGCTCTTTCAAATAATAGAACGATTAAATGTATTCATATCAAAGAGGCAACATATAGGATCGAAAATTTGTCACTAAAAATATTATCGCTGTAGCATAGTTGTATAATGCACCTTCCCCGGTTTGGAAGAGATCCAGGTTCAAATTCCGGTAGCGCAACAACAATATTTTTCTATAAAATTTATTTTATATGTATATCTTTCTAATTAATACACAGGTATTTTTTTTTAGTATAATTATTATATTACACCAACCCAAATTTATCCGTTCTGAGAATATTCCCTTCAGTAGAACATTGTAAGATTTTTTTATAATTTAATTCTCATTTCAACGAAAGAGATTTATAAATAGGTTTCTTGTAAAAATACTCATATAAAAACATATTATACTATAATTTGAAGATGGGACAAAAAAAGGCTTATATTTAAGTGTACAATTGAATTGAGATTTTTATAAATAGATGAAGAAATTTATATATTTTATATTTAGTATTGAAGTTGTAATTATTCAGAACACAGGTTTGTTGATATATTTTAAATACTAAATAAATTTATTAATTAGAATTATTTGTATCAGGCATTCTTTGCTTTTTTGAGACCCAAAACAACATTTCTGTTCCTAGTTTACCTCCACAAGTTCCGGTCCATCGTAATTAAATATATCTATATATTAAAAAAACAAGCCCTATTTTGGGATGTTTATGTTTATATGTAACCGATTTTGTCACACACGTTTTGGTTAATTTCTCAGTTATTAGGCGTTTATACTTCATCCATCTACCCATTCACCCGTTTCTTATTCCCATTCCATGCCGTCTGACTCCATCATCACCCACCAGTTGTGATCGGCAACTTGTGTCGGTCACAAATATTGAATCTTATAAACTTATACGCAAGCTTGCTAATAGTGAGATAAATGGACACTAGACAAGAACATCTCAAAATTACCACATCAATCCGGCTATGTCAATTGGGACACATTTGAAAACACTTTAATATTGACAAACACACTAAGACATATGTTTACGCGCCTTGTTACTCCGATTGGCACCATTGGGTTTCCTGGTTGATAATATCGTGCACATGTGTGTGGCGAATCAATTACATCCGGTGCTCAGTTAGACCAGTACAGAGGTCCAAATGAACAGATCGTCGGGAGTACCCAGCCAAAAGAACAACAACATCAAACCAGAAATTTTAGTGCAGTGCTTATGTATCATATGTGCCCTTATTGTCAATCGGAAACCTGGGAACCAGCTATCGAAGGAATTCACGTAAACAACGAATAATATATGTACCGTTTTCTAAATACCTAAATATTGCCAATGTAATAATAATAATTAAAAGACTCCCGGGAGATTTATATTTTATTAAATAAAATAAAATATGTCTCAAGGGCGAGGCGCCCGTAGACAAAAACAGAAAAAAAATTAAGCAATTCACTACGAACGAAAGAACACAAACAAAGCGTATCACGAGAGAAGTACAAAAAAAGAATAAAAAAGAGGACAGTCTCAAAAGGACAACGATAAATATTGGAGGGCCGTTATCATATACAGGATACAGTGTACCGAATCGGCGTTTTCAGGGTACGCAACGACGATTTCAATGTAAAGGACTACATGTGTAATCTGCTATAAATTTCATAAACAGGATATCCGGGGGACACCGAAGGTCTGAGAAGCGGGATGCAGACACAATTCAGTTGTCAAGGATGTTATTGTGGGGCTGAACCATTATTCCCTTATCCATTTTACACGGGTCGTGGAGATGTTACAAAGTATCCGGTAAAATTTGCGAGATGTGATATATTTAACGACACGATTTTTGTCATTGAATATGAACTTAAAACATTATATACTATTTCTGTAAGACGTGACTGCAACATGAGGCGTAGGTTTTTAATAATAAAATCAAAGTTCTAACCAAAGTGTCGCATAAGACTTTTTCATAATAAAAATTCTATAATTAAAAAATGATTATTTTGCATTTTAGTAGTCTCTGGGAATTTATTTCATAAAAATGATGTTTTATAAATGTGATCCGTTATTTCGCTGGCACTCTTCTAGACGGGAGGCAGCATTTCTGAGAACTGCTCGGCACGTATTCTCCGTGATCGCTGACATTTCTTCTCGAATATTTTCTTTTAATTGGTCCAGAGAGTTAAGATAGCCCCATAGGAAAAAGTCAATAAGTGTCAAGTTGGGGCTACGTATTTATGTTACCTCGTCGGCATATCAATTTTTCAGGGAAAAGTATCGCTCTATAGCGACTAAATTCCCAAGGACGCAGTTAGCGATCGGCACGCCCCCGCTCGTTGCCTTGGTGCAGCGAATAAACCAAAATAAAAAAGATTTATGGGACACCTGCGCCTACTTAAAAAAAATTGCATACACGACCATATTACCACTATTGGGACTTGCAACCCCTAATTTATCTATTTTAATTTAATTTATCTGTATTCTAAAAAATAAAATTTCAATTGAAAAAATATTTGATTACCACCAGGATACGAACTCTGAACTTTTTCTTGCTGGAGAACTGCGTTACCAATTTCGCTATGTTAATCATTTTAGATTATAATACATGATAAAACACTCCCAAAAGAGGGACAGTGGACTATAGCACCACAGTGCATAAACGACAAATTTTCGAACCCCTATTTTCAAATTAATTTCAAATTTGTCGTTTATGCACTGTGGTGCTATAGCATATTCGGTTAATGCACGTTTCTCGGATCGGAAGAGATCCAGGTTCGAATCCCGATAGCAACAACAATTTTTGATAAAATTAATTTTATATGTATATCTCTCTAATGAATACATTTAATATTATTTTAACGTGTTACTATTCAGTATACGAGATTTAGTGACTAAACTCCTGATAAGTATTCAACAAAAGGTTGTATTTTACGCTGCCATCGTTAAGGATTAAGCCTGATGCAGACGAATGCTGTGGACTACCTGAAGATGTATGTCCGGCTTTTGTTAGGGAGGTTTCGGCACTTAGGGTGGGTTCATCACGTAGACTCGAAAGAGGAATGAAAAACAGTAGAGAAAAATGTGGGAGCTTCTTCGTAATATTTGTCTTCGTTACTTGAAGAATTTCACGGCATAAATGCTACAGAAACTTACATTGATTTAATGTCAGTAGATTATTCTACAAAGAAATTTGATTTGATACGAAAACAAAGATTTTAAATATATAAAGAAAATAAATCTTCGGATTTATGAAACATGATGTAATTGAGACTTCGATAGCAAGGCTTTATAAAACATATGTAAGTGGAAAAATAAGACAAATAAATAAATAATCTTCAATATTATACAATCTCCATAGATATGGAGATATATGGGTGAGAATGGTGAACGTTATATTTATATAAAGTGATCACTTAAGCCAGCTGAAGACAGATCGTAAGCCCTGTAATTACACATACTTCCATATATTTTTCTTTAAATATAATTTTTAAAAATTGCTTTTCCTCTATGAGATATTTTTATTTTATTTTATTTTTTAATTTTTGTTTTTAAAATTAGAAAATATAATACATTTTAGAATTATCAGTAGTATATATATATATATACATTTCATTTAACATTTATTTCTTATCTATGAGAGTAGGACTCGTATATAGAAAAGGAGTATGTACAAAATAATTTATTTTCAGTTAGTCTGTGTATATATTTTTATTACTTCAGATAAAAATAGATAGCAGTCTGTAATTGTTCTAATTGTGATGGGAAGATTGTTAAAAAATTTGATGCCTTGATAAATATAGTGAAATATGTATTATATTTGTTTAAATCAATAAGACGTGCTTGTGGTTCAGTGGTTACGATACTCGCTTAGTGATATAGCGGTCGGGGGTTCGAGTCTCGTTCCAGGAGGCTATTTTATTAGTCGTGTTTTCATAGTACAAGCGTTTATTTTAGTTTGAAAATAGTAAGAATTTTGATGTGACGTGTATTCCGTGCACGCATCTTTATTTAAAAAAAAAAGACTGGGGTGTATCCCTTAGGAGGCCAAGACCCTTGCAGGTTGCAGAGTTAAGGATGACAAATAATATTAATACAATTAAATGGCAAACAAAAGCGACCGCGCACTCATTGTAATTTCATGCACTGACTGATCTAAATGTCCTTCATTTGCATACATGAGCACCCGTTCCATGATTTGATATTGTAAACCGCTATTACCTTGTGGTTAAATAACATAAGCTCATGTGTAGCTATTATATAGAATTTTCTGGACCTGTCTGGCCAACGTTTCGGATTCTATTGCAAGGTCCATCAGTGACATTTTTAATCTACGGATCACCAAAAAATCAAGTATTCTTAATTTAAAATACGTTAATTGTAATTTAAATGCGTTATTAATTATTTGTCTGCAATATTAATGGCTCCAATAAAGCAAAGCAAAGGAATTTACGTATATAAATGCGAGCCATTCGGCATAAAGATATGCGAATATTTTAGGTGACGTATTCAAACGACTGAATTTCATGGTGATTTCGTGAACTTTCCAACGAAAGCCTTCCATAGAGCCCCGAAAGCACGTAGAGCTTTTTAAAATATCCGCGTCGGCGCTTTCTGCGCGGTCACGTGCTAATGATACTGCGTTAGTCGAAATACACACCCCGCGCATCCCGGAATCAAACCCACCGCATGGAGCATTTTTTATTTTTATATTTCACACATATTGCAGTGCAGGCGCGTTGTATTTGTTATATGTTTAATAGAATTGCGTAAAAGCATAGATGCCGGAAGAAAACAGGATATACGGAAAGAGGTTTGCACTCACCACAATCCAGTTCTTCAAACACCTCCAAGGTGGACTGTAAATTTATCACTATCCTCGTCTAGGGTCCTTTAGAATACACTGTATAGACACGACGTCTCAATTGAATAATATTCTTCGATTAACACATTACCGCACCGCATCAAGGTCGCCTTTCGACTATATTCATGTATATGTTGTTTTTAATATGCAAATATGATCAGTTTTAAGGTATTAACTTATTTTCAGTATTATCAATGACCACAGTGAGACGAGGGAAATATATTAATGTATATTTTGTTTTGAGTATTCAAATATGATAAGTTTTAAGGTCTTAACTTATTTTCAGTATTATCAATGACCAGAGTGAGACGAGGAAAATAAAAAAAATTAAAAAAACATAGTAAATTAACAATAATGATCCATAAATTGAAATAGATAACTAATGTTGTTGGAATTTTCAGCTCTTCCTATTTCCTTAAATATCCGTTACATATATAGAGTTGGTGTGTATGGAAGAAATAAAGAATAATGCATTTGGAACCCTTTTCACGCAATAACTCAAGTTAGCCAAAAATGTTAGTTGGAACCTTGTTTTCTAAAGGGTCGAGATGTCAATATACGATTTTGCCCAAATATTAACCAATAAATATTAAAAACACATTTTTACACACCTGGCTGTTTAAGCAAGCACTATACGGCCATAATGACACTACTGAAGCCGGCATCCAGCCAGACCCATCCGGGTATAGATGTTGACGGGCAAATACGATAAGTTCTTGTTAGGTTTTTAAAAGGGAAATATTAATATTAAAATATTTATATCATAGCATTTATAAATAATTATGCATACACTAGATTAAGTATAAATAAATAATTGAGGCATTCGTTCTATATATGTTAGTCAATATTCCTATGTCAACATCCAATTTCAATATTAAATTTAATACAATTAAAAAAAATAGCAGTTAATAACGGATATAATACAGGTTTGATAGGCACTATTTAAAAAAATAAATTAAAATAATATAATAATCAATTTTTATATAAATCACAGATAAAACATAATAATAATATGATTATTGGAGTAGGATTTTATACATAAATAACTTTTCGAATCAAATATCTAAACACCTACAACAAAACATTAGACCGGCATTTTATACAAATAATAGTATAGGAAATTTACTCATAAATTCTACAGACAAAGATGATAAATTTAACAATTCTATACTATAAACTTAGTTGCAAGGATTGTGCTGCATTTTATATTGGTAAAACGGGTAGAAATTTTAATATAAGAGAAAGGGAGCATTTGAGATGTTTGAACAATAGTGGGTTTTCAGAATTTTCTAATCATTTGATAGAAAATGGTCATGGTTTTGATAAAAAATTGGGATTGTCAATTTTGCATATAAACGGTGTTGGTCACAAATTAAATAATTTGGTATCGTTGGAGATAAATAAAGCGTGTAAAACTAATCAAAAAATTATTAACAACCAACTAAATTTAACTACGAGTCCAATACTAAAATTTTTTCCTAAAAATTATGGAGTAAATTTGTATTAAATAACAATTTGAGATAGGTACTAAATTTATTTTAAAATAATTGTATTTTTTTTTAAATAAATTCTGGCAAAGAAACAATATGTGTTTTAGTTAGTTATGACATCCTGTAGAAGAAAATTGTATTTTTTGAAACCGGTAGATGTATTTAAACTCAATTAAGTGGTTTATAAAACAAAGATAATAAATAAAAATATGAATTATAACCACAAAGTTTATATTGCTAATTAGAAAGTATATTTATATTTATATATATTTAATTGTCTTTGCACTCTGCTACTCCTTAATTAATTATGCTATTATAATTTGGGGAGGAGCAGCAAAAAACATATTAGAGCTGGCTAAAAGAGCACAAAATACAATTCATAGGACAATAAACGATCGTCCCTTTAGATATCCATCTGATCTTATATTTAAAGAGTACAATGTCCTAGACATGAGACAAATCTATATGTTGAGACTCGTCCAATATTTCCATGCTAACAACAACTCACCCCAAGCAATAAAGCATGGACACAACACAAGACAAACAACGGACATCTACACGCCAGTTCCGAGAGCAGCAACGACATTTTATCAAAGATTCTACATGTTATTAGCTCCAAAACTATACAACACACTGGAAATCGTTCACTTCCAATAAGATTACACAAGTATGGACCCAATATACGATCCAATTGGGTAGACATCCAACATTCTAACATAATCATAATACAATACCTACACTGATAATTCACTAGTTTTACAACCCTCTCATTACATTACTATTAGCTAAATTAACACAGACGGCAGTCTAGCAAAGTAGCCAGGACAAAGCTGCATATATCAGAGGTGGAGTATACTTCATCGCACATAACAAACTACGAGTATATAATTAATTGCAATATAATTGTATCTTATGTATATCATGTTATATTATAATATATTCACCTCTATTACAATAAAAACATGTATGTCAATAAAGTCTAATAAATAAAAAAATATATAAATAAATTATGTGAACTTAACTCGTAACGCATTCGCACGAGTTGCGGTTCTGGGTCGCCCTCGCAGCTGACCCCAGAGCCTCTACAGCAAGATGCAACACATCCATCTACTGCTATGGCATTATTCAAGGTCTTCTATAGTCTCCTATTATGCAGACGCACAATGTGTCTGAAGAATCAGAATATATATTTTTTTTAAATGAGAAGGAAATATCTTTCTTTTAATGTATATTTTTAAAATATCACAGACCGTCTGTTCTGAATAATTACAACTTCACAATAAGAATGTGTTCTCCTGATAATAAAGTTGTATCAATGTGTCCAAAATTTAATAAAAATTAATTGATAATTCTGGCGTCTGCTACTAGTTTAATCGAAGGTATTTGAGATTCTGTAAAAATAAGGTAGATGGCTCTTTCAAATAATGGAACGATTAAATGTATTAATATCAAAAAGGTAACATATAGGTTCGAAAATTGTTTCTAAAAATATTTTCGCTATAGCATAGTTGGATAATGCACCTTTTCTGGTTAAGAAAGAGATCCAGGTTCGAATCCCGGTGGCGCAACAACAATATTTTTCGATAAAATTGATTTTATATGTATATCTTTCTAATTAATGTATTTAATTCATATTTTTTGTTTTGCTTGGATTTGTTATAGGATTGAGGCTTTCACGCGTACTGTTAACGAAATGCGTAGCATCCTACTCCAGTAGCTATCGCGGACTGTCCAAGTCTTCGCTGCATACGTGGAAATTGGAAAAAATGAGAAAAAGAGTGTGGATAGTAATAATCATTAAATATAAAATATTTCCGTCACGAGCCACCACAAATCAACCCCAACACCCTTCCTCTTTCAGCCCTTTGTATTCCATATGGGTCCACGCTTCCGGTATTGTCGGACCGGACACGGAGAATGCGTTGCCAACCACAGTTAACACATCCGGTTCTAAAAAAGGGGTACATTTATTTTACCCCTTTTTATTCTGGAATAACTTTGTTTTTGCACGGGAGGGTGGTAATGCGCTTATTTCATTCCCGCGCAAATTTTCCGACATTTAAATATTCTAAAAAATCAAACGAGAATGGCTATCTGGACTGGAAAAATAATGAAAAAGCTGGTCCCTACCGGCAGATTTATCATTTTGAGTTCGGTCGTAAAGAGAAAAGCCACCTTTTCATGTGAATACCACACGGAGGTGGATATTATATCACAGATAAAATTATTTAATTTCCCTGTCTCATATTCCGTTTGCATATTAATTAGAGGCAGAATAATGTATATATTATACTTGATCTCTTCAGATGTCTTGAAAATTGATCTTATAGTATATATGAGCTAATGCTTCCATATTGGTCCTTCTCATTTGTTGCCAGATTGGTCTTTTTTTAGTCTTAAAAGGCAACGGTGCCTCACCGTTATGCTACATGGGCAACTGGGCGGCGATACACAGCTACCCCTTACACCTAGATACACCCCTCACTGTTTCGCGGCAAGAAATGAATGAATTATTTATTATTATTAAATATAAATTATGTTCCAGGTCTCACACGTAGGCAACGTGGCAACAGACAACAGTTTAGTAAGTCTTGGTTATTAAAATAAGTTGTGCTCGGTATTGTTGACACATCCACAGATCCCCGATGACCGTACGCGTGTGGATGCTCTATTATGTTTACTATACCAATATATTTCCCCCCCCCATATACAAGAGTAGATTTACTGCTATGTACTCGTTACAAACTTGAAGTTATTGAGATGTTACTTGTTGCTAGTGTGTATTCGGTTCCTAACGTGTGCGTGCTGAAATCGTTATTGTGCATCACAGCGCTTCGTGCTGATCAACGACCAAGTTTCCTAAAGTGAAGGAGCTGTGACTACATGAAAGAAAATTCATGTAAGTCGCGTTGTTCCTGGTTAGTCTTTATTGTCCTATCCCTATCACCCTTCCTACATCTTGTTTCCCCATCCCTTGTGTGAACAATTTGTTATATTTATTTTTTCTCTGAATAAATAAATACTAGCATTGTTTTGTTATTAAACCACGATTGTACTGGCCCAATTAATTGCGGTAAAACATGTACAACCACATAAGCGGAATGCAATGCATGAAATGCAGTGTTTACGGATTTATGTACATTTCCCATGTTTGCAATAGATGAATCCATATCTGAAACAGGATAAAAGGCCTAAAGGAACAATTAGACTGCTGTCAATCAATCGGACTGCGTAAATAGTATACAAGCTATTTTCAAACAAAAGCTGATAAAAAATATTTTAAATTTTTTCACAGTATACATATTATCGTATCGAGCTTTAAATGTATATTTATAATTAATAATAATTCACTTCTTCAATAATTGCAAAATTACTATGCGGTAACATATTATATTAATTAATAAGAATACACTGAATACTGAATCCTAAAAAAGGGACTGGGGTAGTTAAGCTCGTGCCCCACAGACAGCTTGATGGATACCCATTAAACTAGACAACAATACGTCGCGTAGCAAACAGTCTGAGGAAGCCTAGAACTGCCAACTCTGCCTTCTCCTTACACCCTTTATAATATAATAACAAACAGTCAGTGACGTGCGGTAGGTATAGATTTAGGTTATGCTGTTATCAATGACATTATATAATATATGCACTTTTGTTTAACCACTGTCTCTATACAAAATAAATCCTTCGTTTATACGACCTTACTATTTATTTATTTGTAATTTTAGAGTACTATTAATATTGTTTTTAAAGATTAAATTTTAATGTAAAATAATACCCATATAAAAAATGTATGGACGTTTTTAAGAACACTATCTATGACTGAACATGATTCATTTATTGTTTGAAAATCCTTCACGTAATAACTGAAGGAAATAATTATTTATATTAACGGTTATCGTAGGAATTAGTTCTGCAATTGCTTTTTGTTTTTTCCAAATCAAAAACCAATCCGTGCACCAAATTTAAAGAACAATCATGAAATTAATACGTTAAAAACAGTAAGATAGTATAATTCGTGAATTAGTAAGAGGGGAAGTAGACACTTCAATGATTTGCACGCAGTTGTAAGTCTTTCTAATATTATTCTGTTAATAGCATAGGTAACGACAATAAATAACCAATTATATGACTCGAGTAATTCACTAGCTTGTAACTACTAAAGCTACATAAAGAATGTGTTCTATTAATAATAAAGTTGTATCAATGTGTCTAAAATTTAATAAAAATGAATTGATAATTTTGGCGTCTGCTTTCAGTATACTCAAAGGTATTTAAGATTCTGTAAAAATAAGGTAGATGGCTCTTTCAAATAATGGAACGATTAAATGTATTAATATCAAAAAAGGTAACATATAGGTTCGAAAATTGTCGCTAAAAACATTGTCACTGTAGCATAGTTGGATAATGCACCTTCCCCGGTTAGGAAAGAGATCCAGTTTCGAATCCCGGTGGCGCAAATAACAATATTCTTCGATAAAATTGATTTTATATGTATATCTTTCTAATTAATATATTTATAATATGTTTTAACTATTTTTTTCCTGGTAATGCAATGAGTGCGCCAAGCTTATCAATTATCACATTTAATATTTTATAATTTGTACTGGGTAAATAATAATAATGATAATATACGAAATTTGATCGATTTAAATTTTCGAAACAACAGCACGGCAATAAGGATTTTAATTGAATCATTTTTGAATATCTCGTGCCGAAGTAAGTGGCTGAAATTGCTGGAGGAGGCGCAGAGATACAAAATGGAAAAAAAGACAGGAAAATTGGACGATCGTCAAACGAGGCTTTCACGACGATGAAACATTTTTACGATCGGGTAGAACGAGCCGTAAACTAATTTCTCGCAATTTTAAATGAGAGAACACGGTCAGGTTGCAAACAGACGCGTTGAGTATTACCAATTCATAATAATGGCACATGAAATGTTAACTGCAGCAACAGCGAAGGGCAGTGAAAAATTAAAAAGAGAAAATTTAACAGTTCAAATTAATACAATTGGGTAAATATTAAAAATAATCTAAAACTACGAAGAAGCAGTGGTGGCTATCATCCAGCGATCACGTCATAATACAGTAAATATCAACTCTCTGCTTACCCAATACCGCTTTAAAAAGTGCAGCATCCAGTCAATTTATTTTGATATAAATAGATTATTTATCTAGTGAGCAGAGTGTACGATGTATGCAAGAAAAGTGACCTTATTTTTAATGTCAATAGGTCAAAAGCAATGGTATTCGAGAAGGAGGAAGGCAAGACAACGTGCAAAATATTTGCAGGTAATGAATGTTTGGAACAAGTAGATGAGTTTGTGTGTTTGGGAAGTATGTTTGATAGAGACGGAAAGACAGAGGGTGACTGCAGTAGCAAAGTGAACGGCACTTTGAATGGAATTATAGATAATTTGAACTTGTTAACCGAGGCAAAATTATCGGAACACAAATGAGTTTTGGTACCGACACTGATGTATGCAAGTGAGGTCTGGAGCTGGCAGAAGAGGAGCGAAAGTAGACTGAATGCAGTGGAAATGAGATCACTTAAGCGTGTATGTGGAAAATTTATTTATGACAGGGTAAAGAATGAAGAAATAATGTAAAGCTAATGTTAGTATAATGAATAAGATTAAGAATGGAACAATTAGGTGGTTTGGTCATATGTAACGGATGAATGGGAAGAGAATGGTAAGGAAGATATATGACGCAAGTGTTGATGGCACCGGAAATAGAGGACATCCGTGGAAGACTAGGCACAACCAGATAAACCAGATACTAGAGGATGGCCATGTTAGAAGCCTCAATAATCGGCGAGCCTACATGAGAAGATGTATGAATGTGGATGAAGCGAAAACAATGTGTCAGGACAGAAGAGTGTGGCGCTCTATCCTCTCTGCCTACCCCCACGGGTAAACGGCGTGATGTTAAGTTAGTTTGTTTTTGACTACTTTATGAGTTCGAGATTCGGAAAATCAAATTTTCTTCATCAGGATGTCCAGTGGAAAATTTTCAAGTTTAATATTAAATATAAAAATAAACTACAATGTTATTCTCATATTTTATTTATACAAAATGGAGTTTAACGATGCTAATTTAACCTTTTATAAAAATATCGTCTAAATGCCGTCCATTTCTCTCAAGACACTCTTGCAATCGGACTCTTAAATTTGCGAACACGCGAGAGCAAAGCGTCTGTTCAATAGCAGCAACTTCACGGCGAATATTTTGCATTTTGATGTGCAAATCGGCAAATCACGCGCGTCGAACAATACCCCTCCCACTTACCTCACCCTGATGGTTTACGAGCAATTACAATTTTATCTTGAAATTTTTCTGCTGGACACCGTTTACAATGTAAAATTGTTATATAAAAAATAAACCTAGTACCTATGTTAAATAGTTACGATGATTAAAGATGGGAGAATTGACTTAATGATACAAAATTATTGTAATTTTTTTAGGATAAGACGTGTGGTTAAATTTAGTTGATCATTTATAATATTTTGGTTAATTTTACACAATTAACTTATTTATAATGATTTTAAATCATTCAATTTAAGACCAACATTGTGTATATAAAATGTAAATTATTAGAAAATACTGAAAAATCATTAGTAACTATTTAAAAACCTTAAATGCTTTTTGACTTGAACTGTTCAATTTTGAACTATTTTTTTCAATTTTGAAAGCAATACAATCTTTACGGGTATGATTATAAACGCTTACGCTTCTGCAAATACTATATATAGTACGTAGGCTATTTTTATTTCTTTTACTGTGGGAGTATAAAAAAGAGAATTCAAAATTTTACTTTTATTCGCTGTAATCCACGGCTTTAAAAAAAAGTATTCAGCAAACCATTTCATAAGTAAAGCTTTGGAAATATTTTCAATGGAATGGATTTGAATACACATGTATAATAATTCACTAAATAAGACATTTGAATATAAAATAATATATTTAAATCAAAAAGAATTTAAATAATAGATCAAATATAGTTATGTAAAGCAACGGCTGAACAAAGACGCGAACCAAAAAATATACAAAAGAAACATGATGTATATACGCACTTTAACAAACATAAATTCAAATAACAATTTTTAATTTTTAATTCAAAGATAATATAGGACACTTAAAGAGTTTATATGTAAGGTGCCCTTGAGGTCATTTTTTTACGAAAATGATGCTATAAAAATTATCTGGTATTATTATTATTATTAACATATACAGCGTGTTCCAAAAGTCATTTTCATTTTAGTTCATTCGTTGAACCACCGCAACGAGCGGGAGAAAGGCGGAGAGTATGCTGATCGCTAGCCGCGCTCTTAGAAATTCAGTCGCTATGGAGCGTGTCCTTACCAATTATTCGTGAAATTTTACCTGTAAAATTGATATTCTGACGAGGTGAAATAAACTAGCCTCCACGTAGCCTCCATGAACTTTTTCCAATTGTGCTACCTTAAATCAAATGTATACAGTAACAATCCACCCTCTGTAGACCAATTAAAAGAAAATATCCGAGAAGAAATGGAAGTGATCACGGCGAATACGTGCTGAGCAGTTCTCAGAAATTTTGCCTCCCGTTTAGAAGAGTGCCAGCAAAATAACGGATCACATTTAGAAAACATAATTTTTAAGAAATAAATTCCCATGGACTGTACTCAAATGTAAAATATTATTACATCAATTTCATTAGAAAAAATACTTTTGTATTGTATTACGTTTACTCTGTTTTACATATTCGTTATATATAACTTCATTTTAAGATCATCTTTCTTACTATACTTAAAATCTTTTAACATTAAAGCACTAGCTTTACCAGTCTAAAAAAAATGTCTTTGATAAAATTAAATCGTAACATTGGATAAACAATTCGCTTTGATGTTTCTCGATAGTTTCAAACATTTTGACAAAAATAATATAATTCGTATATGAAAAACACTGGACAACCGTTTGTAGAAAATTAGAGTTATCCCTGACGAAGCGGAATCGTGAAGCGGTAAGAAACCTTTGAAAAATATAAGTTTAACCTTTAGTTCAGCTCCTCGGGGACGGACAGTCACCGAGCAGCCTAGGAAGGGCGTTGGCGGGGCGCTTTCGGAGAACCTGAAATATCTCTGGGATTCGTATGAAAAATCGTCTACACTAAAATAAGGGTAACAGAGAGATTGCAAAAGAGCTACGCGTTTTGCTACGTCATTGAGAGTCAGTTTTTAATTGAGCTAATGATATTATGAGGAACTTTTATTATGAATAAAATTCAACTTTCCTTTAATAAATTTGTATTTGAAGGTTATTATTATCTTTGTAATTATATTATTAGAGTATTGGATTTCACTAAATAACATAACAAATAATATTTTAAACAAATATCGGATATCTCATAGAGACAAAGCTATTTTATTTAATGGAAAATATATGGAGTTAAACTTAAGCCAGCCGAAGACATACTAATCTACTACTACTACTTGTAAAATTAGTTTATTTTCACTTTTTATTTATTATTACATGAAATTTTGATATTAACATATGCATATCTTGAGTACATATTTAATAAAATACTGTTTTTAAATCCAGTATTATCCTAGCCTGTCTTTTGCTTAGCCAACCTTAACTTGCATTTATCAATTGTAACTAAGATCAACAATAAACTTGTATTAACCGCAAGTTGTTTCATCGTTTGTTTCATAACCTGCTCTGGCTACACACACACACACTTATTCAATACACTCTGCGATCTACAAATGAACATACGAGTGATGGATGGTTAGTTATTGAGGCCACACGACTCACACGACAACACATCCTTTTGATTCATTCAAATATTTGATATTTGAATTTTTCAAATATTTGATATATATTTCAAGTGGTAGTATTAATTTTTTATTAGTACAGTATTGTAGTATGTTCTATCGAGCACAATATGTAAAAAAAATACTGACATTTAAAAATATATCAATGCTAGAATGGAAAATACTAGAACATCCAAAGATGACTGGATCATTAGTCACGATACTTTACGTAGCAGGGGTCGAAATATTAAACATTAACCCACAAAACACATGCATCATATGCATTGTATCCGGTTTCTCCAAAAGAGCATTAGTAACCCTTGGGGTAGGTTATCCTCCCTTGATATTTTGTCTATTGTTTTAGTTTGTCTCCCTCCCTCTTTTCTATACATGTATATAAATTCTGTCGCTCTCTTTCACTTGTAATTTTATATTCTGTCTCCCTATATATATCTTTTTGTATTTATTGTTAGTTTCAAATACGCCCTGACGAAGCTTGAACTAAGCGAAACCGGTTAATGTAATATGGTTGTATTTGTTTTATATAAAGTCATTGTTTTTTTTTTTTTTGTGTCCAAAATTTAATAAAAATGAATTGATAATTCTGGCGTCTACTATCAGATTTACTTAAAGGTATTTGAGATTCTGTAAAAATAAGGTAGATGGCTCTATCGAATGATGGAACGATTAAATGTATTGATTTCAAAAAAAGGTAACATATAAGGTCGAAAAATTGTCGCTAAAAATAATGCGGCTGTAGCTTAGTTGGATAAAGAACCTCCCCCGGTTAGGGAAGAGATCCAGGTTCGAATCCCGGTAGCGCAACAACAATATTTTTCGATAAAATTGATTTTATATGTGTATCTTTATAATTAATATATTTAATTCATATTTCATTGTGTTTAATTTATTCTAATATATCAAACCACAAATGTGATTGTTTTCTACGAAAACATGAATTTGATATCTTTTTGCAGACACCCCTATACCTAGTCTAGTCAAATATTCCACGCCGTTCGCCTTGCATGTCATTTCGCTCAATCCAGTCACTGGGGTAGTATTAGGAATATTGCTGAATTTATGAATTTCAGGATCGGGCGAGACTCTTTTGGGGTAATTCAGGCACCGGACACCCTTATTTTCCGTGGATTTCATCAAAAATAAAACGCCAAGGGGAGAAATAACAAATAAAAATATGGAAATGAGATGTTGGTCCAGTAAAAGCCTCCCCGAATGTCCTGTCGGTAAGGAAAAGGTAAAAAAAACATGGATTACATTTCAGATTGTTCCGTTTTAGATTGTTATGGATTATTTAAGTTTATGTACTGCTTGGAAATCAGATCCTCGAGGGATGGAGATTAAGGCAGGCGAATTTAAGAAAAATAAGATAGATATAAGCTATTTAGAAATGAATAAGAATAAAAAATATAATGCGTTTTGTTTCCTCCACTGCTCTTCTATGCCAATGGTATAGTCTTTGTAATATTTATTTCTATATTCTAACAGTAGATAGTAATTTAATACAACATTTTGAAACTAATAAGTAAATAATTTAATGGAAATAGCTATAAAAATCGGAAAATTGATTTTTCAGACGTATTCTAGTATAATGTGTTAAAAACATTTTACAGATAAAGAATAATGCTTTAAATAATTTCAAAAATAATTAGATTGCTTCAGGGAAATGAATATCAAATTTAGTCCACAGATGAAGATAGTGTAGTTGTACTCAAAGCGTTTCCACATAGTAACATATATACAACTAACAAATATTTGATAGATATGGAGATTGATTAATGGGTGAGAATGCTGAACGTTATATTTATATAAAGTGATCCCTTATGCCAGCCAAAGACTGGTTGTAAGTCCTGTAATTACCCATACTTCCATATCTTTCCATTTAATATAATAAATATAGCTTCGTCTCTATGAGATACCTATTATTTGTTTAGTTAATTTTTTTGTTATTAGCTAATTTCACTGTTAAAAAAGGTACCATACTACCTGCCAAGTTATTTTAAAAAGTTTCTCATTTAGTGTAGTTTTAAAAATGGTATTACATTTTATTAAGGAGAACACATTCTTATTGTGAAGTTGTAATTATTCAGAATATAGGTCTGTGATGTTTTAAATACTAATTTAATGTATTAATTATAAATATATACATATAAAATCAATTTTGTCGAATAATATTTTTTTTGCGCTACCGGGATTCGAATCTGGATCTCTATTTCCAATCCGAGGAAGTACACTACCAATTGTGTTATAGCACCATTTTTTTCATGGAAAATTTTCGAACTTATATGTTACACTTTTTCAAATTAATACATCTGTCGTTCCATTATTTTTGAAAGCCATCTACATTGTTTTTACGGAATCTCAAATACTTTTGAGTAAACCGACTAAAAAATAAATGTAATAAACTGTCACTTTCCCTTCCTTCCCTGTGGAGTAATAACAGAGTTGTAAACCATTATAATGCACGTACCCCTAAAATATTACTTACCTCCTCAGAATCCTCAATAAAGACTTGAGAACTTTTGTGGAGACTTTATAATTTATTAAAAACACAAAAAAAAAACATAGAAACTAAAAATATTTACGTGTAAACAAACAAAATAAAACAATAAACAACAATCCGGTAATTTCCATGAACTTTTAAAGTTTGTTTATTAAGCAACTGAAATTAAGGTTGTTTTTTTATTTTCAGTATACGTCCAGTCCCTATATTCAATGGTCGTACAATTCCTGCCAGCCTAATTTAGTCTCTTTAATAAGTATTTTTGAAAATACCCTGCAAGAATACTAATGGATATATTTTCGGTTCGAAATTAAAAATTCATGACCGCTCCGGGAACGTTAGTCACCAGACTGTGCTCCCAAGGAGTACGTAAATAACGCTTTTACGAAGTGCGTCTAATTGCTCGCCCACGCGACGATGGACGTGACGAGGGTCTGGGGCTTTCGACCGTTTTCATAAAACAAGCTAAACATTGAAAAATTGGTATAAATTAAATCCATAAACATTCATAGTGGTAATTAGCTCAAAATCACGTACTGCGAATCGATCACTGATATCTCTAAATCACAATCACTGACTGCGATTAAGTATGTGAAATATTGTGATTCTTGATTTTTATATGAAAATATTGTCAAATCTCAAAGAACAGAGACTAAAATTAATTTACATAGCTTAATTGGGACAGTAAATTTATGTTCACAATACGTATTATACATAATTTCAATGTTTACCATCATATCCGTGTGGCGGCACGTTCCTACCTACCAGTGGTGTAGTGAAGCCAGGATACTTCTTTTGACATGGAACTTAATTTTTGAAGTACATTAAAAAATATTCCGTAGAGAATTGTGGACATGAAATATTATGCAGCGAATGAATA
This sequence comes from Eubasilissa splendida, assembly GCA_031772225.1. Classification (NCBI taxonomy): domain Eukaryota; kingdom Metazoa; phylum Arthropoda; class Insecta; order Trichoptera; family Phryganeidae; genus Eubasilissa; species Eubasilissa splendida. The sequence goes on from CM062864.1 coordinate 20,445,117, forward strand.
TTACACGGAAATCTATAATTTTTATTTATTAAGAATTGTAACATTCATCCCATTCTTTCAACCATTGGCCAGACAGATGAAATAAACACTAATCTCTAAATTTACATGGAGCTCAATACTTTTTTGACATATGGATGGTTTTAGCGTTTACAAAAGTAAATTTATTGCTGTTTGAAATTATTTCTTAACCTTTACCATACCATGATATAATAATACCCGAACGCAGCCATGCTGTCAACTCGTGTTACCGTAAATAACAGTTAGAAAAAATATTTTTATTAGCTTATATGACTTAAATGGCACGAATTTATTCTAAGTACTGAGCATTCAAATTTGAAAAAGTGATTAATAACATAATTTATAGCATTCAGTAAGTCAATGTGTTCTTCCTTCTTATCTCTCTTCATTTAATTAGTGAGAAAGAGATAATTATATTTGTATGTTTGTTATTCTTTTCACTGTGAAAATAGTGTGTGGTCTCTGTCTTTCATATCATAAATGGTATTTTTACCAACGTATTAATTTTATAACGGATTGAATGGAAAAAATAATTGTTTTCGTACGATTCCTTTTTCATAATTGGTTTTTCACTAGTCATTCCTAAGCGCTAATATTTTATTTAGGATTATCTAAAATATTAATTATATGCTGTATGTATTTACCGAAATATTACAGGCTTATTTATGATGGTAGACCTGTGTTATTGCATGGTTTGGGAAGGGTTAATAACGAAAAATGGAAGAGAGTAGGTAAAAGACAAATAAGTTAATTAAATTATATATTAAGTTTTTTGGCGTTCGACTTGTTGCCTCACTCATGCATACTACACCATACATACCTTCAGTTTGCTATTTACCTAAATTTTAACCTGCGTACCTCCGTTTTTTTCTTTCCAAACCTATCCTTAAGTACAAGAAAGAAAAAATATGTTGCAGTAATTTAACAGTCTCTCCAACTGCAGCAAGTTCAGTGTGCACTTGGAACTTTAAACGGACTAACTACTGTCGCATATTAATTAACCGCTAACGCTAATAATCAATCTTTACTTTAGTCGCCCCGTTCAAACGCTTGTTCTTGTGGTGAAGAAGAAATAAACAAATGAACCGGCATCCGTTAGATGAAGAAAGTAAGTGCCTTCATTTTGTTTTTCATATTTCCACCACAACTCCTACTTACCATACCTTATATCGAGAAAAATTGGTTAATTACATATCAGGATCCATTGGCGATAATATATTAACAAGTTCCATAACAGACAGAGAGATAATTGTAAAAATGTCAATTTTGCAAGAAATTGACAACCTATAAAAACCAACACCATATAAAATTGTAACATTGTAAAATAGTTAACACATATAAAGTCAAAATTGCTTAATTAACAAAGAGTAATCAGAAAATAAATTTTCCGACAAGAGAAAATTCCGGGTTCGAGTTCAATAAATAATTATATATTTTTTTAGGAGAACACATTCTTATTGTGAAGTTGTAATTATTCAGAACAGACGGGCTGTGAGTCTGTATCAATGTGTCCAAAATTTAATAAAAATGAATTAATAATTCTGGCATCTGCTATCAGTTTACTCAAAGGTATTTGAGATTCTGTAAAAATAAGGTAGATGGCTCTGTCAAATGATGGAACGATTAAATGTATTAATATCAAAAAGGTAACATATAGGGTCGAAAATTGTCGTTAAAAATAATGTCGCTGTAGCTTAGTTGGATAAAGCACCTTCCCCGGTTAGAAAAGAGATCTAGGTTCGAATCCCGGTCGATAAAATTGATTTTATATGTATATCTTTATAATTAATATATTTAATTCATATTTAAAAAATAATAATACAATCATTTGGTTAATTATTTAATTATGTTTAAAATCATTTATAATTTAAGCCAGCTATTATTTTTAAAACAATATAACAGTATTTCAGATGTTGAAATAAAAGAATTCTAAAAGTTATTCTTTATTCACACTTAAAAGGTAATGTGAAAAAAATACATTTATTGGGTTTTTCGGATCCTGCGCGTGCAACGCAATACGAAAGACCCATCAATTATTATTAAAAAAGACACCGGTGTCATAAAAAAATAAAATAAATATAATTGATTGTCACCGCGATTCTGATAAATAGATATCACACGTGGCGCATCAACCCGCGACAAAATAAAGTAAATTTTACCTATCAATCAATTTCGCTCGCGTTAAAGTTTGACGCGGAACTCAGAAACGCCGACAGAGGAACGATGGGGTACACAAAAGAGCTGAATACGGACAGGGCTCTGACAGTTGTGGCGGAAAACTACCCTGTCTGTACGGTATAATTTGTTACATGAAACCTTCAAATCTTACAATTTTTTATTTTAATAATATGGTGGGAAGTAGGCGACCAACGATCGTATTATATACATACGAAGTGTCAAATTTAAGGTACTCAAAGGTTGTATTGTTATTATGTAAGTAAGTACTTGTGGTAAGTAGCTGCCATTTAACTACGATAGATGGCAGCATTATACGGCATTCGCGCGAGTTATATATCCGTAATTATGCTAATGATCACATTTCCTTTGTGTGCGGTATTGGGTCGATAGAATAATACTCGTACGTGTAACAATAGTATTTAATGTTAATGTCTCTATAGAATCCAGTACAAGTCAATAGTATACGTTATCAGTTCAACGTTTCGGAGGCGAGAAAGATCGCGGTGACCTCTGCGCGATCCTTGAACTCTTTCACGCGCGTCATCTTGCCAACCTTGCGCGCGTCTCGCATTCGTACAATAGATACATCACATGTAATACGTAAGGTGTTTCTCAGAGCAACCATTCCCTTTTCGGCTGACGCATTTCATACTTGTGCAGTTTTATGGTGCATTCAATATTTTTATATGATGTGGAATCATGGCAAAGGCAACAGGCTTCTGGCGATAGCCCTTACATCTGCAGGATGCCGAGAAAAATGAAAGAGCATATTCAATAGGATAGGAGTTCATGGCGATCGTCATCCTCAGTCATGAGTGTTGATGATGACGGAATAAATTGTGTTAAGTGAGAAAGTGTCCGTTTTGATTAACAATTCTATCAATAGTCATTCTTTGCTGATCTGAACTTTTAGTCGTATGCTCTGAACATTGTCTATATGGCAAACATGTTGGGGAAATATGGCAAACATGTTGGGGAAATATGGTAAACATTTGTTGGTGAAATCATGAAAACTTTCTTTTGAGATTTTTGGAACAATCGACATTCATTGCTGAGCACTATAGTATAGCACGATTTAAAAAAGAGAAAGTGAAACTTGCAATTCATTTCAAAAGAGGAGAGCCTCCTGGTCTTCCGTTTGTGTCGTGCAATGAACAATGCTCGTCCTCACAGTGTCGCTTTGACAATGGAAACTTTACGTGAGCTCCGGTGGAATATACTACATCATTCTCCATATGGCCAAGGTTTAGCACCATCGGACTATCATCTCTTCAGTTCTCTTGTGGGTGCTAGTTGCAATGTCAGCAATCCACATTTTTTTTCTAACTTAAACACATCCTCTGCGGTGGTAATATGAATTACGGTACAAATATTCGTTTAATGCTGTTTTCCTTCTAGTTAATCTTTTATTAAATATTTACAAATAATTTGAGATACAAATAAATGTCATCGGATGAGATTCAAGTGAGTGAGAATAAAAATGTGAAAAAACGCTCAAAAACTGAACGAAATGAGATTACTTAGGCGTATATGTGGCAGATCCATTTATGACAGAGCGAAGAATGAAGAAATAAGGAAAGAATGTAAAGCTGATCTTAGTCTAGTGAGTAAGATTAAGAAAGGATTACATAGGTGGTTTTGGTCAAATGAAACGAATGAATGAGGAGAGAATGGTAAGAAAGACATATGACGAAAGTGTTGATGGCACCAGAAGTCGAGGACATCCGCGGAAGACTTGGCACGACCGGGTAAACCAGATACTGGAGAATGGTCATATTAAAAGCCTCAATAATGATGAGGCGAGATTTGTGTGCCGGGAAAGAAGAGTGTGACGCTCTATCCTCTCTGCCTACTAGTTAGTAAGAATGTATGTTTTAATCCCTAAAAGTGCGTATTAACACGCTCATATCTTGGCGTGATGTACATAGTTAAGCGTGTTAACGCGCTCGTGGTATTTAAAAGGTAAATAATGTAGGGCTTAACAACCGTTACGACACGAACAAACGTAATACAAAATGGTTGACAAGAGAAAATATACACTGCTTAGAATGTCACTAAAATCATAATGCGCACGACTTGACCCCCGGTAACCCTTTCAGCACAATGCCACATTGTCTGCTTTCATTATTCCACATAACAAAATATTAATAATCCAACGGACGCCTTATCGCGCCCCCTAACCCGCTCGCGCCGGCACATCGGTTATCGGATTACCGCTTTTTGTCGCCAGCGCCGCCCTCACACCCACGCACTGGGATTCCGCACGGTATCTGACTAGTGCTTTAAATAAATAAAACGGAATGTTTCCACTTTTTTCAACTTCCCACGTCATTTCTACGCCGACATTGTTTTCGTAAGAGATGTAAATACATTTTTAAAATTTTACAAAAGAGTCCAAATAGAAATGGGACATTTTTAATCATAAAATATTTTTTTGTGAAAATTTCATCTCATGGGTATTTAATACATTAACTGTTTACTTCGACACTAATATTTAAAATTTAAACTTTTTATGCGAACTTATTAATACGATTTTGTGAAGACTTTGATGATGACTTTGTGGACGTCTAGGACGTCTAGAACGTGGTCAATTCCGCTTTATCGGGACAGCAGTTTATTTGGGCCAAATACCAGATGACAGAAATCAAATAAAGTAACTAATAGTAATTTATTTCGTTTATTTGGGGCACCATTCCGTTTAATTGGGACAGTGAATTAAAAATTAAAATAAATATGTAAATAAATGCCCAACTTGTGCAATTGCTATTCTACAAAAACACAAGACAAGCTATAATAAATTGATGTATTCCTGCAGAAATATTTTTTGTTGTTGTTATAAATGTATTATGTACACTTATAAATGCATTTGTGGTGTCACGTGTGGATTATTGCAACAGCATCTATGCTGGCCTACCAATGTTTCAGCTGGATAGATGTGCTTGAATGCTTTTTGGACCTTTTTGGTTGCTATGATATTTACATGCAAAGAAAAATATATCAGTTATAATGAATAAGAACGAAGGTCATGCTTCAAAGACAGCATCTATGCTGGCCTCCCAATGTTTCAGCTGGATAGATTACAATCTATTCTAAATGCGGCTGTACGAATAATATATTGAGTTTCCAAATTCTCTCATATAACATCCCTTTTACATGAGCTACATTGGCTCCGATTCCCTGAAAGAGTTGAATTTAAATTATGCTGGTTGATGTACAAGGCGACACACAACATGGCGCCTCTATATCTTCAAGAACTTTGTATCCCAGACAATTTGAATGGTAGACGTCAAACTCTCAGGTCAGCCTCTACTTCAGCTGCAGGAAGGATTGTAGAACCGATCAGCCGTTGCCAGAAGTCTAAATTTAGTGAACGGGCATTCGCAGTGGCAGGCTCAAAAGCGTAGAACTCTTTGCTCTCCGTTATTAGAAACAGTGCATCAGAGACTTTATTTAAGAAGAAACTAAAAACGCACGTTTTCAAAAAATCATTTCCATAAGTGAAAATAAAGATTTTTTAATTTTAAAAAACATATTATGTGTAAAGCGCCCTTGAGGTGAAAGTTTTTTACGAAAATGGCGCTATACAAAGTATCCATTATTATTATTATTATTACATTATTTTTATGACTATTTTTTTTTTAAGTTACTGTTATTAGAATTGTTTGATAAATTTGTTTTTAGCATTTTTCATTATTTTTCTATAATTCAACATTTTTTTCAATAATTTAATAAAGTTCAAAAATATGTACGTATTCATTTTTAATTTTACCTTAAACTTGGTTTATTAGAGCCAGCCGCTTATTTTGGACATAACGTATGGGCCCAATGTGTCCCAATTAAGCGGAATTTACTGTATTGAATTCGTTAAATGGCCAGTTCTAGGTTAAGATTACTTAAACGTTTTCTCTTTTATATACTCTCAAGGTAATAATTGATCGTTCCTTTAGATATCCATCAGATCTTATATATAAAGAGTACAATTTCCTAGATATAAGACATATCTTTATGTTGAGACTCGTTCAATATTTCCATACTAACAACAACTCACCTCAAGCAATAAATCATGGATACAACACAAGACAAACAACGAACACCTACCCGCCAGTTCCGAGAGCAACAACGACATTTTATCAAAGATTCTACATGTTCTTAGCTCCAAAACTATACAACACACTCAGTACCAACTGGAAATCGTTTAATTCCAATAAGATTACACAAATATGGACCCAATATATGATCCAATCAGGTAGAGATGAATCAGAAGCATTTCTAATATAATTTATACAATACCCACACTAATAATTCATTAGCCCTACAACACTCCCACTACATATTTTTATTTTTTTTATACATATTTTTTTATTTCTCTTTTTATTCCTGTCGATGATTTAAATAACAGAGGTGAAGTCTACTCCATCTCACACAATAAACTATGAGTATTATGCCTTATGTTTATTATGTATAATATATTCACTTCTGTTAGAACAAAAATGTGTATGTTATATAATAAACAAATAAATAAATAAATACTTTTTTATACGAGTAGCTTGTTGTTGTAGTGGTTAAGACGCTGGCCATGTGATCTTGTGATCGTGGATTTGCGTCTCGTTCCAGGACACCACCAAGTTAGTCCTATTTCCAGATTAGGTTTGAAAATAGTAAGAATATTGATGTGACATATTCCGTGTATGCATATATATATTTTTTTTAAATTTAGTAGTACTCAAAGCAACAGTACATAAATATATATTCAATTTGAAGTGAAGTGTACAATGTAAATCAAAACATTGCGAAATCGTACAAATTTTGAGCTGTCATCTTTATTATCTATGGTCATCTCGCGTCGTATCATAGAAGCTGTGAATTAAATAATACGTATTTTGTCAAAGAATGATATGACGCTGACAGTTTGTAATATTTACGTGTGTTTAATAATCATTTATGTAAACATGATCTCAGTTTGTTCAAGAATGTCTACCAAAGCCCACGGTTATCTGCTAGTTTTAATATAATGTTTCAGATGGAGGGTGAAGTGTAAAGATGTTTTAAAAAAAAATATATTTCTTCTTTTTTTTTTAAATTCAATTTTTGTATAATTTTCTTCCAAGTTTGGTAATAAATGTGAAGATTTGCGACGAAGGAGTGTTTCATTAATCACACGTAATAAAAATACTTGTACAAAAAGCAATTGTAACAAAACGATGTCCAATGAAAGAAGTCTGAAAGAAAAACTGTACGTGCCACTAACGGTGTGGGTCGTGGGGATGCCACTTCTCCCGGGTTGATATCTGCAGGTCCCGGCTTCATTTTCCTTTTTTTTTTATTTTATGTATTATTTTCGTTTTCCCTTTTAGTAGTGTGTGGAGAACTTCCATTCTTGTGTGTGTATGCATTTGAATTATTTCTGTTTTACAAAATAAATGTTTTTTACTAAACTGTGAATGAACGGACAGTGAATGGTCTTTGGTTGACAGCCATACCATGTTGCATTGCCGCTATGTGATATTACAACATAGCATGGTTGTCCAGTAGCCTTAAAATGCCATGAATACGAATGAAAGATATGGGAGCTTTGCTCATACATAGATCCTGAGTAAGAGGTGAGTCACTATTCTCTGTCCTATATCTTGTTTCGATTTTAATTATAACAATTAGCAGTCGCCCTCTGACGCCGTCGGTACCTATCTCGCCGCGAGCTTGGCGTTTGAGAATCTCAGATTACTGCATCGTGTAGTTCAATACTATAATTGTTCATTGTATAATAGTAATACTCACCTCACAAACAGTCCTTCTGCGGTTGCCAAACTATGCAATTGAGCATCGCGTAGGAGCACTGCGGACGGCGCTCAAATCCTGTGCGATACACCAGACACGTATCAAGACTGACCGATGAATGTTGAAACGGTGAAAACTTGCGGTGGTGTCCACAATTGAGGAAAAAAAATAGAAGCGGCGGATTGTCAAAGTGACGTAATGGAGAAGGATTTCTCAGATCTAAGAATCATCAAGACCAACGAAAAAATTCTATGTTTTTGCGATTGATTCAAATGAGCCGAAAAATTGTGAATTTTGTACATTTTACTTTTTTTTGTTGTGTTTTTGTTACAGTTAGAAATGATAAATACTTTATACCTTTTTTCCGTCAAATAAAACATCAAAAATCTTGAGAGATATCTCATTTTTAATATTATTATCAATGTTGGGTGGTATAACCAGTAAAAAGAACGCTTATATTTTTTGCAGAAAATCGCCGTCTTGTTAAAAAGCACATAATGAAATATTCAGCTGGCAGAAAAAGCTACAATGCCGCCAACGATGGTAGGAGGTGGTATTATAGAAAAAACCATTTCAATTGTTTTCGTATTATTTTTATCACATGCCATAAATATTTGATGGCCGCTAGGGAGGCTTAACCATCATCACTCAAGGATATCTGTAATAGGAAAAAATAAGTTGGTTTACGATAAGGGCGGTTCTTGTTCACGATAAGGGCGGCGCATTCGAAAAACAATCAATGTTGACTAGCTGCGAGGATTGGTCCGTGTGCCAATAGGTTGAACCGCTATTTAAATACTTATTTGCCATATTTAAAAAAAAATCAAATTCATAAAATGCAGGGCGTTATATATTTCAAAATATCAATAAATCATATATAATCAATTGGGAAAGATCGCTGGAAGTCGGGGCCATGGAAGAAGGAGAACATCATGACTAAAGAACCGAAGACAATGGTTTGGTTAGAGCTTTTCCAAGGTGCAGTGAACAAAGTGATGATAGCTGACGTCCGTTGAATGGATAGGACACGAAAAGAAAAATAATAAGTATTAGCAATATTTGAATATGTCCAAGAACACACAATTACTAGATTTTTACCTACAAAGGCACAGTTATTAAACAAATATCAGATATTTCATAGAGACAAAGCAATTCTTTATTATATTTTAATGGAAAATATATGGAAGTATGGGGTAATTACAGGGCTTACGACCTGTCTTAGGCTGGCTTTAGTGATCACTTTATATATAAATATATATATATATATAGTTCACCAATTCTCACCCCCCAATTTCCACATTATCGAAAGTTGTATATATGCATATATATCATTAATATGAGAATCTGATATTTTAATAAGTATTATTTTTAAATACTAATTTAACGTTTAAATTTTATAATTAATACATTAAATTGGCATTTAAAATATCACAGACCTATGTTCTGAATAATTACAAATTCACAATAAGAATGTGTTCTCCTTAATAGTATTATTTTTATTTATTTATTTAGAACAACAACTTAATTTGAATACAAATAAAATGAATGGGTTATGTATATATTGTATATACTTTCATCTAAAATATGCAACGGTATAGTTATGTACCCCCAAATAAGAAATATATTGAATTATGGAGGTGGATATGATGAGGATCTATAATAATACAATGTGAACTATAATAACAAAATAATATTTTATATTAAATGTTGAGATTTTGTTTAAATTAGAACATGGGAATAAGAAACATGAACAATACATAATTATTTTTAAATGCTCTTAGGTTTTCATGGCTGTTCAAAATCTTTTGTGTATCGTGTATATCTGATCAGAGCTGATGACCCTGCAATGAGATTCGAAATTTCAGCCAGAACGGTCAGATATACACGGTAGATTAGCCCAGAAAACTATACACATAAGATACATAATTATTTTGAAGACCTTTAAGCTATTTTAGGACCTCGTTTTAATACACATTTATATATGCTGCTACTTTAATTGATTTTGATAGTTAGTTATATAGTCTAGAAGCGATGTTCTATTCCTGATTTGAACATTTTTAGAACAACATACTCATTAATTTTGCTCAGAGTCTGACAGTTAGTCCTTTTGGCTTCATTCAAAAATGAAATTGAACAGTTTTTTTATGTATGTAAGATAAATTAAAACAGTATGTACGTAAAATAAAAGACTAATCTAAAATAGCCAATGAATCATCGATAATATATTGAAAATCAAATATTCGGGGAAAAAATATCATTGGAAAAGTCACCCCGTTTTGTCAGCTGTTGAGAAAAGTTATAATACCACCCTAGGGAAATGAGTAAAAGTTTTATTGAGAAACGCGCAAAAAGGCAGGCAATGGTTATCGATCTCACATGATATGACAACGCGGACATTTACGTCACACGCAACCTTCTAGGTCCAGCATTACCAAGGTCGCGCTGAAATAATCAACTTGTGACGTACAAACTTTATGAATGTATCCCACTTTTTGGACCAATCAGGAGTTCCGCAGGGCTTTAGTATGGGTCCAATAATATTTTATATATTTATAAATTACTTATTACATTCACCACGATTCAGAAATAAATTATGGATATCTAAAAAATTACAGTTGTATAATATTGTATTAATTATTAAAATATTTTTATATGTGAAATTTTGTTGAAGACATTATGTATTTAGGATTTTTGGAATAGATTCTCTCAGCGTTCTTTTCTCATAGTCTCGAGTCATCGAGGAATTTTAAAATCAGCTCGAACCATTTAATCTCTGCATACCTACGTTTCAGTACCTCTGATGAGAAAATGACAATATTTCGACACTGAAGTACAGCATTATAAGGAGATGAAATTTAGATAATTAACCACAGATATAGGATTAGATTGGAAGCATTCAAGATGTGGTGCTAGGGAAGGATGGAAAGAATAAACTGTAATGAGAGAATTGTAAATTAAAAATAGACCATTTAAAGGGGTTCATAATATATTCCATCGAAAAAAGAACTGCTCAAAAGTACATCCACCAAATAGTGAGCAAGGAAAATGCGGTTGCCTACAGACAACTTTTGGATAATGTCCACGACAGAAAGTATGGTAAATATTACAACACGAAACACAGTTATTAAATATGAAAGAAGAATAATGATATCGTAAAGTAATTTGGTACGCTTGGCTGAAATTCTTAAAAATGTTAATAAGTTCCCGAAATCATTCACTAATGTGTTATATTATATCCGAGCATGCATCCGTATTAATTTTTTTAAATGTCAAAAATAAATGTAATAAATTTTTTTATTTGTTAGCGTCGTTAAAATCAATTTAATTTTTTTGGTGTTTGACCTATTGCCGCAAGCATACATTCAAGTCGCTATTTACCTAATTTTTAATCTGCGTATATTCTTCCATTTCTTACCTAAGGAAGATTGTTTACCGTCGCTGTACTCCGCTACCGCTTAATGTTAATAATCTTACACTAATTATATTATACTTTTCGCGAGTGTTATTATACACGCCGCGACGCTTGTTACTTGTGTTGTAGAGGACTCTATGAATTAACCAGCATCGAGCAGATGAAAAGTAAGTGCCTTTCTCATATGTCTACCATTATTTCTTTTTTTCTTCCCAGTGAAGTTTACACATAACACGCACATTTATTAACTCGATTTTTTTTATTACACAACGTTCAACTGCTAGAAAATTTTCAGAACATGCGAAAATACTTCGAGAGTGGATTTAGTTCTGGTGGACGGCAATTACGTCCATACTGCAAGGGGGTTAAAAATATCTGGACTTTCCACAATTGTCTCGAAAGGTTTTGTCTCATTGCAAAATGGTAGAATGAAAATCTGGAGATGAAAGCTCTTCAAAAGCAAATGTGAGATGAGAATATCCTCCATGGAGAGAACCGATCTAGTGCGGTCCAAATTGTGCGCCACCTTGCAAACTTCACACTCCGTGAAGCCTCGAGAGTTTGGTTAAAGAGATTTGGCCACGGAGGTCACCACCCTCAACCGAGGAGGTCACGAAATTAAGCGAGAGAGAGGGAGACTCGAATAATCATTCCTCTTCTTAACGATGTCGTTTTAGTTTGATAATTTCAAGTCTCTCTGGTGTACTATATCGATAATATCGACGTTTGGAGGAAAGTTTTTTGCGACGGGTATTATTGGACGCAGGGCTGTAAAATAGGTGTTTTCCTTTTTGTATAATCAAAGCATTTTTCCTACAGTACGAACAGGGACGTGCAGTGCATATAAGCAAAAAAGTTGTGCATAACTGATTTTATTAATAAATCTCGTTTATAAGAAAACTATTAATTTAATCAAGATATAGATGTCTCACAGACACGAAGTTATTATTTTTACATGAAAAGTATGGAAGTCTTGGGCATTACAGGGTTTGCGACCTGTCATCGGCTGGCTTAAGTGATCACTTTACACAATGTAACGTTCACCTATTTACCCATGTTACCACATCTATCAAATTTTTGGAAGTTGTATTTATGATATCATGTTGGAACATTTCAATTTTTTATTACCAACTATGTTGTCGCCATCTACGGATTTTTTTGAAAATTTGATATTCATTCTCATGTAACAGTATAAATGTCGCTGAAGCTGAGACTATTTATTCTAAAGTTTCTAAAGTTTTTTTTTTCCCACATCTATCTATATCTTGATGAAAATCCCTCAGGGGATAAATCTCAGTAATTGATTCCTTCAAAAATTTTGACATACTTATAAATATTGTATTAATTTTAAAAATCTGCTCCGCCGATTCCTTACTGCTAGGCCCTGCGGGCGGTTATATAAAAAGTATTAAAGTAAAATATACAAAATTATGACTTTTAAAATTAACGTGTCATTTCGATGCTGTTAGAATAGTGAACCAAACAGTTTAGGTAGAGTGCTAGATAAAAATAGAAATTAATGAAAAGTTAAGTCCGTGACGTGAACCGAGGCGGATATGTGAGGGGTGACATATTTATGACCAAGAAATTAGAAAATCAATTATTTATGTATTGTAATAGATAAACAGAGGCAGAAAAAGAAATGGATAATGAAAAAATAGTTCAAGAAATAGAGAGAAAATTTCATGGACGCGGTGCTAAGTGTATGCTTAAGTAGGATTTTTTTTAAATAGAGATGCGTACAAATAATATATGTCACAATATTATCATTATTTTGAAATTAAACTAATTTGTCTTGGTGGTCTCTTGGATCGAGCTTTGAACCTTCAACCACTAGATCACTACGCGAATCTTAACCACTAGACTAACAAGGTACTCAAATATGGATACAGAAAATACGAGTATATGGATACAGAAAAAAAAATTGGTACAATTGTGTGTGTGTGTGATATATATGTGCAAATCACCGGCAAGAAATATTTTATTTATTTTAAATTTTAATTTTCCAAAAAGACATTCATTCATGACTTATTTTTAAAATGCATTGCCCAACTAAGTAAGCCTGTTTCGGGGCAAATCGGCAAACAAATCATATTTCATTAACTAATATAACTCATTTATTAATTATTGAAATATGCTTTTGATGTGCTTGTGGTCTAGTGGTAAAATACAAATAAATACAAAATAAAAGAATATACAAGATAAAGTAAAAGTGAAAATATAGAAGACTAGTGTAAAATCAGAGAAAATATATTAATGTGCAATATAGCATGTACAAACTAATGTCGCTTATACTATTTAGAAAGGCAGGAATGATATATGTAATATTAAATCTATTGTTCCGAATTTGTAAATACATTTTTGGCGCATCTTTTCGATTCAGCCGTGACCGTTGTTATTGACACATTTCAGCGTCCAAATTCCCATCCATACATTTCCTAATGCTCATCTTTTCAGTGCGAAATGTGACCTTGACACTAGCAGACGTTAACTTGATCGATATTTGTTCGATCTCGCCATCTCTATAGCATTCGCGATGTGGACGTTTCAGCTCCAGTGCACCAGCACTGTATTTTGTGATATTGTGTTTTGATCACGTGTTGTTTGTGTACCATGGGTGAACTTGTAATATCGCTGTATTAAATTGGGATCGGAGATCGGCTCATCCTCGTGTCATTGTGTAATATTGGATAACGCAGGCGTCATATACAAGGTAAGGCGACCGGTCCTTCCGAATCCCGGTTCCCGAGATTAGAACCTTTACCCCTCATCGACCTCATCCTGTACCAAGGTTTATCTAATGCCTTCGCTTACCTTGCGGTGATCTGGATTTACGACTGGAATTGTCCCATTCCATTCCGGGGGATGCGCGACTCGGAGATTGCGTAATTCATTCATTTAGATCATATCGATCCGGATTTTTTACATTTTAAAATATTTTAAATATACATTTTAAAATTTAATTTGTTATAAAACAGTTGATTAACATAATCCATTGTCTAGTTAGGTACTGGATATATATTTTTTTAATTAAAATTTTTGGGTAGGTGCCGTGAATGTACTGAATTTACTAGAAAAATTGACATATTTTATTGCGATTCCAATTTGTGAATTTCTAACAAGTGTCAAAATCAAAGTTTAGTGTTTATGGGTACGTAATAAAACATGCAGTCACCATGGCAACTAGTGTGATATACTTGTTTGTTTACTGTCTTGTCACATGTCACGCTTTTTATAAATTAGAGATTTCGGAATAATAATCTAGATTTGGCAGCTTGATAAATATTAATCAGTTTGATAATATTAAATACGTATGTTGGATTATTATCGGTTTGACGGTCGTCAAAACCTTGGAGTATATAAAAATTACTTCATTTACGATGGCCACATATTCTAATCATAGTTATATTGACAGTAATCTAAATAAATAATTTCCAAATAGATTACTGTCCCGGCAAAATAAAGACAATGTAGTCATATAAAGTATGGAAATAATATAATAAAGTAATGTTTGCATAAATTTAATAATATTAATATAATAATCAGCTCGAAAAATGAGTAATTGTATTAATCGAATTTAAAGTAAAAAAATAAAACAAATTCATACTACGGATAAACTTTCTAGAATTAATATTTAACAAAGAGTAGTAGACAGTAAGTATGCGCGATCCCAGCGATTCGGACTCGGTAGTCGTAGAAAATAGTCGATTACAATTTATTATGGAGTATCTAGCGCGTCTCACCAACGTGTTAAAGTCATTAAAACATTTTATCTAAATATTAATGGCAATGCTGTAACCATTTGGTGATCGTTATCGTCACATGTTGGAAAACTGGGTCGATTGAGCCTGCAACACGTGTGGTTTCAATAGAACGGTGCCACCTAACACACAGCCCGAGTTACGCTTAAAAATTTGGTGAACGAAACAGCATCTTTCATCATGTATTTGCAATGTATTGTGAAGCGTGAACAATACCTGTCAAATTGCGAGAAATGTCTAAAAGTAGTCTTGATCACCTGATTTGACAACGCTATTTTCTGTAAAGGTACTTGGAATGAAAAGTCTACGCACGCCACTATGCCAACAAATATTCCGATGCTGCGAGCAAAAATGTGCGAGAATATTATAAAAAATATAGCTATTAGGAGAACACATTCTTATTGTGAAGTTGTAATTATTCAGAACATAGCTCTGTGATATTTCACAATAAGAATGTGTTAATAATAAAATTGTATCAATGTGTCCGAAATTATTTAAAATGATTTGACACTCAAAGTATTTCAGATTCTGTAAAATTACAGGTAGATGGCTCTTTCGAAATAATGTTGAACGATTTTAATGCATTAATATCAAAAATCGGAATGAAATTGGTTCGAAATATTTCGCTAATACAATTATCGGACGATAGTTCGGATATGCAACTCCCGTGTTGATATAACACGCGAAATGTGCGAAAATATTATAAAAAATATAGTAACTTGGCATATATCATATTTCATATATAATTGTAATAAACCACTTAATCGATAAATGAAAATTATTTTTATATGTATATTCTTCTAATTCATATTTAAAATATTACAGACCCATGTTCTGAATCATTACAACTTCACAATGAGAATGTATTCTTATAAAAATAAGATTACTGATTAACAATGTAAAATGTTTATCTCAGCACTGGCGATGACCAGTGAGGCAGATATCAAAATACTAAATTTACGCACAACATATGCAATGAAATAAATATCATATTGTACCTTGTTGCCCTCAAAAATCTTGTAATTACGTATAATTAATGCTCCGTTATATTTATTAATAATTCACATTAAATACTAGCAACTATTTTACAGCCATTAAAACTGTTGAAAATATATTTTTTGTCATTTAAAACACTTAAAAATTGCACATTCCCCGAGGTAACACATGTTGACGTTATGGTTGCGTGCGGATATATTTTATCACAGTATATCGGGCGTTAAAGGATACACCAAATTAATAATCCACGTGTAAGAAAATGTATAAAATTGAACGAAATTGGTTGGCATCAATCACAAGTCACAACAACACTGATAAGATAACATGCACAGCAACCTTTATGATAACACTGAGCAAGTAGACTCCCACCCGGGACGAAATCCGAACGAAACGTGCGATTTTTGTAACTGTATCAAGCGGACTGAGAAGTAGGCATATACATATCCACGCGCAAAGGCTGATAATTTTAATAACAATTCATATCCAACCACGGATGAATATAGATTGCAACATTTGCGATAAAATGTAATGTGCATGAAGCTAACATGCAACTGGTTTCAAAAGGAAGCCACTCTCGCTATGTGCGGTGCATGAAAATATGAGTAATTTTGTAAGCACAGCACATTTAATAATTTATTAACCATTAATGTATTAATTTTCTCTGTTTCGTCGAATATATTTTAACCGTTCATCTCCGATGATGTAAAATGTGTTGACATTACCTCTAATAATGTGAATATCTCCGCAAATATAATAAATATAGAGTTCATATTTTAGGTATTCCTCCTTAATATATTTATGTATACTTTTAAAATTAGCATTATTAACCTTGTGGTTGAAATTCATATTTTTATTTATTATCTTTGTTTATTAACTACTAAATTGAGTTAAAATACATCTACCGGTTTCTAAAAATACAATTTTCTTCTTCAGGATGTCATAACTAACTAAAAAATATATAATTGTTTCTTTGTCAGAATCTATTTTAAAATAAATTTTTTTTTAAAAGTAGATTTTTGAAAAATAGATTCTGACAAAGAAAAAATTATATATTTTTTAGTTAGTTATGACATCCTGAAGAAGAAAATGGTATTTTTAGAAACAGGTATATGTATGTAAACTCAATTTAGTGGTTAATAAAACAAAGATAATAAATAAAAATATATATTTATGTATTATATAAAATAATGAATGGATGAATGAGGAGAGTATGGCGAGAAAGATATATGACGCAAGTGTTGATGGCACCAGAAATGGTAGACGTCCGTGGAAGACTTGGCACGACCAGGTAAACCAGTTAATGGAGGATGGTTCTGTTAGAAGTCTCAACAATCGGCGAGCTTGTATGAGAAGATGTATGAATGTGGATGAGGCGAGAATCGTATGTCAGGACAGAAGAGTGTGGCGCTCTATCCTATCTGCCTACTCCCGCGGGAAAACGGCGTGATGGTAAGTAAGTAAGTGAGTAAGTAAGATAAAATAATTACAATA
This sequence comes from Eubasilissa splendida, assembly GCA_031772225.1. NCBI lineage: Eukaryota > Metazoa > Arthropoda > Insecta > Trichoptera > Phryganeidae > Eubasilissa > Eubasilissa splendida. The sequence continues at coordinate 20,462,748 of CM062864.1, forward strand.
TATAAGTATTTACCATACTTAACAATAAAAAACGTTTTCTCGAATAACCTGACGTGAATTTATCAATATGTGAGAAGAGGTGCGACGGCGCAGTTCGCGGGGCGCGGGGAGCCGGTTGCCGATCCTCATTTTAGTGGCAGACTGGTAGAGCGTGCGCTGGCCAAGTTAGACGTGTCTTGTGTGTCTTCATGCTGTCGTGATAATGACACTTTTACACAATAATTGATATTTATATTTACTTGTATACTTTCTTTTAACCAGTATTTATTGATTATTCAACACGTTTCGACACCTATGGTATCTTCTTCAGGAAACAATGTATACTTAAATTAAAAATACAAGCATAGATAAAAACAAAACTATGAAGTGGTGAATAAGTAAGAACTGATATGAAAACAAATTTAAAAGGTGGAATTTGGTTATTTGTGATATTTAGCTTGTTCTTATTTTTAAAAGTTCAAATTTATCTAACTGTAAACCCCTAGTTAATTAGTATGTATAATTTATAACCCCTTATTATTATTTTATTGATAAATATAAGTAATAAAATGTAAAACATTCATATTCAACCTACTTAAAAAACGCCAAAGTCTTCATATACACTGAGTTTACAGCACCGGAACGTTTTATTTTAACACTTTAAGAGAAAGGTTAAGACAGGCATTACAAATAACTATTATATAAATAACAATTTTATAAAAAGTGTTAGGTAATGTACAAAATGTTAGTGACTAAACAATTCATTGAATTACCACCTTATAAATATAGTACAAATTATTAGTATTGTCGACTCGAGCCGACAAAAAAGTCAGTAAAACACATGAAATACTAAAATAAATAACATAATAAATTAATAAATAAATTAAAAAAAACATAAGAAATAATTGTATTTTTGAAACAAAACTGAAAAATTGACACAAATACGATACATTTTTAAATCGTAAAAAAATATATTGTTACATATTTATTTAATGCTTAACATAGTGTATACATAAGCACTTCTATATTTGCTCTAATATAAACAAGATTAAAGTTTTTTCTTTTATTAAAACATTTTTTTTTGCATATCTTGTCAGTTTCATTTTAAATCCATTCATTTTCTCCTGTTTTTTCCTTAGAAATCTTTATCGCACTGTACATCATAGATTTCTGAAATTTTGCCTTTTTCCTGAATGGCAGTCTCAGTCTATCCCTTCCTCTTGTACGATGCTCGTGCTCATGTTGATTTACATCAAGTTTTAGTATAAATTCCGTTGATATTTTCTTATTGTGGATTTTATTTAAAAAGTACGATTATATTAAACGATGTACTGATCCGAGTATATCTATTTTTTCTGTGTATTATTCTCAATATTCTGTATATATATAACATTAGGTTATAGTACCTACCCGCCGATAGTAATCTGAATGGTTGACACGGCCATAGCGCTAGCAACACAAGCCGCACGCAAATAAATATTTCTATGCATTTCCATTTTTGGACAGGGTGAAGGAGCGAGATAAGCGCTTCGTGTAAAATAACTTTTTTGTAAACTTATGATTCCATATTTATCAGGAAGGGTAAGGACAATTTGTGTTATTTTCAATTGTTCTTGTAGGTCGTAGTCGCTACCACGCCAGGGAGGCGCCATTTTTATGCCGTTTGTCACCGCTCAATTTTGATGTCTTGAAAGAAAGTCCTAGAGGATTACCCAAGGACTATGGCAGGATGCCAGATCACGATTTGGATCTCACCAACTTAACATTATTTCCATGCGGAACAAGAAATATTACTGCGTCATGTTGCCGTGGACGAAGTCAACAAAGACAGAAGTAACCCAATCTCTTTGTAATAATCTACTCATCATATGGCCGAGTCATCAAGTATTTTGACAAAATCTAAGATGAATTTAATTCGCATCGCCAAGGTCGATGCGAAATAATTTTATTCCATTTATGGTTGTGCATTGAACTTCTCTGTATTTTAAATTGTAGTTTTAACGAAACAGTTGTCAGATCATTGATAACACTAGCGTTAATTTCTAATTTGTTTTAATTACGGTAATATTTATGTCAATTATAACGCTGTAAACTTATTTCTTTCTTTTAATTTATTTTTCCTTAAAACTGACTGTTGAAGGCAGGCAGGAGATCTAATAGCCAATTCTGTACATAGCACACCATAATCTTATACTCTACCATGGATGAAGCCTGTGAATGCGCTGACGTAGGTCGCGTACTTGCCCCGACAACTAAATTCATGTAGGAGATTTTTATTCTACTATAGTGATAACCAATCTATAAAATTAGAAACCTATGTGTGCCCGCCCGGGCGGCGGGAAAGTAGAGCGCTGCTGTCAGACGTGGATCGGCGCCCGGTCGAGTGAGGTAGCAGTTATGTCTGCTACTCGATTGCGGCGAGAATATTTTAAATCGGTAGAAAGGGTCCGTTACACGGAGATAAAATTGTTTCCAAGCCATCCAATATGAAGATGAATTCCTATCAGGGTCGTCTTCATCTTGGGATGGGCACGTGACCTAAAATGAAACTATTGTCTGGCTGGGCAGAGGTCTGATGCATCTGGATGGGGAGAATGTGACCCTGTCAAGCTCTATCTGGGGCGGAGCCATACAATGGCTACTGTACCATAATGTCACTGCTGCGATCGGAGTCTAGCGACCTGAGTTCTGCATCTCGGTGCGGCCTCGGAGGATGAAGATGCAATCATGCAATATGTAACGGAAGAGTAATTGGTCTGTAAATATTGTTGTCCACGTTTTCTTTGTTTAAGCTACCGTAAATGTAAATAATGATATGAAATTGGTCACAACTTTGTAGTTGTTGCTAAGTAAAGTTCAATGTATTAAATTTTGTTTATTTGACAATCAAGTTTTTATTTATTATGAATAAACAACCTTTATCATTTTGTTATTTTAATTTATTCTTCTTTTGCCAATACCAACGAATGCAGATTTGGTAAATCGTTGGTAAGGTAAGAAGTTCTGGTTCTGGTAGGTTCGGCTTGATGGGATCCACATCACATGCTTACCACTGAACAAGCTAGTGGAGGTGTAGAGCCTCCGGCTCCATAGTTCACAATTATATGTATATATATTCAGGGATCAGATTTCAAATTTACCGCCATTTCGGCTGGCATGATGCTAGCGACTTATCGATGCCGGCTGCCGCTACAGATCTGGTCTGATTCCTCACCAACGATTCGTCTCCGGTTTCATCGCTTCGTAATAGGGTTAGATCGGTGGTTAAATGAAAGAATGGTAATTGGCGTATTGAGGTTTATTATGATAGTATGATAAAAAAACAAGGAAGATGGATAGAATGAAAAAAATGAATGAGTGAAGATGAAGAAGGTGAGCGTGAATTCTGAAATGAAGTAGCCGTCTCGCTCGGCGCGAATGGGCCGGCAAGACCGCCGCTGCGGAGCGATGAAACCGAAGAGGGATCGTTGGTGAGGAATTGGACCAGAGCTGTAGCAGCAGCCGGCAGCGATATGTGAGTGCAAATCTGATCTCTACACCTTTAAAACGATTTAATTAATTAATACAAATAATATTCAGTTTATTAGTTCTATATTAATTCAAAGGTTTTATCTAAGTCATGATAATTTTTTTTATCTAATCTAGTGTATAATTTCTGATACACATGAATATTAAAAATGAATGTTTCCTCTTAAAGCAGGTTTGTTACATTTCAAAGAATTTGGCTAATACTCTCAATTCTAAAAACAAAATATCTTAATAAATACATAATATGGTTGAGTTTGCTTTCAGTTTTACTCAGACCCTAGACATTTATTAATACTTCGTAATATGTACATACTTAATATTACCAAGGAAATATAGTATTTTGATATAGCAAATATTATATATAGCTCGCTTTTATACAGTGGTGTTCGTTCCAGATTATCTATGTAAATCAAATCACAACCGTTTTTCACTTTTTACCGTACATAAAATACTAGAATACATGTGCACTTATTATTAAAAGAAAATATATTACAATGTGGTGGTATTTATTTATAAAATCCTCACTAATAAAATATCTGCAAAATTTACAAGAAAAATTGATGCAAATCAAGATAAGCACGAACGGCATACAAGATTGAGACTGCCATTCAAAAGGAAGGCTATAGAAGATATTTAACGAATTGCCAGAAAACATAAGAAAGGAGGAAAAACAACATAGATTCAAAATGAAACTAAGCTAATATGTGAAAGATAAGTTTTAGTAAAAAGGAACGATATTGATATTTATTTACTTATTATTATACACGCCCTATTCAGGCATTAACAGAAGTGCAACGCACAAAGAAAAATTAAATATAAAATTAAAATTAAAATTAAATATAAAATGTGAAGTAGCAATTTATCCGTCACCATTGAGTTGAGACACAAAATTTATAATAGTATAGTCCTATAAAGAATTAAATTAACAGCAAAAATATCGACCAACTCCACATATTCATTCCCCAAAGAATGCAGACTGGGGACTGCGGAGTTAGCTAGTGCATGAATTCTAACATTACCACTGTAATAAAACAATGCATTGTGTCTCGATAATCTCAATGATGCGTGAAAGTCAAGCAGACCAACAATCTGGGTCACGGGATCATCATACCATTGATGATCCCGTATAGAAATATAAGGTCGATCATCGTACGTCTCACTGATAAGTTGAACAATTTTGGACGGCTAAGAAAATAATCATAATTAATATCCTCAGAGCTATACTTAATTTAAAATTAATAAATCTTAAAAACTTTCTTTGGATTCTTTCAACTGCCGTCGAGTGTACAATGAAGTGTGGAGACCATATGACTGAATTATATTATACCTGAGGTCTGACCGGAGAAGTGTACAGGACTTTGTAAGTGTGCAGGTCTGAAAAGCATTTTGAGACCTTTATTAGTTATCGAATCAATGTGGGGAATGAATGATAATTTACTGTCAAATATTACACCCAGATATTTGATCTCCCTAATTGATACAAAGCCAACATCGCTGATAGTGTACGAAAATTTCACAGGATATATATTTTTTGTAAAACTAATAGATTGGCACTTGGAGATATTAAGATGTAGGTGATTATTGGAACACCATTTAATTAAGGAAATAAATTATTTTGTATTATCATGCAATCATACACACTATTCACTGATCTGAATATCAAAAATTGAAGTTTGTAAATCATCAAAAACATGGGCAATATCATTAATAAAAAGAATAAACATTATAGGTCCAAGGTGAGAACCCTGTGGAACACCACTCAAAGCAATGAATTCCTCAGATAATGAGGAGTTAATCTTTACCGAAAGTCGAAATTTCCATGAATACCCAACCTCTGGAGTTGGTCTTATTGTTGATATTAGAGCATATTTAAAAATACTAATGATCGCACTATATTAAGAATAAATAGCGCAATAGCATTAGGTCTAAAAATAACATTTTATTGACAGAAAAAATAATAAATAAATTCTGATATTTGAGTATACGCGAGACACGAGGTGTGAAAATTGTGTATGTCAACAAAATAATGGTTGTATATCATAGAGACGCCAATAAATTGTTTAGGGATGACGCGGACATCGCGTGACTGCAAACACAGGGTCGTAAGAGCCATACAATTCCGAATATAATAATTATAAATAAAAAAAATTAATACATTAGTGACGATGACTGGTTACTAAGATTTAACTGTTGGAGGTTTACTTTCAAGTATACCATCAATCAAGTATACCATCAATCAAGTATACCATATAATCAATTACCAAACAACGATACAATTAAATACAACCCTAGTCACAATAATGGTTAAATATGAATTGAATATATTAATTAGAAAGATATACATATAAAATCAATTTTATCGAAAAATATTGTTGTTGCGCCACCGGGATTCGAACCTGGATCTCTTTCCTACCTTTTCAACCATCCAGATCCAGGTTCGAATCCCAACAATAATATTTTACGATAAAATTGATTTTATATGTATATCTTTCTAATTAATATATTTAATTCATATTTAAAATATCACAGACCTGTGTTCTGAATAATTACAAATTCACAATAAAAATGTGTTCTCCTAAGAATAAAGTTGTATCAATGTGTCCAAAATTTAATAAAAATGAATTGATAATTCTGGCGTCTGCTATCAGTTTACTCAAAGGTATTTGAGATTCTGTAAAAATAAGGTAGATGGCTCTTTCAAATAATGGAACGATTAAATGTATTAAAATCAAAAAGGTAACATATAGGTTCGAAAATTGTCGCTAAAAATATTGTCGCTGTAGCATAGTTGGATAATGCACCTTACCCGGTTAGGAAAGAGATCCAGGTTCGAATTCCGGTGGCGCAACAACAATATTTTTTGATAAAATTGATTTTATATGTATATTTTTCTAATTAATATATTTAATTAGTATTTAAAATATCACAGACCGTCTGTTCTGAATAATTACAACTTCACAATAAGAATGTGTTCTCCTAACTATAATGGTTCATATAACGGTCTCAATATCACTAATGAAAATAAAATAAAATAAATTAAATAACGAGATTTAATAACATTAAAGATAAAAATCTATTTATAAAGGATTTATTATAAAAAAGATTGCGATATACCCACGGACCAGTAAATTAATTATTCGTGGAAACATAAATATTTGATAAAAACAAATATCAAATATCTCATAGAGACCAAGCTATTTTTTATTATATTTAATGGAAAATATATGGAAGAATAGGGTAATTACAGGCTTACGACCAATCTTCGGCTGGCTTAAGTGATCACTTTATATACATATAATTTTTACCAATTCTCACCTCTCAATCTCCATATTTATTAAATTTTTTAAAGTTGTATACATGTTAGTATGAGATACCACTTTGAGTACCACTACACCATCGCCATCTATAGACCAAATTTGAAAATTCATTTTTCCCTTTTTTTTAAACAGCATACATGTCATCACTAAAAATATTATCGTTTTTTTTTAGTTTCTTAAGCCAGCCGAAGATAGGTCGTATGCCCTGTAATTACCCCATACTTCCATATATTTTCCATTAAATATAATAAAAAATAGACTTGTCTCTATGAGACATCTGATATTTGTTTAATAACAGTGCCGTTGTAGGTAAAAATTTAGTAATTGTGTGTTCTTGGATATATTCAAATATTGCTAATAAATTTGATAGTTTATGATAGATTTACGCAACATTAAAAGTATTAACTCTTCGAAAATTAAACATTTGTGTATGTAAGACGTATTTTTTGTATTAATGCATATTATATTTTCAGCGATTAAATTTTCGCTCCAATCAAGTCATATATTTTTTAAATAGTCGCGGAGCTATTTGATGGTTCCAAAATGATCAAGTGATTGACACCAAAATAAAAATATTGAATTCATTTCTATATATATTTGGTAGTCTGTGGATATACCCATTTCTATTATATGATATAGAGACGTATCAGTCAGGGAAGTACTGGGACCGCACGGAATTGTCGACAAGTGATAAGATAACTGAATCAATAAAAGATAAGAGTTTAATCATTTATTGTACAATACACAGCGGTTCTTCATTTTTAGGGAGTTTAATATATTTTTTCATTAATTAAAAACTAGTTTTTAAAACCCAGAAATGTATAAAACTATATCTTCTTTATAAATACACAAATTCGTGGATAATATCTTCATAATGTTTCAACAATGATGATATTGGAGCAGAAAATTTTCTTTTCTTTTAAAAAATTTGCCTCTAACTTCAGCCATAATTATATAAATAAATCATGGTCACAACACAAGACAATTAATGAACATCTACACACCTGTTCCGAGAACAACGACGACATTCTATCAACTTTTCTACATCTTTTTAGCTCCGAAACTGTACAACATACTTAATACTAACTGGAAATCGTTCACTTACAATAAGATTACTCAAATATGGACTTAATCTATGAAGCATCGCTGTCCGACATTTAAACTTAATCACAATACAATACCTTCACTAATAATTCATTTTAGATTTACAACACATTTATTAACAAGATAAAAACTGGCTACTTTAACACAGACGGCAGTCTAGCAAAGTAGCCAGGACAATGCTATATGCATTAGAGGTGTATAATTTTATGTTTACTTTTGATTTACAAAAAAATGAGGTCATTAAAGAAGCAGCAAGATCGATTCATTGGCATCAATTGAGAGAATTTTATTGCACACGGCGTCTGATGGAGATAGTATTATCTGCAGCCACGCTCTCACGCACAGCATCAATGTTTTCATCTCAGCGTCGTTCACGTTCATTATCAAACAAAGCTAAACGCTTGTGCTATGAAATTAGTGAACCACTTGATCACTAAACGAATGTCTTACCACTAGTCTAAGCGAGCACGTCATAGTTTAGTAATTAGCGAGAGGATTGACACTGTGCCCCGTACGAAATTATGTTTGACCCGGTTCATTAAAACCTACGTCAGTTCGCTTATGAGGTTACGAAATGTCAGAACCTAGCTCAAAAAAGTTTTCCTCGGGAGTCAGTAAATACATACAAATATTTTATATATTAATGCAGAACTTTGTAAACTAACGTATTAGTTACACTCGTATTAATAACCAGGGAAAATATTATTGATAGAATCGGCGTTAACTTTAATGGATGAATATAAATAAAACAATGTTATAACTCTACTTGAGTTTATTTACACTACTCGAGTTTTAAGACAAATAATAACTCTCATCGTCGGGTGAAGTATTAAATTAATAATAAACTCAAGTAAAGTTCTAGCATTGTTTCGTTTATATCCATCCATTTAATGAAAATATTATTTAATAATTATTAATTCTTTTAACATATTAAACACATAATTTTTTCGAGAAGTATATGTTTTTGATTATTAATGGGAATGTGGATAGTAGGGGTGAATGAGTGTTTTCTGTTTCAACGTTATATAAGGTATCGAGTGGAGAAGTTTTATTCTATGACTGTGGTTAGTTTCTATGATATGATTAAAAAATTCAGAAAAAATATTATTTTACAATGTACAATGTATAGATTAAAGAAATAATAATGAGTCATGATGCCGTGTCAATTGATGATTTTATAATTAATTTAAATGCGCCCAGGGCGTTGGCACAGTAAATCAAAAAATAATTTTAATTCGTGAAATTGTAAGAAGAATCACTAAAGTCATTACTACAAAGATTAAATCATATAAAACTTTGTAGCAAGTATTTTGTACGTCTAGTATACTAAATATTATTTATATATTAATAAGTAATGAAGCATACTTCATGTCGTTGATTTTAATTCTATACATAAATAACAATATTGAATCAAAATTCACCCCTTTATTTAAGATGTTTATATTTCTCAGGCTTCATCTTGGAGTAAAAAGGTATCATCTGAGATTTTGATCAAAATTGCTTTTATTATATAAAAATTCTGACAATAAATTTCCCTTAAAACTTTGTCAAATATCCTTGTGTATAAAAAATAACAAGAAAACATAAGATATATTTTAGTAACACTTTATATTTAATATTTTTTAGAACAGCCGTGGATTTGAATACAGAGAAAATGTACAAATTATGTTACATAGTGTAATTGTAATATCATTTATATATATATATATATATCATTCAACAAATGTTCCAACATTTTTGGCAGAGATGAAGGACTCAATATCTCCATAGCAGCAGCGATATAAGTGGACCTCGGTGACGGTACCTTCCAAACTCGACGATTTAGTCTTGATTAAAGAGGTCAACCTATTTCCTGTGTACCGGAAATGCGGGCGGTCAATCAGGTTGCGGAGGTAAGAACGCAAAATGGTGTCTTACTACAGCCTATTTGTAAGTTATGCAGATTACCATCAGATTAGTAACCAAGTCGGGCTTTGGTCAGGGGGGGGGGGGGAATTGGGATTTCTTGTTGGTTGGTATTGGTCATGTTATGTGTGTGAACATTGCTGCTTTTCGGAAATTGAAGGATCGCGGTCAAACGACCGGCGGAGCGCAATTTCGGTCAGTACATCATCCGGTAAGGATTCTGCCGGTCGGAATTCTACCTAGAGAGAGGAAGAATAATAACATCGGACCGGCAACGACGCCAAAGAACTAGTACGGTCAATCAAAGGTTAGTGATAATGTTTATTGTGCATACATGACCATATTACCAATAGGAAATCCGGAAACAGCAGCTGTTGAAGGCATCCACGGGATCAATTATAATAAATCAATATAAAAGGAAATTTATGCAGTTTTATACTCTCAGTCACTATTTATTCTACCGAATCGAAATTAATTAACAAGTTGTTTCACAATACTTCAGTCATGATTACCACCAATGATGAGAGAAAGATCTTAAATACATTTGTGTCGCGCCGCCAGATGGAGTATTCCCACTCGTTATTCAGAATGCCATGGTCAACCCGGGATAATCACTCTGATCTTAAGCTGATCCGAGTTACTTTTGATAATGAACTTTAATACGAGGGCCATGTTTAAAGTAAGAATTGTTTTAAGCGTATCATATAAATAGACGTATATTTTAGCAATATTTGAATATTAGGAGAACACATTCTTATTGTGAAGTTGTAATTATTCAGAACAGACGGTCTGTGATATTTAAAATATGAATTAAATATATTAATTAGAAATAATAGTTGAATAATGCACCGTCCTCGGTTAGGAAAGAGATCCAGGTTCGAATCCTGGTGGCGCAACTACAATATTTTTACTTTTAAAATCAGCAATGTTATCTTTGTGGTTAAGATAGATTCTGTCAAAGAAACAATATATGTTTTAGTTAGTTATGACATCCTGAAGAAGAAAATGGTATTTTTCGAAACCGGTAGATGTATTTGAACTCATTTTAGTGGTTAATAAAACAAAGATAATAAATAAAAATACAATATTTTTCGACAAAATTGATTTTATATGTATATCTTTCTAATCAATATTTGAATATGTCCAAGAACACACAATTACTGGATTTTTACCTACAAAGGCATATCTCATACAGATCTCAATATCAGCCGAAGACAGATCGCAAGTCCTGTAATCACCTCCTATATATTTTTCATTAAATAAAATAGCTTCGTCTCAATGAGATATCTGATATTTATTTATGCTTTGAGGATAAATGTGGCGGCACAACAGAACCTTCGACTGGGGTTTCACTGTGGATGTGAGCGAATGGGCATTTCGTACAGGCAGTTCCAACTATAGTGATTAATGGGAGAATTAAGCAACCAAGAAAGGTTTTTATTCCCACTTGAAATATTGTTTGACCTAGCTACTGATTATTGGAATACAGTCACGAAATATCCATTCAACCAGTGACGGTCGAGGTGAAAGGTCAAAGCGAACCGTCGCGTCTTAATTTTGGTGACTGTTCAAAAATAAAGAGAAAGAAGTCAATCATATAACTGAGAAAATGACATATGCATATAGCACAACAGTGCTACATATACAGGGTGTAATGGACTTAGTCCGCAATATTTTATGGGTGGATACCTGGCTAAATTACGAGTCGCAGGATATGTGCCTAATCTCAATCATGTTAGAGGTAATTTAAAAAAAATTGTAATTAATTGAAATATTTCACTAATTCTATATTATATATTGAATACAAACAAATAAAGGCTATCAAATTTCGAGCGGCTAGACTATTTTTTGTTACATAGTTTAGAGCCTGATGCAAATATATAAATTAATGACAGATAAATTTTGTAAGTAATATATTTATTTCGAAGTACGTAGACACGGTAACATGATTTTGTAATAATTTCATACAATAATATTTTACTAATGCAGTAATAATGTTAAAATTGTAACTGAAGCGATTCTGGTTGAACCCTGGACCCCAAAGTGCATGGATGTATGTTGTCCAGCGAAAATTTCGTGCAAAGGAGAAATTACATGTGGCATGAAGAGACATTCGGATAAATATCATCAGAGAGGATAGAGCGCCACATTTTTCTGTCTTGACACACAATTCTCGCCTCATCCACATACATACATCTTCACATACAAGGTCGATTATTATTTAACTTCTAACAGAACCATCTTCCAGTATCTGGTTTACCTGGTTATGCCAAGTCTTCCGCGAACGTCCTCTATTTCTGGTGCAATTAACACTTGCGTCATATATCTTCCTTACCATTCTCTCCTCATTCATCCGTTCCATATGACCAAATCACCTAAGTGATCCATTCTTAATCTTACTCACTATACTACGATAAGCTTTACATTCTTTCCTTATTTCTTCTTTCTTTACTCTGTTATAAATGGATCACGGACAGACTGACGGAGTTGCAAAACACGAGGTATGGAGAGTAAGTGGTAAGCGCATAGGTGGAGATACCTACTCACGCAGGTCATAAATAGATTTACCACATATACGCCTAAGTGATCTCATTTCCACTGCATTCAGTCTACTTTCGTTCCTTTTCTGCCAGCTCCAGGTCTCACTTCCATACATTAGTGCCGGTACCAGGATTCCATTATGCACCACCTCGGTTGACAAATTCCCGTTAGATATAATTCCATTCAAAGCGCTGTTTACTTTATTTCCTGCAGTCACCCTCCTTTCGATATCATTCTCAGCCTTTCTGTTTCTATCAAACATACTTTCCAAATACACAAACCCATCTACTTATTCCAAACATTCATTACCTACACGTATTTTGCACGGTGTCTTGCTTTCCTCCTTCTTGAATACCATCAGTTTCGACTTGTTAACATTCATCATGAGATCGCTTTCCTTGCATACATCGTACATTCTACTCACCAGATTCTGTAGTTCTAGTTCATTATTCGCCATTAGTACTGCACCATCGACGTACAATAAACAGCATACAATCAAATCGCCCATTTTTGCTCCTACATGCATACATTCCAGTTATTTCACACATTTATTCATATACAAGTTGAACATCAATGGAGACATTACACAACCCTGCTTGACACCCTTTGTAATGTCAAACCATGGTGTGAGTGCTCCATTGATTCTTACACATGCATAACTTCCTTCGTATAGTAATGCGATTGCGTGTATAAATTTACTATTCACCCTGTAATCAGAGAGTACATTCAATATAATAATATCTTAATAATAATAGTTTCGTCAATGAAATATAAACTAAGCTACTCAAAGCAATCTAAATCCATCCAATGGATTCGTTTTATATTTCACTTTTGAAAAATGTTAAGGAAGTTGTTTTTATAATTTATTAAAACAATCTGATAGATAAGGCATGTTTGCACAAGTTGAACCATCTGTCATCGTTTACAGGCTTCGGAGAAATCGATAGTGAGGCCGGCCGGCGGGGCGCGGTGTGCTCCGCGTCACTAGGGCGAACGGTCGGACCGCACCTTGGAAGCGGTCGGATAGCGTGTTTGCAATAGGAGTAGATAATGTCATTCCAACGGTACAGGGCGACAGCAGCCCATGGGAAACGTACTGCCACTTTTACGTATACTTACTCCACTAGAACTCTGGGATACCGCAAAAGATCACAAGATTCACAGGAATGCTGCAAAACTTTCGCACCTAGATGACCAGTGTCGTCAAACGATGATGATGTGGTGAGCACAAGGCGCCATCTAGCTACGTGGTCGTCAAGGACAGCCCGCCTAGCCATGGCGCACACCTAACTAAAAAAGCGACCCGCGCGTCACATACATGTCGGAAATCACAATCCTCAGTCACCAAAAAATCGACAGGACATGATAATGTGTATTAGCAGAGACTCTTATTAGTAATGATACAAATTAAATGTATTAATTAGAAAGATATACATATTAAATCAATTTTATCGAAAAATACTGTTGTTGCTACCGGGATTTGAACCTGGATCTCTTCCAATCCGGGGAACGTACATTATCCGATTATGCTATGCCAACACAGTGGACTGACGACAAATTATCGAACCTACATGTTACACTTTTTTCAAATTCATACACCTATCGTTCCATTATTTGAAAGTCATTTGAGGTTAGAAAATTTGTCGTAAATCCACTGTGTTGGTATAGCATAATCGGATAATGCACGTTCCCCAGATTGGAAAAGAGTCAGGCTCGAATCCCGGTAGCAACGACTTTATTTTCGGATAAAATTGATTTAATATGTATATCTTTATAATTAATACATTTAATTAGTATTTAAAATATCACACTCATGTTCTGAATAATTACAACTTCACAATTATAATGTGTTCTCCTTAATAGTAAAAATTAATCACATTTAATAAAAATCGACGAAAATAATAATCGAAAATCAATAAAAAATAATAATTCAGATTATTGTAACATAAAATTGTGACAGGTGTAGATGTGCAAAAAATGTGGATTGAGTAGCTGTCAACTGTCAAAACTGGGTAGTTTGTAAATAAAGTGTAATGGATTGATTTGGAAAAATGAAAAAAAATATTCAGTTCTTTCCGATGCTAATTGATAGCGGGCCCCAATCCCACCGTAACGATCCTCCCGCTGCCCCCCTCCCCCCATCAACCCACGCAAATCAACCCCTAATGTTTGAGCGGACATTTTCGGTACGCTTTGAAAACTCAGAAAAGTAATTAATCACCAATGTTGTTAATAGAATAAAAAGTAGCCACGTTCGTGGACATCTTGCTTAGGAAAAGCGCCCCGTGCACAGAAAAATATGTTTCATTAATTGTAAAAACATCATTTAACACAGTACAATTTTTTAATACTAGAAATTAAATATAAATTGTGGTCTATTTTTTGATAAAACGCAAAGCTCATAAAACTGATTTGTGTGAAATTTGTCAAATAAATACGAGTATAAAAAATACCAAGAGATATTTTAAGTAAATATGTTATGCAATCTGGTTTTCTCACGCTACGTTTCGTATATTCTCACGATTCAAGTACAAATTATTATCTTACTCTGATAACTACTTTAATGTATACATACCTCAGGAATATATATCATACCACCCCTACATACAATATGTTTTTCTGGTTCGAAAATATATTCATAAATTCAATTGAATGAATAAAATAAAAAAATCGATGTAATAACATGTGAAACTCCTTACAAAGTCCAACTGGTCTCACTATTTTTTTAAAATAAATACAATTTTTTTTTAAGTAAATGCCTTCGATAGCTGGTTCCCAGGCTTCCGATTGACACTAAGGGCACATATGATATATAAACACTGCACTAACCTTTTTATTGTACTTGCTGTCTTTCTGGTCCAATGTTGTTGTTCTTTTGGCTGGGTAGATTTCGACCGACCGAAGTGCGCATTCCCGACGATCGGTTTATTTGGACCTCTCTATACTGGCCGAAGCACAGGATGTAACTGATCGAATTGTCGTTTATCGTCTTCTTTATTCTTCGAAAAAAGGCGGCAATACACATATGCGAAATGTTATGAACCAGTAAACCGTATAAGGGGTATAGGAAGATGATTATACACTTGTTTAGCAAGTGGATCGATACTCAGAGCTCCTAAAATATGTTTGATTTCGATCGATTCCGATGTCGGTGAATTAATACACAAAAAATGTGCAGCATTTTTATTATTATGAATAATATATCCAAAGAAACAGCAAAGCATCGGATGTTTCATAATTTAGTCTTGGTCAACTGGTGTACCCCAAAATTAGTCCAAAATTTTTAGTATTATACGTACTAATTCCAAGATTCATAATACTATAAATATGATCATCAGTAATGAAGAAACGGACTGCAAAATAAGAACTCTTTGTGTATGTGAAATATGTATATAGTATAAAAAAATTTGAAAGATAATGTCTGAATGTTCTCTATTTATCTAAACAAACTTTTGCGTAGTTACACTCTAGAACCCTGCGGAAAACGTAGGCATCCTCTTCACTCCTCCTGGCTATCTCACTACCTCACCCGATATAAATGTATTTTATATTGAAAACGGTACTCAACGACTTTATGCCTGGGGGGAATTGCTCGCTGGGTGCGTTCACATTCGCTGGGCAGTGAGTAAATGCCACCTTTGGCACGGGGTTTGTATTTTACTAGTGACATTATTCTCGATTTTAGCTGTGGAGGATGAAGACGAAGGTTTAAACTTATCAACACTCGGCACAGGAAAGATGTTTTCGAACTGAGAAATTATCCAAAGATTGAATTCGTGATATCGGAAACTGCGAGGCCATTGGTCCACTTCCGCCGCGGGCTGGGGGGAGATCTTATAAAACAAATGGCGCCGGAATCAGGGCTGCCGATAAATCTCAGCCGACGCCGTAAGACGGACCGGCCGAAGTTAATTCCACAAATCGATTCGTGGAAACGGAACGGACCGGTTCGAGGGGCAGATAAATTAGCCATTCGGTTAATTAGGCTCCAGCTAAGATTTTAATGCCCGTAAATGCTTAATGGCGACTGCTCCGCGCAGCGTACCCAAGATTTCTAGTTAACAATGGAACAATACCGCTTTTTTAAAAAACGGTATTTCATCATTGAACGATTCATCCTTGAACATTCTTAGACAGAACCAAAAGACTTGGCAAATAAACAAACGATGAGTGCAAATAAATTTTATGAATCTCCTAGAAAGATATAAGTAGGAAAATTATATTTATCAATATTTTTTTAATTATTAATAAATAACTAACAATCTATCACGCCGTTACTTAGTGAGGGTAAACAAAGAGGAAAGAACTCTACACTATAGACTACAAATGTATAACTTTCTATATAAAATGATTTTAGTGTAACTCCCTCTCCAAGCACAAGAGATAAGTGAATAAAAAAGATGTAATTTTAATAATGCACAATACTTATTAATAAATTATAAAATTTCAAATAAATAAAAAAACTTATGCAAGCTCTTCGATAATTAAAGCTTCTGATAGGACCGTCTTCTATCAATATAACCGCTATCTGTATCTCCCAAATATTCGAATTGTGTTTATGGATCTGATAATTTTATAATTTGATTTATTAAATTATTTTCTGTAACATCGAAATTACTATCGCATCTACTGACCACTTCTTCGCAGGCCGTCCTATCACCAACATCGCCATTCAAACGCAGAGGTCTTATGAATTGTATCAATTCATCATCTCAATAAGCGAAACCTTGTAAGTGTTTTTTCATTTATATACCCTGCTCTAGTTACAACAGACACCCTGCACTGCGACACACAACCATCACGGGTGAGACAAAAAAAAGTTAGGAGTTCTGTCTCACAGCATCTTAATCATGTGACACAATCTCGAGTTAAACATATATTTGAACAACTTTAACACACAATTATACTGGTGTTTCTTCTAAGTTAGATAACGTTTTTGTAGATGATTTCCTGAAAATCCTGAAATCTGAGTCGACGTGCCATTGTCGAGGTTTTACCTCAAAAAGTTAGGGTAAAAGCGTTCTGGTTTTCGGTACATCTATCTATGTATATATAAATTTTTCTTTTAACAGTGTGGTTTAGAGATCTATTGGTTATTATCGAAGAAAACGCATTTAATTTTAAATGAATACATCTGTCGTTCCATTATTTTTCACAATAAGAATGTGTTCTCCTTAATTAAAGTTACATAATTTACGGCCACTTTTTATATGCATTACTCCATGTTATTTAAGGATAATTATTCAGGATGTTTATATTACAATATATGTAAACAGGACAAAAATTTTCTATTAAGTTTACTAAAGTAACTTATTAGGATTTATTCAGTTAATAACGAAACCGTTATTAGGAACTATTCCCTTTAGTAACGGAACTATTATAGAACTTTTTTATTAAAAATAAATTATCATTTTATATTAATAAAATCATTAGAAAATCAAGATGTTTTACTACGAAGAAATCTGTTAACTATGGGAAATATTGAACAAGCAGTCCCGTCGAAAAGAGGCAAGAAGGGGTGAACTAACTTTAATATGGCTTACGTGTATTTTATAAGCTTAATTTACTTAAAAAATGAATGAAACCAATTAAAAATGATTTATATAATCAAATATTGCGGGAATAAAATTGCTGATGGTAAGAAGTATTTAATACCTGAATTACAATATAATATATTGTGCAACCTTTATATGCACGAAAAATATATTAATATATAATGGAAGCAAGAACATTTTCCGAAGAAATGACAAGGTGGCTTGAAGGATTTGAGATGTGGATCTACAGAAGAATGTTAAGAAGACGATGGATGGATACAGTCACGAATGAAGATGTTATGCATTTAAAATTAGCAATATTAACTTTGTGGTTAAAATTCATATTTTTATTTATTATCTTTGTCGTCTTTTTCGAAACCAGTATTCGATGTATTTAAACTCAATTTAGTGGTTAATAAAACAAAGATAATAAATAAAAAAAGAAGATGTTAAGGTTCGGATGGATAAACAAAAATAAATATTTCAAATAATAAAAATCCAAAAACTTCAATATCTCGGATATGTGATGAGACATCCAGAGAAGTATAAAATCTTTCACCTCATAATGAAAGAAAAATTGCTGGAAATCGAGGACCTGGAAGAAGGAGAACATCATGGCTGAAGTACCTAAGGCAATGGTTTGTCCAGTCTACTGTAGACTTTTTCCGAGCCGCTGTGAGCGAAGTGATGATAGCCAACGTGTGTTGGATAAGACACGAGAAGAACAAGAAGATAAGGTATGAAAATAAATACTTATATATTGTTCGATGTTGCTCAACAAATAAAATCGTGCGTAACTCCGTTGGCCTGTACCGTGTATGGCGAGACTCACACTTCATTGTGTTTCATCCAAGTCCCTTCACGGGAGAGTGTACTTGATGGTTAACCCTTTAATGGCTATTTTGTACCTACTGGTTTCTGTTCTTCCTTGCATAACATTTTATAATCTGTTTATTTGTAATATTGATATGTAAATTTAAATCTTTGTTCGTTTTGCCTATCAAACTAAAATATAAATTTCTTACATTAGGTTTTTTTTTTGTTTATTAATTGTAGATTTTGCGATACTGTAGCATTGTGTGCGAAACCGATAAAAAAAGTTGCAAAAAGGTAGGTGCCCCTCTTCAGGTGCCCCTTTATTATAATAATAATGTGTTTATTCCAGCGTGATCAGGTTTTTCTTTAACGCGTTTCGCCATAGAGATAATAAATATTATGTTATACATTAAAGTTATGAAATAAATATAATGCTATGAAATCGAAACCAAGGAAAATATTAATAAATAAAAAATAAAAAGTTCACACATATATACACACAAAATATAAATATAACATTATTATCACATATTATGACAGTTAGACAGACAGTACTATACATGGACAGACGTACGTAAAGCCATATAATGTAGGGTAATATATTAAATTTTGTGTACCCCTGTCGATGACAAAAAACATACGCATAATTAAGTAAGCTTTAGAGTTTCGAATATTTTAAAAACAGGTGAGACATGCAAACCTTGGTCACCCCAGGATAGCCCCTTGTACCGGAAGCGGAACCCCAATGATTGACCCGAAGGAAGTAACAGCGGGCAGGGATCTTAGAGGGTGAATTAAAATTTATTACTCTACCGGATGTAAGGAAAATCAGGGAGGGACGCTTCCGCCAGACAGACGTAATTCTGCAACTGTCTGTTCTCGGATTTTTATTTATTCAAACTGAGGGTGGGAAATTTTATGCGTTTTTTTATTATTAAAAAAAATATTTTTTTAATAAAATGATGCATGCATGGTGAATTATATCACATTAAAGTTAAAAATCTTAATTTTTTGATAAATGCTTTAATTAATGAAATTGTATTTTCGTAGAAAGCAATCACTTTGTAGTTTGACATGTAATATTAAACAAAATAACAATCACCATATTAGTATGTTTCCTTTTAAATGTACAGGCTTAGGCACGCATGGCGAGAAGCCGAAACACACATAAACAATATCATCCCCGCACAGCAGGATGATAATTAACAACATTTTCACAGCCTACCGTACCACTGGTAAACGATTACCGTCAGTTCAAAGGTTCAATTTCAACCGATCCAAAAAACTATTAAGAACTACCACAGAAAAAGATCGGGTTCTGGCTATATGGAGAGGGGGTAGTGAATAGGTAATAAACAGGAACTATTCTTTTTAAAAAATATATATTAATATTAGAAGACATTATATTACATTTATAAAATAATCAGTAGGATATATTATGAGGTAGGAGACTTACGTCCAACGATTTGGACGACATTGTCAGGTGTAACCACCAAGACTTGGAAGCATCATTGTGAGACATACACGTAGACGGACTATCCTCCACCGACTCGCAACAGGGGAGAGCTTGAATTTGTGAGTACGTGAATAAGAAGTTACCTACTTACCATAATACCGAGATCCACCTTGCCATCGTCTAGGAAATAAACTTAACTAAAATAAAACAGTAAAACGTGATATTTCATAATAAAAGAGAGTTAAATTTTATAACAAAATTAAAATGTAAGAACTGAAAACTACTGTAATTATTATTTGGATAAATAAAAAAATAAATTTAAGTTCTGGGCTACATAACAGGCGACGACGACAATAATAATTTCTCAAATAATACGTCGACCTGGGGCGATTCCTTTTACTCCTGCGGTAAAAATTAACATCTTGCATCCGTCTCTCTTGGTGTCCTGGGAGCAGCATCCATCGTCGTTTCCGAGTGTCTGGCAATTGGTCAGAACACTCCTTCATCCGGCGGCTCACGCACGAATCTTCTTCTCCCAGGTGGACCATTATAAGAAATTGTCGACGGGTGATGGGAAGAAGACGCAATTTTAAGTAGTAAAGAAGTAGATAATAAATAAGGAAATCAAAGTATGAATACAAAAAAGAAGGAAAATTTCATTATTTTCAACAATGTAAATTTTTACAATACAATTAGAATTAGTAATGAGTGCGTTGTGAGATCGATTAATTTTATGATTTTACCGTTCAATTAATATTCTTGGCGCGACGTCCAAACGCCTCTCCGGCGTTGACCTCTTGGATACTGCACGGGCACCATCTTCAGCGTATCTTCAAATATGATTTTCACAGAATGGCGAAAACGGGCAACAGCCGCCCGCAGGGCGACCCTCCTAGTTCGAAGCGCGAATGGAAGTGTATGTACCTGCTAGCGCCGGCCCGTCACTCAAATCGATGTGCGCAAACCTAGCGGCAATATCGCAATTATTATAGCAAATACTAGGCGTTTCAAACTGTGCGTAAAATAAACTAACCAAGGTGATCATTATTCTAATTAGGTACACTTTTTTCTTATACTAAGAATTTGTAACGTTATATATCCCCTTCCCCGAAAAAGAAGTGTTTCAGCATGACAAAACATCGTTGTACCTATACACTCTGGTAAAAAAAAACTCTAAAAGATTCAACAATTTAGCCAATAACAAATAATATATATTTCTTTTAACATTTATTTCTTTTTTATGAGAGTAAGACGAGACAATTTATGTTTCAGTTAGTCTGTGTATATACTTTTTAACTACAGATACAAATTGATAGTAGTCTGTAATTTTTCTAATTGTGATGGGGAGATTGTTAAAAAATTTGATGCCTTGATAAATATAGTGATTTTGGGTTGAGGTATATTTTAATTTTGAAATATAAATTTGGTCTCTAAATCTTGTAGATCGGAATTCGCTTCTAATATTTAATTTAAAAAATTTGGATAAGAATTAGATTTAATTTAATTAAAATAATTTTTTGAGTGATTTCTTATTGGGATATGATATGATATATGAGTTTAATATGCTCCCCCCCATCTAATAATACCGTATTGTAAATGTGACTGTACAAACGCGTAATATATTATTTTAACGTGTTTCCGAGTCTTAAAAATATGTAGGCAGTTTTCTTTATTTTGTTTGTAAGATTAGTAATACGTTATTTCCATTTGAGTTTGTTATCTATTATGATTCCTAGGCACTTGGTATAGTCTTTCAGTGTGTCGCGTTGACAATGCGCGATCGGCAATCATTGGATAGTTTTTAAGATCCAACACGTACTTTAATTAAGAAATTACTTACGTTCTATTTATAAAGCTGTTTTTGTGTCATATTTAACCGGTGTACTCGCCGAATAAGCATTCCATAAATTACAATTTTAAAAAAATCAAAAAAGTTACAATTACAAATCAAATATTGACTCTAAACTCAGAAAATGAAAAAAAAATTCAAAGTACGTGTACAAAATATGATGTTGATTAATGAATCCAATATTTACTATGAGTCGTGAGCAAACAAAAGCTAAAAAAAACAACCGGCAAACGTGTAACTCAAATATTATGATAAAAAATAAATTTTGGAAAATTTAAAATATTTATTGCTGTATGAATTTGCCCATCGTATTCCAAGTTAAACAAATATGATCATTTATCTGGCTTTAGCCGCAAAAACTTGTAAAACGGTAAACAAAACCGAATGGGTAATTCGTAAACGGAGGTCTGTGTTTTAAATCGCTATTTTTTAAAATATTTTAAACTACGGTTTAAAAAACATTTTGTGTCATTTACGACTGCGCGTCAACGATAAAATAACACCGTTAAGTCTGTGATGCGATGGACCAGGGGCGACATCTAGCGACCCGTCTGTCCGTCAGACTGGGTCGCAAAACGACATAATAAATAAACAACTCTTGCATGTTTACACGTGTTTGTGGTCTAGTGGTTACAAAACTCGCCTAGTGATCTAGTGGTCGGGGGTTCGCTAGTTCGGGGGTTTGGTGGTTTGATTGGATTTAGATTACGCCCGCCCAGGAATGCAGACCTAATTAGTAATGGGACGAATCTTGTTTTAAATAAGGAATTTATTCGGGTATGGGTGATACGTTGGAGTTTCTTAGGTAGGTAGTTAAGCTGGCCTGCGTTGGTGGTGATCTCCACCTACGCGCCTACTTCTTACTCTCCATACCTCGTATTTTGCAACTTCGTTAGTCTGTTCGTGATCCATTTATGATAGAGTAGAGAATGAAGAAATAAGAAAATAATGTAGAGCTGATCTTAGTATAGTGAGTAACATTAAGACAGGATCACTTATGTAGGTTGGTCATATGGAACGGATGAATGAGGATGACGGCTGCGATGTGAGAGAGCGCACCCGAGTGCCTGGCGATCTTTCATCCCTTTCCAACATATGTGCGACACGCATTCACTTCATTCAGATACATGATAGTTAAAATTATTATGACCTTTTTATCAGATTTTGTGCGATCAGTTTATACCTGATAATAAACGGCGAGACAGAACCACAGACACGTACTTCTTCATTCCACACTCGTTTCTTAACCTTAGGATACTTCTTAGTGCCAAAAATGGATACCAAATTTGGTCAACGATCTTTCTTATTATGTGCACTGTGTATATTTAACAAATCGCCACTAGATCTTAAAGGGTCTAAACCAAAAATAACAAAGTGGGCGCTTGATGTGGGTAGAAAATAAAATGAAACTAATTTGTCATTGGTCTCTAACTACGAGGGCCAAGTAAAAAATAAGGTTCCTTACGCTGTACACTCACCACGCGAGATGCTAGGCGAAATCCGGCAACACCGCCTTGATTGTTGGTCCCTTAACTACATCCCCACTACCGGGAGCAAACGCTGCGACGCTCAGTAAAGGCCTGACAGCCATCCGCTATGGAACCCGCCATCGCCGTTACCGCCAGGTGTGAAATCCGTTCGGTGATTCGATTTTTAAACGCGAAGAAGCTTAAACCTGTTGAAATTCATCGACAGTTGGAAGAAGTTTATGGCACAGCTTGCATCAGCGTCCAACACGTCCGCAAATGGTGCAGGGAGTTCTCCGAAGGACGCACAGACGTCCACGACGAGCAAAGGAGTGGGAGGCCATCGGTGTCGGACGAAGTCGTGGTGAAGATTGAGCGCATTCTCCTCGAAGATCGGAGAGTAACGCTTCGGGAGCTTACTGTCCAGGTTCCTGAGGTTTGTGAAAAAACCATCGACAACATTTTGACCGATAAACTTGGTTATCGCAAGGTGTGCGCGCGGTGGGTCCCACACATGCTTTCAGAAACCCACAAAGACAATCGTGTCAAGTGTGCCGAGGGGTTTCTT
Organism: Eubasilissa splendida; assembly: GCA_031772225.1. Lineage (NCBI taxonomy): Eukaryota > Metazoa > Arthropoda > Insecta > Trichoptera > Phryganeidae > Eubasilissa > Eubasilissa splendida. Next base: position 20,486,811 of record CM062864.1, read on the forward strand.
CGAGAATGCGCCGAGAATACCGAAGAATTCTTGGACTCCATTATTACGGGAGATGAAACGTGGTGTCACTACGTCACTCCAGAAACAAAAGAACAGTCCAAACAATGGCGCCATCCTGAATCGCCTAGGCCGAAAAAGTTTAAGCAGACGCTTTCCGCAGGGAAAGTGATGGCTACGGTGTTTTGGGACCGAAAAGGCGTCTTGCTGACCGAGTTTATGCCTAAAGGGACCACCATCAATTCGGACAGGTACTGCGAGACATTGACAAAACTCAAAAGAGCCATCCAAAATCGCCGGAGAGGAAGGCTGACCAAGGGCGTTAGGCTGCACCACGACAACGCTCGCCCGCATGTCTCTCGACAGACCACACAAATTCGGCTGGAAATTGCTTGACCATGCCCCCTACAGCCCTGATCTTGCTCCCAGCGACTTCCACTTGTTTCCGAAATTGAAGCAACACTTGGGTGGACAACGCTTCAATACAGATGAAGAGGTGAAAGAAGCGGTCACCAAGTTCATCGGCGGCCTAGCGGCGGAATTCTTCGAAGCGGGTTTTCAGAAGTGGATAACTCGTCAGGAAAAATGCATAGAAAAATCAGGAGACTATGTAGAAAAATAGAATAAAGTACAAGCTTTCAGATGGTTTACTTATTTATTGCAATAAAAAATACCTTATACCTGAAAAAAATGTAGGAACCTTATTTTTTACTTGCCCCTCGTATAATATTAAAGACAAAAATCTTTTTCACAACTTTTGATTGTACCTTCACAATATACAACTTATAAAGTCTGTATAGGTAATTACTTTAGAATAGACTACGTCTAATAAGGTAAATTACCTTTATTTCAAATGTATTATTTTATGCCAAAAAAAACTCTCTGAAACTGTAGTGTCTTTTTTAAACTAAATTTAGTGGAAATAACCTTGCCATCGTCAAAAATCAATCACATCTAGCTAAAAGTGGTAACATCCGAAATTCACACCAACTAAAAACTTAACTCTGATTTATTTATCGTTGCACTATAAAGGGGATGTAAACACAATAAATATGTAATTTAAATACATTAAATAAGTTTATAAAAATATATTATTTATATTTAGCTAGTATAAGATAAGATGTGTATTTTAGTGAGTGATCAATCAAATGATGTACTATAATTACAAGAGGTAACACGCTTTTAATCTTCCAATGAAGATATCAATGTTATCTCTGAAATGGTGAGATAATGTTTGTACGATGGATAAGGTTAATATCGTAAAATGTTCATTACACGCAGAATAAATACGTTATTTTTTATTCTTTCTCAGCTGCTGGTTTTTCAATGTTCATAATATTTTAACAAACAGATACTGATTATAGAGAGAAAAATAGGTGCAGGCGTCTTATATAGGCAGAATACCTGCCCGCGAGCCATTTAATAGGGTACGGTGAACGTGACATATATAAATATACGCATGAAATAACGTGAGAATTGGTCAGATGTTCGGTTTGCAGTTGTTGTTCTATTTTTGCCATTAAATATCGGCATACAAGAAATGTCGTATATGGTGCCTTATTTAGTATAGAGGCATATAAAGTACACGCTGACACAGATTAATTAAATTTTATAGGAGCGATATACTTAATTTTGAAATATACATTTAAAAAATGTATATTATCAATATGTCATTAATGACCCTGTTGTATCTATCGCCGTAGTGTGACATTAAGATATAATATAAAAACAGTTTAGGTTAATACGAGGGACAACACGATACATAATAAAAAGTTTTACGGTTGAGAAATTAGACGCTCACTAAATAGTGCAACGAAACAACGCTGAATCGACTTGAAGCATTTGAGATGTGGATCTACAAACGATGGATTTACAAAAGTATAAATGAAAATGAAATAATCTGGAAGCGAAATGAGGCATAAATTACTAGAAAAGTATCAGATCCTGCATCTGCCAAATCAAGGCAAAATTGTGAGCAGAAGAAGTCATGGATGACGAAAGACATCCAGGCTGAAAGGCAATGGTTCAAGAAATCAATATTATCAGATCCACGTTCGAGTCCCGGTAGCAACAACAATTTTTTAAGCAATATTTGAATACGCCCAAGAACAAAGGCGCTGTTATTAAATAAATATCAGATGTCTCGTAGAGACTAAGCTATTTTTTATTATATTTAATGGAAAATTTATGGAAATATGAGGTAATTACAGTACACGATATTTTTCGTATGTCTTTGTAATTAATACATTTAATTTGTGTTTAAAATATCACAGACCTATGTACTGAATAGATACAACTTCACAATGAGAATGTGTTCTCCTTAATAATAAAAAAATATGTTATTTAATTGATTTAATAAGTCATATTTTTATTTATTAAAATGTTGTTATCCAGGTCTATATCCAGGGGTACAAGAAGTTAGGCGAAATTTGGACCCCTGACTGCCGGGGGAGCTTTAGGATTGCTTCAGGTGCCCATTTGAGCTTTCATATTAAGCTTTTTGGTACAACATAACCGACCTAATCACACGCCATTATATTGAGTATAATGAGCCAAGTTGAAATAAGGGCGGCTTCCTGTACCTCAATGCGAGGTTGTTGCAACTTAAAGCGCGGTCGCTCGTAAAAATAGGGGATGATAATTTTCAGAAAAACTTTATTAAATATAAATACAAATTAAATGTATCTATTAGAGAGATATACAGAAAAAATATTTTTGTTGCTACCGGGAAATACCGCAGAATTAAAAACTTATACTACAACAACAACTATAATGTATTCCCCTAATTGTTTAATTTGAATTGATTTAGGGGTCATGCATGAAAAATATTTTTAAGAAATTAGCAAAATCAACTCTGTAGTTAAAATCAACTATTTTAGATTGCTAACATTGTTTTATTAACCATAAAAAATATCATTAATATTTAATTCAATTTTAATATAACATTTAAGGAGCATTTGACATGTTTGAATAATAATGATTTTTCAGAATTTTTTAATCATTTGTTAGAAAATGATCATACATTTTATAAAAAAATTGGGATTGTCTATTTTACATATAAACAATTTTAGTCTTAAATTAAATAATTTGGAATTATTGGTAATAAATAAAGTGTTTAAAACTAACCAATATATTATACACAGCCAACTAAATTTAACCACAAGTTCTATTCTAAAATTATTCTAATAATTTTGTATCAACAATTTAAGTTAGATACTAAATTTATTTTTTAAATGAATTAATTAATTAAAGAAACAATATACCATATGTTTTTGATTAGTTTTGATTAGCTTTTAAATTTGTTTTTATATCAGTTCTTACTTACTCACCACTTCATAGTTTTGTTTTTATCTATGCTTGTATTTTTAATTTCAGTACACATTGTTTCCTGAAGAAGATACAATAGGTGTCGAAACGTGTTGAATTATCAATAAATACTGGTTTAAACAAAGTATACAAGTGAATATAAATATCAATTATTGTGTAAAAATGTCATTATCTTCTAGACACGTCTAACTCGGCCAGCGCACGCTCTACCAGTCTGCCACTAAAATGAGGATCGGCGTCCGGCACCCCGCGCCCCACGAATTGCGCCGTCGCACCTCTTCACACATATTGACAAATTCACGTCAGATTATTCGAGAAAACGTTTTTTATTGCTAAGTATGGTAAATACTTATATATTGTAATTATTTTATCTTACTTACTCACTTACTTACTTACCATCACGCCGTTTCTCCACAGGGCTAGGCAGATAGGATAGAGCGTCACACTCTTCTGTCCTGACACACAATTTACGCCTTATCTACATGCATACATCTTCTCATGCAAGCTCGCCGATTATTGAGTTTTCTAACAGAACCATCCTCCATTAACTGGTTTACCTGGTCGTGCCAAGTCTTCCGCGGACGTCAACTATTTCTGGTGCCATCAACACTTGCGTCATATATCTTTCTCGCCATACTCTCCTCATTCATCCATTCATTATTTTATATAATACATATATATATATTCTTATTTATTATCTTTGTTTTATTAACCACTAAATTGAGTTTAAATACATCTACCGGTTTCGAAAAATATCATTTTCTTCTTCAGGATGTCATAACTAACTAAAAAATATATTATTGTTTCGTTGTCAGAATCTATTTAAAAAAAAAAAAAAAATTTTTTTAAATGTAGATTTTTTAAAAATAGATTCTGTCAAAGAAGCAATAATATATTTTTTAGTTGATGACATTCTGAAGAAGAAAATGATGTTTTTCGAAACCGGTACATGTATTTAATTCATTAAGTGGTTAATAAAACAAAGTTAACAATCTAAAATAATTACTTAAAGATATACTTAGAAATCTATCTATCAAAAAACATTATATTTCCGCTGGGATACGAACTCGGAACCTTCTCATACCGTTAACTATTCAAATTTATGACAAATTGTACACATATACCAGGAATGTTATAATCTATTTGATTTATTAGGAGAACACATAGCTCTGTGATATTTTAAATATGAATTAAATATATTAATTAGAAAGATATACATATAAAATCAATTTTATCAATTTTAGAGCCATCTACCTTATAAAAATAAGGTAGATGGCTCTGTCAAATAATGGAACGATTAAATGTATTAATATCAAAAAGGTAACATATAGTTTCGAAAATTTGTCGCTAAAAATATCGTCGCTGTAGCATAGTTGGATAATGCACCTTCCTCGGTTTGGAAAGAGATCTAGATTCGAATCCCGGTGTATGTGAATATCCTTTCTAATTAATATATTTAATTCATTATTTCTATTTGATTTAATCAAAAAAACTTTAGACTACAATATTTTATGGGTGCATATCTGTCGTAATTATGGAGCCGAGGGAAAATAGGAAAAACACGCCCCCGAAAAAGGGAAAATGAAAAAATATAATAATAACGATCTACCTTGTCATTAGTGCATATCACATGTATATCAAGACATCAAATATGTCGAACTATTAGTGATGTTAATTGTGTTTACAGTTAGGTGCCGAGCACTTGGCGTGCGCGGGCACCAGCCGCCGCCACTGGCACCGGAGACATTATTCGAGAAATCATAAATTGCAGATAAAAACGTACACTCAATCAGTGTTGTCGTAAAAATGTTGATGGAAACGAATATTTTCGTATTTCAACGTTAAAATGGCGTCCTTCAACACGACTCGGGTAGGAGAGATTTACGATTCGGGGATATTATTTCGGGTAAATATTAAATGCCATAAAACTCGAAAAGCACGCGAAGCGCGGAGGTCACCTGAGCAGCTTTTTTTGGGAAATATATTCTCCCGGGCAAAGTATTTTTATTTGTTAATAAACAGAATTTTTATTCCGTTTCGTTCGTTCGGCGCAAGTCTGCACGGGTCCATTCCGGGGTGTAAGAAACTGTATTATGTTTTATAGTATCGTCGGAAAGTAATGCTCTATTGGCACGGCTTTACATTTGTTAGTGAATACATATTATTGCGATAAACATTTATTACCTGATGTTACGCGTAGTTGCTGGGAAACTGGCCAACGCGAAATCTGTAATAAAAGAAAAATAAAATTATCAGTGCTTATCTGACAAAAAGCTAATCTTTTTACAAGAGAAATGAATTTTAGAAAAATCGAATGCATTATTGTAGGTTTAGAGTCTATAAAAGCCATCGCTAAATTAGGGCTATTCCAGCTGTGTAAAGTGGTATAACAACGACATCTGTTGGTTTCTGTATGAACTTACACAAGGGTGTAAAAAATAACGGTGTTCAGTCAAAAACCCAATTTCGCAAAAAAGTGTAACATAGACCGTTATTCGGCCGAACTTTTCAATTATGTACTTTTTGTTTTGATATTGTAAAATTTAATTATCATCCACATCGGTCTGATTTATATGAACTCCCGCCGTCTTGACTACGACCTGCAGGTCTTAAGGCTATCACCAGATAAGTGATTGGTGTCTTTTCGACTTGGTTGGTCCAATGTGTGGAGGATCTTTCTCTTTCTCTTCGTGCTTCGACGTGGCCCACCACAACAAGCTTCTTTAAGCTCTATTCCCTTCTCGCAAGATACACAAAAACATAGAAAGGTTGGTTAAGAGTCTGTCATTGATGTTGTGTTCTTGCAGAATGAAGACATTCGTGCATCTCTTCATCCGTGATTTAAAAATTTAATTTCACTCAGTAGATGGGTAGAAACTTCTTCTTCTTCAACAGCTCTATAGTCCATATCGAGCCATAATTCAAATCTAATTCAAATTTTCAGTTAAGTGCCGTATCGGTATTGATTTCACAAAATATTTACCCCACCTACCGGAAAATGAAATGACTTATTTAAGTTGTGTACTTAAGTAAGTATATAAAAAGTGACGAAATATAAATTTAACGTTTGCCAGCTAAGATACATCGGCATTCATATTAACAACATCATAAACAAATTTATTGTTATATTTCCTGAAATTATACGGCATATATCAATATCGGCAGAATTTATAAGAAAAAAGTATGAAAATCAATATAATAATAATAATGCGTTAATTTCAGCGCTATCGATCATAAATATAATACAAATATTATTTATGTTATGAAAAGAAAAACAAAAAAAAAAAGTTCACACATATATAAATATAAATAATAAAATTGTATCTGTAGCTACAGGAAACCAGCTTTTCATGAAAAAGCTTCGCTCGCACCAGAGGTGCTGAGCTCCAGCCGCGGCTTTGTGCCCGCAACTGCGTAACGAATCCATGTATACGGCCTTCGGCAAACATTGTAGATGCGTTGCAATAACGCGCCAATCCGAACAAGAGAAAAAGATACACAAAGACTGCCAAGGTTAAATCTCAGAAATCGATTAAGATCTTTAATGAAATGCCAGAAGATATAAGAAAAGTAGAGATTTAAAATGAAACCAAGCAAATATGTGCACGGTAAGTTGTAGTAAAAAGGAACAGGAAGAGCATATATAAATATACTTATTGTTATATCCTTGACCCGACTATCACGGCTGTAGACAATGATGTCTTCTTGTGTGCGGGAATTCAGGTATTCAAGAACTCCAAGTATAACACTACAGTATATTACAGATCTTACAAGTATGATTACCGGCGTGCACTAGGCATGGACTTAGGTTATGTTGCTAATATTTATGGGTTGAGGTTGAGGTTGACAGAGGTTGTATTCATCATTCGCTCTTTCAGAAGCTTATTTTTTATGTTAGTATACCTGTGTGAGTGTGTATAATTACTATTATTCTTGGGAAGTTTTTCAAGTTATTAATTAAAGGAGTTAAAATATGTTATATTATAAAATAACACCATTTTTAAAGTGTATTGGGATGCATTTAGTCAAGTCCGCTTCGAAAAACACACTTGCGGCGTTTTGCAACACGCCTGTTAAAGCGAAGATGTGTATTCGTAACACCGCGTGGTGCGAGACTTGCGTTTAGTTCATACACGTCTGAGACTGATTTTGCAGCTTTATTTGTCTATTTTTCCGCTAGTTATGCATACGGTTTTATTTAACCCTTCCCAAACCATGCAGTAACACAGGTCTACCATCATAATTAAACCAGTAATATTTCGGTAATTCGGTATTTCGGTTTCTTATTTAAGATAATCTTAAAGAAAATATTAGCACTTAAGAATAACTAGTAAAAAACCAATTATGAAAAGAGAATCGTACAAAAACAATTATTTTTTCCATTCAATTCATTGTATAATTAATACGTTGATAAATATACAATTTGTGATATGAAAGACAGAGAACACACACTATTTTCACAGTGAAAAGAACAACAAATACAACTATAATTGTCTCTTTCTCACTAATTAAATGAAGAGAGATAAGAAGGAAGGACACATTGTATAGGATACAATGAGTGCTCTAAATTATGTTATTAATTATTTTTTCAAAATTGAATGCTCAATATTTAGAGTAAATTCGTAAACTGTTATTTACGGTAACACGAGTTGACAGCATGGCTGCTTTCGGGTATATTATATCATGGTATGGTAAAGGTTAATATGTTAACATGAGAACTGAATTGTTTTCGTTCTGATCTAGCTGCGGAGAAAGGGCGAGATGGTGAGTTAGTTAATTAGTTTATAAAATTTCACAGCAGTACATAATGATTGTAAGTTTAGTGTGTCACGACCGCTGAAGTCGAATGACTTGCACATACTATTTAACAGTCTGACGCCTAACTGCTTCTTCGAATTTCCGCTCAGAAGTTGGGCGAAACTTGGGGCGGGGGTAACTTTACCGTCCGCAATTCAGGAAGACAATCGAAGTTAATTTACGCAGTGAATAAATACTCAGAGTGAGGTGGAACGTTCCCGTGAACTTTGGATTTTAATTCCGCCCCTTATTTTTAAGTGATAGATTAATGTTTTTTCCGCCGGTGAGCGAAAATCTGTTTTCTTTTTTCCGAAAGAAATAAAGTTTTTTAACTTTCCGTCAAAAATATTCCCCAAAGATTTGCGGTCATTATGTTAATAGTTAAAATTATCATTTTAATTAATATTTTTTCGAGTACATTTTAAAATTCTTGAAATTAACATGTTAATAATAGTGATTAAAATCCGTCCTTGGAAGGGCGCGAGGGTCATAGGTACATAGAACGATTTGTAAAAAAAAAAGTAATTTTTTCAAAAGCGGATATTAGGAGCATATATTAATTAGAAAGATATACACATTTAAAATCAATTTTATCGAAAAATATTATTGTTGCGCCATCGGGATTCGAACCCGGATATCTTTCCAAACCGGAGGAGGTGCATTATCCAACTATCCTACAGCGACAATATTTTTAGCGACAAATTTTCGAACCTATATTAATATATAATTATTTGAAAGAGCCATTTACCTTATTTTTACGGAATCTCAAATACCTTTGAGTAATCTGATAGCAGACGCCAGAGTTATCAATTCATTTTTATTAAATTTTGAACACACTGATACAACTTTATTATTAGGACAACACATTCTTATTGTGAAGTTGTAATTATTCAGAACAAAGGTCTGTGATATTTTAAATATGAATTAAATGTGTGTTCTAACAAATTTTATACGCCTAATGACTAAATGGACTAATTAATTACTAACAATTTATAAAATAAAAATCCGGCACAAGTATCCCGGTTAAATGACCAATCGTGAGTTTTTACAATTTAAAAATATAAAATGCTGTAAAATCACCAACGGGGATTACCGGCCGCGGCCATAATTCGTAATTAGACAAATACGCGATCACACGATCCATTAATGAACACGGAAATGTGCGGTTTATTTGAAAGCAGAATTGTGTTGCGGCTGTTTGGGATCAGCGACACGATGGATTGTCGGAGTATCGATATGAGAACGGCCGTGTAGCGAGAGGGTAATGCATTAATCACCGACTGCCTATAAAATAACGCACGCAAGTGATGAGTCTATTCGTACATCAGATCGTTTGATACGAAAAAAAAATAAAAAAAAGCGTACGCGAAATAACCATCGCGCTAAATTTTTTTATCACTTTTAAACTACATATCAAGTTTACTTGTCACCGCAAATTTTTGACACTTTTTAGAAATTTTTGCTTTTAGTTTAATTAAAATATGTCATTTCACGTCTCAGTGGGAATGCAGTGGACATTTTTGTGCGTACTCGGTAGGTACCTACCTCAAAATTTTAAATAAAAACATACCCACTTGCACAAAGTGCAATGCAATTAGCGATATTTGAACATGTCCAAGAACACACGATTACTGGATTGTTACCTACGCAGGCACTGTTATTAAACAAATATCAGATATCTCAAAGCTATGTATTTGTTACTATATTTAATTGAAGTATGGGGTAGCATATATACAATTTATAAATTTTTTATAAACGTGTAGGTTGAGGAGAGAGGGGTGATCACTTAAGCCAGCCGAAGATAGGTCGTAAACCCTGTAATTACCACATACTTCCATATATGAGATATTTGATATTTGTTTAATTATAATTTAGTTAAAATTTCATTCTGTGGGGGTCCATCGTTTCCACTCTCATCATCACCGCTCAACGATGCTGAAATTATCCAGCAGGTATCGGTGCGTGAAACGCAACTCCCATCAGTTTTAAAGACACTCAGTACCGATGGCGTGCAACAACTGCCTTCCTTAACAATTCGCGCAGCAACTTCATTGACTTCTACATTTGTAAAGTTTGTTTTCAATAAACTCAGTGTAAGTTCTATTTTCGTAGTCTGCAGCCTGACACATTCCAATGGTGGATGAATATTGGAACATTACTACTCTCATCCCATCACAACATGTCTTCCAAAATTCATCTGATACAACTTGACCATATTAATGACGTAACCTCTCCCCCAAAAATCCTTTTTTTTAGTAGGGCCGGGGTGACATTTCTCAAACTTGATGTTTTTCACTGTTAATAATATCCAAAATTGTTTAATTAAAATAATTTCTAATACTGTTTGCAGAATATTTAATTTATCAAGATAGAAAGCAGATTGACAAAGTTTGACATTATCCGCTTATAAATTAATATATTCACTACATGAATAATTTATATTAATAACTCTAATTTCTCGGTTAATTAAGGCAAAATAATAAATGCAAAGTGGAGTTTACAATTTAAATTTAAATTATTGTTCAGCCTGCTGTGTAGATAATTTTTCAGGTTACATAAAACGCGAAATATTAAAAAATTATAAATCTAATTTAAGTCTTCACTTACACACGAGCACTCATATAAATACTATATATTAAATATACGGAGAATGATGAACCATTTTCATATTATCGGCCCATCATTCGTCTTCATGTTAACTTAATATTCACCTTGGTTTAACATACTCTAAATTAGTTAAACAATATTTTATTAAGAAGAACACGTTCTTATTGTGAAGTTGTAATTTTTCAGAACATGGGTCTGTAATGTCGGTAGCGCAAAAACAATATTTTTCGACAAAATTGATTTTATATGAATATATTTATAATTACATATAATTATAAATACATTAAATTAGTATTTAAACCATCACAGACCTATGTTCTGAAAAATTACAACTTCACAATAAGAATGTGTTCTCCTTAATAATATAAGTTGTATCAATGTATCCATAATTTAATATAAATGAATTGATAATTCTGGTGTCTGCAGTCGGTTTACTCAAAGGTATTTGAGATTCTGTAGAAATAAGGTAGATGGCTTTTTAATGTATTAATATCAAAAAGGTAACATATAGGTTCGAAAATTGTCGCTAAAAATATTGTCGCTGTAGCATAGTTGGATAATGCACCGGTTAGGAAAGAGATCCAGGTTCGAATCCCGGTGGTGCAACAACAATATTTTCCGATAAAATTGATTTTATATGTATATCTTTCTGTCTAATATATTTAATTTATATTTCAAATTAATTTATCCATTAGCCCCATTTTAAGTCTGTTTCCTTTAAAATCAATTTAATATCCATTAGCACTGTATTTTCCCCTCCCTTAATGTTCCGTCTAACTGTTTATGTATTCTGCCTCTCTCTTTCACATGTAATTTTATATTCTATCTCACTCTTTTTGTATTTATTGTTAGTTTTAGATATGTCCTGATGAAGCATGAGCTAATGGAAACCGGTTGGCGTGTAATAAAATTCGTGGTTTCATACAAAGTGATTGTATTATATTTAATCTAATTGCACAATAGTTGATAATAACAACAACCGACCCGCTGTGGTGACAGCTGCGTTCCGTGCCGCGCGTTGTAGGCTGCGGCTTATGTCATACGGTTTTAAAACTTCCATACTAATGACTATAATTTCAATCCAGATCTAATCCACGTTCAAAAGAGTTCAAACTTAATAACTTAGAAATTTGGGGAGTATTTCACATCTCTTAATCGGAGTTGATTGTTCGTAATGACCAGTTGTTTTATTCAAATTTCCTATGAATCCTTGAATAACAATTATAATATTCAAATAATATAGATTTTTACGGACCATCCCTGTTATCTGCCTGCCGCTATATTGTTATCTCCCCGCCACTGTCTACTGACTCAGTTTACAATGTTATCTTTTGTTCTCGTTATAATACGGATGATTCATTGTTTATACACTGTTCAGAAGCTCATCTGGTTGGGTTAGTACATATTGTTTTCAAAATGTAATAATCATTTAATAAACCAAGCAAACAGCGGCTGGTAGATAGAGAGAAAGCTCATAATCTGAGCTATCAACCAAATAGATACTAGGAGGAAAAACATGATCACCAGGTGGAGTAACCAGCAATCCAACATGGCGTTGTATCATGGTCTTCTAACCTAACCTAACCTAACCTAACCTAACCTTTCCTCTCCGATGACGTAAACTGAGTTGACATTGTCTATAATTATGTGAATTTCTCTGTAAATATACTAAATACAGAGTTCACATTTTAGGTATTCCTCCGTAATATGTAATTTTTCTATACGTGTATGTGTTCGTACGGAGGGGTGCGGACGGCGCAGTGCTCGGGGTGCCGAATGTCGATCGTCACTTAGTGGCAGGGCGTGCGCTGGCCGAGTTTGACATGTCTTATGCTGTTGTTTGCGATGATCAATGTGTTTTCTCATTTTTAGCACTTTTACATAATAATTGTCATAAATATTCACTTATGCATATACCATATATCAACTATTATTTTAATTATAAATATAAGTAATAAATGTAAAACATTATTAATCATATTCATATACATCCAACTTAAAAATCGCCAAAGTCTACATGTACACTGAGTTTACAGCACCGGAACGGAAAGGTTAATAATGTTTTTATCAATGTGTATGGCTAGTGTAAGAGTGCGGCTGAAATTATCTGCGCAGAAACGCATTCGTTGAAGGGGTGTCGCCTAGTCCAATAAAACACCAATCAGAATTTATTAAAATTATTCACCGCTTGGCTTGCAAACGAGTCTGACTATTTTGTTGTATCAGATCGCTTTTTAATATATTCAACCTAACCGGCCGGAAGTGCATGACAAAAATCTAAGCCGGCATTCTTGCAGTGGCCATACACTACCGTACAGTATTAAAATTATCATTCGTTTTATTTCCAGAAGTCACTCGTAACGTGCATACCTATTTTATTTTTATATTTATACTACAAATATTATATTTTAATTGCACTAATAATATAGATTATGTTCCACTCACCCCTGTGGGAGTCTCAAACAAATTATTATTATTAGTATGGTTAACAAAACAATAATTTGATTTTTGATCATTGAAGCAAACGCCTTTATATTACATGTCTATCTGTGACTATCATGTTTATATTCAATTCCACGCTTAGAAATGAGTCAACTTCCCACCCTTGCTCTCGGGGACGTTCCCGTATCTCAGCTTCGGGGGGTGTGGATTTAAGGGTGATCAATGTCTGGATAAATATATTTACCCTCTATAAAATTCCGGGCCAGTGGATTTCAAATGATTTTCTACCCATTCATTAATCTAAGACACAGTACAAGTTCAAAAAAATACAACTATCTATGTAAACACTAATTAATTCTGTAGGCAGGTTTTGATTATTTTTGTACCTGATTTGATCGATTGTAGTCCCTGATTGTGTTTGGTGGTACACGGATCTTTAATTAACACTTTGAGATGACAGAGGATTATGGGATTAGCCCTTAATTCTGTTCGCTAGTGTAATCCTAATTGTTACATCGTGGGGACCAATAATATATATATATATATATATATATATATATTTATTTATTCATACACATTTAAAAATATGCAATTTGTAAGAGTACCTTGTACAATTGAATTCAATTGAACCTAAGTTTATATACTGTAATGATAAGTAAATATTTATTTATCAAATAGAGCTAAAATATTATATTAGATTTAAAATAAATCCGAGTTAAATGTCAACATTTGATTAGAAATATTTAAATATGTCCAAGAACACACAATTACTGGATTGTTACCTACAAAGGCACTGTTATTAATCAAATATCAGATATCTCACAGAGACAAAACTATTTTTTTAAATTATATTTTAATGGAAAATATATGTAACTATGGGGTAATTACAGGGCTTACGACCTGTCTTCGGCTGGCTTAAGTGATCACTTCTATATATATATATGTATTTTACAACTCTTTCTATTTCTCAAATATTAATAATATAATATACTGATGAAAATAAGAAAATATTTAAAAAATTGATTTTTTAGACGTATTCTAGTAAAATATGTTAATATAAAAAACAATTTACAGATAAAAAATATTGCTTTAAAATAATTTCAAATAAATCAGATTCTCATAGTGATGATATGTATGCTGTTTAAAAAAAGGGAAAATTAAATAATTATATTTGGTCCATAGATTGCGATGGTGTAGTGGTACTCGGAGCGAGTCTACATACTAACATATATACAACCTTCAAAAATTCATAAATGTGGAGATTGAGGGGTGAGAATTGGTGAACGTGAAGATAGGTCTTCATTAAAATATCTCTATGAGATATCTGATAGTTGATCAATATTTTAGGTTTTTATTAATTTATTTTATATTTTATCACAAATAAATCTATGGTAACTATAATTTAATTAAATACTAGATGGAGAAACCAATTTTTTAAATATAAAATTTAAGATAAAATGTATTTAAAACAAATTAAATGAATCAGTTAGAAATGTATGAAAAAAAAAACTATCTGCAGAAAAAAATATTTTGTATTATTATTATAGTACGCGTTATCTTTTCGTCACGTCAACCATTAAGGCTTTCGACAAATTTGGGATAAATATTCTGTGGTCTTTAAAAAAGCAACCACGTTAACAAAGTTATAATTATATTAGTTATATACAACGGGTTTTTTCTATATATGATTCTAATACATTAATTTAATTTCTTTTAAAAATATGATGTGTTCTAAAATTGCAACTTCAAAATAAAAATACAACAAAATATATTTTTATTCATACAGCTGGAGTTTTTATTCGTCAGCATGAGGTAGGTATTAATTTATACGAAATGGAAACGAATCAAATCTGGTAGATAATAAGAGCATTTGGAATACCGTTGAGAGAGGATAGGGGAAGGTTTTCACGCATTTTGTTTAATTCGGTTAGCGCGCCACGGAGCGCGGGGGCGCGGGCCACACCCCTCAGCGATTTCACACCCCCGATGCATCGTTAAAATTCTCCACCCGCGGACTGTGGGCTAAATATTTATTTTTAAATTATTTCGAGGGGAGGCTTCTTCACGCGTCAGCGACAATTTTCAAACCTTTTTGAGGATTTTTGTGACAATTTATTACAAATGTCAGATAAAATAAATTGAAAAATTTTTCTTCGATTCGTAAAACGGTCGTATTTTAAAAGATTGAGAACATACTCGTATTTATAAAATATTATGTAAAAAGATTTAATATGGATTGTAGATTGAAATCATAGATAGCTGTATTAAGGAATCTAATATGTACAGATGATATTTTCTTAGGCAGTCCTTCATTAGGTGAAAGATCATCATCACATCAGGGCTCCACAACTCCTGGCGACCTCGACAAGAATTTAATCCATTGATCTATTGTACATGCTGTTTCTTTACAGTCCTGATTTTTATGACAGATATGCCTTTGACAAAATTGTTATCAGTGGCGTGCAGTAGGTACAGATTTAGGCTATGATGTTACTAATGATATTATACAATATATGTTGAACATATGATTATGAACTTTCGTTTAAGAACTTCTTTAGATAAAATGAATCTGTCGTTTATACGACCCCACTATGTATTTAGAAGAATGCGCAGTGGAACGCTGTCACTTTCTTAAGAACACAAATGGAAGAGACACATGACAACTTTACTAAAAAACAAAAGGTCTTGAATGCGTCGTGATTAGTTACCGAGCACGCTATTTTGTTACCGATCAGCTTTGATTTTGAAACTTACCTAGAAGCCAACACGCGACCATCGGCATGCCACACTTCTCACAAGGTACTGATCTTTAGGTAGCTGGTGGCCGCTTTTATCACTGATATTTGCAAGAAATATTTTTGAGTTTGGTTCTGAATATAAATGTTATTTTTGTCAAATGTTATTTGTTTACTGTGATATCGACCCCTTAGAATAACAACGTTCCAACTGAGATTTTGAGTTATTCCGTGAAAAGGGTTCCAAACGCATTATTTTTTATTTCTTCCATACACACCAACTATATTTAACGGATATTAAAGGAAATAGCAAGAGCTGCAGGTTCCAACTGCATCAGTTATTTATTTCAATTTATGGATCATTATTGTTAATGTACAATATTTTTATTTATTTATAAATTTCCTCATCTCACAGTGGTAATTGATGTGGGGATACGAGATGGGGTATATTAGGCAGATGACATGATTGTGTCAGCGAGTCAAATTCTTAAAACAAACAAAATCGTGCGTAACTCCGTTGGCCTGTACCGTGTGTGACGTGACTCATACATCATTGAGTTTCATCCAAATCCCTTCATGGGAGAGTGTACTTGATAGTTAGCCCTTTAATGGCTGTCTTGTACCCACTGGTCTCTTTACTTTCGTACATGACACTTGATCATCTGTTTGTTTGTAATGTTGTTATATACCTGTATTTCAAAATAAATAAAGATGTCACTTAAAAAGGCGCAGGAAGGTTTAAATTTAAATTTCTGTTCGTTTTCGCAATATCTTACATTAGTTTTTGTTTTTTATCTCTTTTCTTTGGTATTTATTAATTGTACATTTCGCGTTTCTGTAGTATTGTGAGTGGAACCGATAAAATTAGTTAAGACTTCTACAACGGTTCCGGGAAAGGGTGGGTCCCCTCCTTCTAGCGCCCTTTAATAGTGATCATTGATAATACTGAAAATAAGTTAATACCTTACAACTGATCATATTTGCACACTCAAAACAAAATATATGTTGAAATTCAATCAACGCTTTTGAGCTCATTATCTCAAAACTGTACTATCGTAAAATAGAACCTCATGTATACAGTTCACTGGGAAGAAAGGAATTAATGAAATTTCACATTTATTTTTAACATTTTAAAATTAGATTTGAAAAGAACAGTTGCTTAGAATTGTAGTTTGTATAGATGTGTGTATTTTTTTAATTCCAATTTCTAGGTACACCCTTACATGTAGGTACAGAAATAAATACTATTTACCTATCTGCTGGAAAGTAAAACAACTATTATATATAGGATATTCAAAATTTTAAACACGCTAGTATCGTGGCTATCTGAACGTGAAAATTTGTAAAAAGTATTTTGACGGTACTGAATAAAATTTGTAGTCACCATGGTACTATGACTGACCTATTTCTAAGATGAATCTAGTCTCTCAATATTATAAGTGGGAATTTATGTGTGATTATGACGTCGTATTTATATGGAACGTGCGCAAGACAACGTGCACTACCGGGATAATAATAATGCGCAGCTAATGGAGCGTGTACGTGCCATCCTGAGATGGATTAGCCCTACAAGTTATACGTTGGCACTTCTCAAAATAGAATCAAATAAGCAGACGTGCATCGCGTTTGAAAGGGAGAAATCCCTTTTGTTATGACAATTCGAATAAGAATTTTAAACAGTGGGGTCTTTAAGATGTGACTTATGGCCAAAGCGACATTTTTAGGGGATGTCATTCCAAGAATAGGTAACAAGGGTAGTCGTACGGGGGCGCAATATATTGCATTTGTAATTAGCAGCTGAGAATGCAGAGTGTTGATGGAATTTCAACCATTTATTTTGGAATAGGCGTACAATGTTTACAAAAATAAATTAATGCAAAAGACAAGGTATTCTTTAAGTAAGATTGACAGTAAATTATGTAATACTTTATTTGTTTTCGTTTTTACCTAGTCAGAGTATATTTTTATCACTAGGGATTCAAAAATTACATATCCATTTTTATATTTTTATGCTACAGACAACCTTTCTATGGTGCGGAGTTTCTGAAGAATGGAGACATTCGTTCGTTTTACAGTCCATGTTAAGGATAGTTGAAGGAAGAGATAGGATGACACAGTATTAACAATAACCTTTACCATACCATGATATAAAGTACCCGAACGCAGCCATGCTGTCAACTGGTGTTACCGTGAATAACTGTTAGATAAAATGTTTTTATTAGGTTTAATGGCTTTAATGGCACGAATTTACTCTAAATATTGAGGATTCAATTTTTGAATTTTTTTTATTAAAATCATAATTTAGAGCATTCATTAAGTCGTATACAATGTGTCCTTCCTTCTTATCTATCTTTATTTAATTAGTGAAAAAAAGACAATTGTATTTCTATGTTTGTTGATCTTTTCACTGTGAAAATAGTGTGTAATATCTGTCTTTCATATCACAAATTGCATTTTTACCAACGTATTAATTTTACAACGGATTGAATGGAAAAAAATATTATTTTTGTACGATTCCCTTGTCATAATTGATTCTTCACTAGTCATTCCTAAGCGCTAATATTATTTAAAATATGAATTTTATGTTGCATATATTTACCGAAATATTGCAGGTTTAATTATGATGGTAGAATTGTGTTACTGCATGGTTTGGGAAGGGTTAAACAAAAGATCGCTTAGGTACTTTGGTCATATTGAAGGGATGAATAATAAGAAAGATAATGACGCAAGTGTTGATGGTATCCGCCGAAGACTTGGCATGACCAGGTAAATCAGATATTGCAAGATGTTAGACATGTTAGAAGTCTCAATAGTGGACAAGCAAGTGTATAAATGTGGATGAGGGGAGAATTATTAATCATGGCGGAAGAGTGTGATGATTGTGTGTGGAGATTCTCTCTGTCTACCCCTGTATGTATACCCAAAGCATGTTTCATTAACATTAATATCATTAATAAATAGATGAAGAATAACGCCATTGAAACTATTATTATAAGGTTTAGGAAAAAGCATTAACTCAGCCTTGCCGAAGCGGGGGATCCAATATCCCCCAAATCAACATTTATCCTGATAACTTAGTAATTACTGGACCAATTCACCTCGTATAAAATATACATTACTATAATTTTTCGGTGCAAACCAAGTATTTACGACAAAAATTTAAATATTACAATTACGTATCGGGTTTTATGTTTTGTTTCACTCGGGCAAATACGTTGAGGGCCCTCGCATCAATGCATGCGAGCGAGACAACGATACTCACCCTGTTACTGAGAATCGAACAATGAATTACGATCACACCACAGAGACGGGTCAGTGGTTCCCAAACACCCGTCGCTAATAGTCGGTATCTGTTGTTCTCTGTTCTAATTGGTCCGTGAAGTGTGTCAGTGTACTTGTGTAACGTCCGGTCTAATCGTAAGTAAATGAGCTGTTTAGATTTGTTTTAAAATTATCCCATAAATGCAAATGTGTACCTTGTAAACTGTGCTAAACACGTCTGCGCCGGGTACAGCTATTTGCGTTTATATTTCTACTATGTTCGCATTTTCATAACTATCATTTTTGTAGTCAATCAACTGTCATTACGCTTACATGTATATTAATAATAATGGATAATTTGTATAGCGCCATTTTCGTAAAAACTTTCACCTCAAGGGCGCTTTACACATAAACTGTTTATAGTTCTACAATTATCTTTGTTTTTTAAAATAAAAAATCGTTATTTTCACTTAAGGAAATGAAATTCACAGTATGAAATCACTCATACTGTTTCTTATAACGGAGGGCAAAGAGTTCCACGCTTTTGGGCCTGCCACCGCAAATGCCCGATCACTAAATTTAGACTTCTGGCAAAGGTTGGTCGATTGTATAACCCTTTCTGCAGCTGAAGTAGAGGCTGACCTGAGAGTTTGACGTATACCATTCAAATTGTCTGGGATACAAAGTTCTTGAAGATACAGAGGCGCCATGTTGTGTGTCGCCTTGTATAATTTAAATTCAACTCTTTCAGGGAATCGGAGCCAATGTAGCTGATGTAAAAGGGATGTTGTATGAGAGAATTTGGAAACTTCATATATTGTAATCTATCCAGCTGAAACATTGACAGGCCAGCATAGATACTGTTACAATAGTCCACACGTGACACCATAATGAGAAGATAGGCTGCCTTAAGAGGAAGATGTCTCCGAATACTTTTAATCTGTCTCAGTCGATGGCAGCATGGACTGACAGTTTAACTGATTTGTGTATTCATTGAAAGATCTGAATCAATGTGCACGCCCAACAACTTAACTACAGATTTAGCATTCGCAGACATTGATTCCTGTATTAAGTTTTGCCTTCTAGGTGTTGCTGTCCATAGTAATTCTGTTTTGGATGGATTCAATGTAAGTATATTCTGTGTGTAGTTTCTCAATTCACTTACTAACATATCGTCTTTTTCTGTAATGTACATCTTGATGGATTGCATGTTAATTCTCTATATTTTTTACTTTTGTTGAAAGGAACCAGTTACATTAAAACTTTTTCGTCCCGATTTTTTGTTCCTCTCGATGCCTTTCGATACTGCCATTATATTTTTGTGTCAAATGTACATTGTAACTAAGAATTCTACTCCCGTGTTCAATACCTTTCTTCGGTTATCTGAATATTTTCATACCGTTACCATTCTCAATATCATCATCTTTAAAAACTTCTACAATTCCAACAGTTTTTTTTTGTATTTCAAATACCCCGACTTTTTCAATTCCCTGGGCTTAGGTCACAGCTTTTGATAGTTTTCGGGGTTACCGAGACTCGTGACATGGCGAAAGAAAAAACAATTATTTTATTTTAACTAAATATACTCTACATATAAATGTATTTATTCAGAAATTAATATAATTAAAAAAACTTATATTTCATACTGTTTACGCGCCTTGTTATTTCGATTGGCACCACTGGGTTTCCTGGTTTATAATGCTACATGACTGTATGTGAGTATTGCCGCCCTTTTAAGGAAGCTAAGAAGACGGTAACCGACAGGCGTCATTCTTATTACATCCCGTGCTTCGAACAGTCAAGCGGTCCAAATAAACCACCAGTGCGCGCTTCCGACAGTCGAAATCTAAAGAAAACAACCC
Organism: Eubasilissa splendida; assembly: GCA_031772225.1. Lineage (NCBI taxonomy): Eukaryota > Metazoa > Arthropoda > Insecta > Trichoptera > Phryganeidae > Eubasilissa > Eubasilissa splendida. Next base: position 20,507,839 of record CM062864.1, read on the forward strand.
AGCTAAACGAACAACAACATCGAACTAGAAAGACAGCAAAATTAAAGAGTTTAGTGTAGTTCATATATCATGTGCTAATTGTTAATCGGAAACCTGGGAACCAGGTATCGAAGGCGTTTACATAAACACATACTAATAAAAATAAATTTATTTGAAAGAAATACTTAAAAATACCAATATATTTCAATTAGAATTCGAAAGTCTATTTCTAGATTTGGCACATAAATAAAATGGTAGTAACCAGAAACTCTTTTCGTTTCGATCGAAGTTGGTTTAATAGCCAGCTGTAGTCTCCAATTCGACTACTCGAGTACTCAATACTCTAGTATACTCGTCCATTTTTGAGTTCTCGATATTTATAAGTCTGAAAAATACTCGAGTAATACTTGTAAAAGTTACATATTTAGCTGCGTCCTGTGTTTGGCATTCACTGGTCGGGTTAGAGCGGTTACTACCGTCAGGTATGATTTTTTGCATAGTTTCGGTAGTCGGATATGCAAATGGGATACGATAGAACAATTTCTTTTGCGTCTTCGTGTCCTCCTGATTTGTTTTATTAATGGCAACAAACAATATAAAATATCGAAAAAAATATATATTTGCCGAATAATGGATGCAACTGCGGTGTAAACTATTGTAAAACTGGTAAATTATATTATATGTTTGTATTTATACTAATCCGTATTTGACTAATTCCCACGTAATTTTCTATGTAAAAAATACAAGTAAGTCACGTCTACCATATCTCATGTAAGCAGGAATTCTACCTATATAAGACGCCTGTAAATAATTTCTAAACAGTTCTCTTGAATAAATCCAACGTGAAACAACCTGCTTAGTTTTTTACTGACGGAGTATATTCTGAAATTGTAAAAATATAATCTTCATGTACATCTTGACAAATCATTATTCAGATATTAAAATATGTAGAAGAATGAAAAAATCAGTGCCTGAAAAAGAAATAAATTCTATATTTGTACATAAGAGAGGCAATAGTGATAATGTTGACGATGGTAGCCGTGAACTAGAAATAAAACGAAACATAGTGTGTCGAAAAGTCCAAAATATTCAGAATGAAAAAAAAGCCAATAAAAACATTTTGTTAAGTTCACTAAATTTCATTTTTATACTGATAAATGTCCGCGAAATAGTGGATTTTTTTAAAAATAATGTAATGTTTAATTTAAAATTCAGGGGTGGTTTATTGGAAGACGCGGCGGGAGGGCGAGGAGACCCCCGCCTTTAGATTTTAATTATGAAGAAGACGGGGTTGTTGCTGCCGCGTCCTGTGGGAAATTCCAACGCCGCCAATGTTCCGATAAAAGAGCGTGAATAATATCTTACAGCCAATCACGTTACATGTTACACGATGCACTCGCGTTTGTTTCGCATCGAACACAGCCTGCAATTTATGGTAGAATTTACTTAGAAGGTTGATACTTCATTAGAATCTAAAAATAACGTGACTTATAAGGTGAAATAATTGAATTATGCACAAATTTTTACACTTTTGAGTACGGATGAAAGAATCAATATTAAGTATAAAAATGTATTATTTAAATAATACATTTATTGGATAAAAATCAAATAAAATATATAATGAAAAATTGTATCTTAAAATATAATATATCATCTATATTCAAAAGTGTAAAAAATCTACAAACCAGTAAATGAATACACATGAAATAAAGTGTACATATAGAAGAGGAGTTTGGAACATTAGTTGCGGGACGAGAGGCATTCTTGGTGGAAATATAAATCCGATAGCTTATGATAGATTTATGAAACAGTAAAAGTATTTACTCTTCGAAAATGAAATATTTGTATAAACAAGACGTATTTTTTTTATTAATATATATTATATTGTCAGCATTTCAATTTTCTTTCCAATAGAGACATATTTTTGAAAAAAGTCGAGGAGCTATTTGATTGCATAAGTGGTACCAATGTGATCACGTGATGAAAATATTGGGGCAAGAAATTTACCTTAGTTCATGTCGATATAGGGTGTACCAGACCTAGTGCACAATGTATGTACAGATGTAGTCCACAAAATGTGTGATTATTTCGAATAGTTGAAATATTTTATTGATTCTAAATTATACATCGAATACAATAAATTAAAGATTATTGAATTTCGAGCCACAAGACTATTTTATGTTAGATGATTTAGGGCCTGAAGCAAAGATATAGATAAATAATGGGTAAATTTCGCAAATATTTACATCGAAGTATGTAGATTAATATTTGCATATATTCCTTAAAAAATTTCGACTGGTTAGTCTGGTATCCACCCATAAAATATTGTGGACTAGGTCTGTTATATCATGTATATTTATTTGGTAGTCTGTGAAAAAATCATATTATATACCCACCCTTATATGTGTACGATTCAATTTTAAAATCATATCGGATGTAAAGAGAATAAAAAAAATTACCACATAACGGTTGGCCAACCATAAATAATGGCTATGTTTTCTGGAACAACTGCCTTGGAAAATACAAGGTAATATCTTTGTATTTTCAGTAACCAGTTGACTTAATGATTATTTTTATTTTATTTGTCAAACTGTAACTATTTAAGTATTTTAAATATGAATTAAATATATTAATTATAAAGATATACATATAAAATCTATTTTATCGAAAAATATTGTTGTTGCGCCACCGGGATTCGAACCTGGATCTCTTTCCTAACCGGGGAAGGTGTATATAAAAATATCACCGACCTATGTTCTGAATAATTACAACTTCACAATAAGAATGTGTTCTCCTAAATATTTAAGTATGATAGAAGTTCTCTATAATTTAACTAAAATGCTGAATTTTGTTAATATAAATATTATTTAAGAAAATATCATATAAAATATTTTCAAAATCAATTTAAAAACACATTCGCTTTCAGGATTTCCTTACCCAAGAACAGGATACACAATCTACGTTTTTTATTCAATTTATTCAACGCACGTTCCAGGATACGCGACCTCTGCTCCAGCCTACAATGTCAACTACGTTGTCAAAATTTCCCGAATAGAAAAAGGTACCTGGGCAGGTTCCATTTCGCATTTCACGTAAGGCACGAGTTTCAATATCAATCAAATGTCAGGGTCTCGCATGCAGCACGAATTCTAATCTAAACAATAGGGGCACTTTTATAGAACGTTTCGCATATTTCTATCCAGGAGGAGATACGTTTCAATTTCATGCTAACAATAGTACATTTATTAAAAATATCTTTAAACTTATATAAGAATTCAATCGGTGTATTTACAGCGGCAAAAGAACTAGTGTTTTTTTTATTCAAAACATTGTATTTATTCAAAAGAATATCTATTGTAGGAATAATTGAATTAATTTAGGAATTTAAATAGTAAGTTTCAAAAGAACATAACATAAAAACTCACAAATATATTTAATAAAAATAATAATATTGGATAATTTGTATAGCGCCATTTTTATAAAAATTTTCACCTCAAGGGCGCTATACACATAAACTATTTAACGTCTTTAAAATTAAAAAATGTTATTTTCACTAATGGAAATGATTTTTTGAAAACGTGCGTTTTTAGTTTGATCTTAACCTTTACCATACCGTTATATAAAATACTCGTACGCTGCCATGCTGTCAACTCGTGTTACCGTAAGAAATTAGAGTTCTATTAGCCTTTAAAATGTGAAAAAATGGTTAATGCCATAAATTTACTTTAAATATTGAGCATTAAATATAAAAATAATATGTATATATTATTATAATTCGGTGTATTCATGAAGTTCTGTATAGAAGGTTGCATTGTATAATACAACCTTCAATTTTATCTATCTTCATTTAATTAATAAGAGACACCGTTATATTCGATGTTTGTTATTATTTTCACTGTGAAATTAATTTGTGATTTATTTCTTTCTTGCCACAAATGGTATTTTTGTCAACGTATTAATTTTTAAACGGAATAAAATAAAAATAATTATTTTTGTAGGATTCGCCTTACATGATTGATTTTTCACTAGTCATTTCTAAGCGTAAATATTTTCCTTCAAAGTAACTAAAATATTAAGTGTATATTGCGTATATTTACCGAAATATTACAGATTTAATTAGAGCGGTAGACCTGTGCTACTGCATGGTTTGGGAAGGGTTAAATAGAGTCTCCGATGCATTGTTTGTTCCTTATGACGGAGGGAAAAGAGATCCACGCTTATAAGCGTGCCACTGCAAATGCCTGTTCACTAAATTTAGAATTCTGGCAACGCTTGGTCGGTTCTGCAACCCTTCCTGCATGCTGACCCGAGAGTTTGATGTCTACCATTCAAATTGTCTGGGATATAAAGCTTTTGAAGACACAGATACGCCATATCATGTGTCGCCTTGTACATCGGAATCGGAGCCAACGTAGCTGGCTATGGCGTAGGGATGTTATATGAGAGAATTTGGAAACTCCATATATTATCCGTGCTGCCGCATTTAAGATGCTGTTACAATAGTCCACACGTGACACCGCAATGAGTAGACGGACTGCCTCAAGAGGTAGATGTCTCTGAATACTTTTAATCTGTTTCATCACATACACTGTGTGCTGTAGTATAATCGGTTAATGTACGTTCACGAGATCCAGGTTCGAATCCCGGATCTCCCCGAATATTTTTCGATAAAATTATTTTTTATATGTATATATGTATAATTAATACATTTAATTAGTATTCAAAATATCACAGACCTGTGTTCTTAATAATTACAACTTTACAATAAGAATGTGTTCTCGTTAAAAAAATGATTTTTTATTCTTCTCGTTGAATATAATTGAAATGCATTTCACCCTGTAAGGGAATTATCAATCTAACAATTTAATTCAAGAACTTGTATTTATATCTACAGTGGAGAACAGCTATACAATTTTATTTGCATGAGATGAAAAGGGACAACATTGTTCATTGGAATTCAGAGGATTTCCATAAATTAATAAATTCTTCTAATTATTTTAAGTAACCATTCGGAAACAGTGAAGAAGAACAAGTATAAGAAATTATTTAATAATTTTAAATCCCATTCAACGTCATATCTAAAATATATTAAGTAATTTTAAAGAGCTTGGTAAAAGGTTGTAATAATAAATAATATTTCAATTTCTCATTAGGGGCGAAACCGCAATGTCGAAGGTTAAAACCTTCTAGATTAATTAAGGCTTTGGATATAATAGACGAATTTAGAATATCTGCGTCACAAATCTGTGGCAGATTTCAAGGTTGTCAGTGTTTACCCGCATCAGCGGTATGGTCACCGAGTTAACAATACCCCAACAGTCCGGAGAAGACCATCTGGCAAATTACGTCAGTCTCGTTGGAGCAGCACTGATCGACCACCAGAGTGAAGAGGCAAATTTTACCGTTACTAAAATTAGATTTTAATAATACAAATATCTTACCTAAGATTAACTAAATCAAGCGTAATCTAACCTAAACTTTAAGTAAACCAAACGTAACCTTTAACTAAATCAAATATCACCTCAGCTAAGTTTTAAGGGCCGCGTCCACGGAAGAAGACACGATGAGATAATCTCAAATATTTAGTTGTGCTAAATCAAAACAGCGTATGCGCGTGTTGAGATTTTAATCTGGAGATAATCTCAGAGATATGCTTGACATTTGATTCATGGACGTAAACGTCACCTAAAACTACCATAGATTCTGAATGTTAGATACAATATATAACTCATTAAACATTAATATTAGGCGTTAAATTACAAATATGTATTCCGTTTTAACTACTGCTGGAGTGATTAAAAATCGCCAAACTGACAAACATGACGGCAATGATATTTGACGTACTAGCGTGACGGTGAATTTTTGAGACATGATGTTAACACGGGGAATATAAAGACCGAGAGATGTCTCCGATGAATCTTAGAGATTGCCTCGAAACAAAAATCTCTTTTGTGGATACGGGCCATTAATAAAGTCAAACGTAACCAATTACTAAATTAAATTTGTACGAAAAAAATCACGTCATTCTGTTTCTGAAAAAAAATGTTGACAAGCGAGTTAATATGACAAACTTTGCACGTTACTCTAAGGCATAAGCGAGAATACGCGCACTTTTAAACTTTACAGAGACAGGATTTAAAATAATTGCAATATCATATATTTGACAACAGTTCACAGCTAACACTTAAAGCCTGACACTACCCTATGTGATATTCCTCATTTGAACATAGATAGGCATAAAATAATTAGCAATGCACTCGATAGATATTAATTGCACAAACAAAACTCAGTGTACTAAAAAACGTATGTTTAATTAATGTCATTACCATATCATTTCATGAACATACGAGTATCTAAGCCAATTAGTTATTGTTTTTAAATTTATGACTATTTCGTAAGAGCGTATGTAATTGGTAATTATATAACATATGTTTTGTATTTTGTTTAACACTTATTTCCCGGTGGGTCAAAACAAAACACGTCCGGCGGTGGTGGGTCATTTTAGACCCACCTCAAGTTTTCAGTTTTTCAACCGTTTTGTGGAAGATTTTTTATATATATCTAAATTTAAAATATGATTTAATGAAATAAAATGACGTGTTGTAATGTTTCTGCTAAAAAATTAAAGTTCTAAATTTAAAAAAATCGAATAATGTACGCATCAACAGATGCCCTACACAGCCAAAATACAAATATCCACTGAGAATATGATTTTCTCGTCGGTTGGTGATTGCACTACCTGCTGGTGTTTAACAGTGGTTATAAACAATTAAATGTATTATTTATTTTTTAAATATTAGTCTCGTTAACTGGATGAAAATAATTTAAACAAAATATTTGTAAAAGTGAAATAAATATATTGTAAAAATTACATCCTTTTTTTTGTCAGTTTGTTATTGTCAGAATATAATTGTCAAATATATAAATAACAATTGCCCTATGGCCGACCCGCTTCTAAATTGTGTCGGAACCCGACCAGGTAGTGTTATAAAACCTACAGGTAGGCGTAACGCCCCTTAAATAGTTATATTACTGGCATTGTGTAGGGGACGCCAGATGAAAATAAGTCAAAACAAATACATTGACGCATACCTGGTAACCTTTGATGAAGCTTAGCTGGTAGTGTGGACGTTTGGTCACCCATGGGTTATGTTCTATATTATTTTGGAAAGTGTCTTGCCTAGAGTTGTGCCATCTATAGATGGCGTCAGGGTACAGTCATATTTGTCGGCAACAATATACAATTTTCAGACGACTTCATTAATGGAGGCTACCGATGAGTTGTATAATTTATAAGTCATCCACACGCTTTATTGTTACCTGGAGCTCAACTCACTATGGTCAATCGACTTTAGAAAATCAAACGGTTTTGAAAAAATAAACTTACAAAAGACTTAAATAAAATCATAAACACCGATATATAAGTTGAGAAGAAAACATAAAAAAAGGAAAAATCAGTCATTAAAAGATGTTTTACAGAAAAATATATTTTTGTACGTGAACACACCTTTAAAATTTTTAATATTTTTAATTTTTCAACTATTTGTACGCTATTTATCTATAAACATTCTGTGACAATTCTGTAATGAAATTTTTTAAATATTTATATATCGTTCTGGCAGCCATACTTGATTTAATTTTAGGGGGAATAACAATTTATACTCTGTCTGCTTTGGAGTATTTTGGAAATAACCCTGATTTTGAACATGCAATATCAATGGATTTAAGCGGATTTTGCGAGAAACTATCTACAAAACTGCATATTTAACTCTAATTATCCGAAATCTGTTTTAGGGGGTTTGGAATTAAGCGTTACATATATCAGTTTCTTTTGAAATACAAAGATGAGCTTACGTTCATATTAAATTTTTGTTGACACTCATGTAAAGCAGTGTATTATATAAAAATGAAAATAAAATAATTTCTATGAAGAGAACACGACAATTTTGCAAATTTTTTTGCGGATTGAGGATTTTTCGCACAAAGACATTTGATCCAAAAATAATTACATCCAAAGCTTTTTTAGTCCGAAGACATTTTATCCGCCTGCGAAGCGGGAGTGAAAGGTAAATAATTTATAAGCTCTGTTTTTCTACGAGAAAATGGGAAAAAAATTGTAAGCAAAAACTATTTCTATTGTTAAAGTTGAGCCGGTGAAAAAAAAAAAGAAGTATTTAATACATATTCACGTACCCGGGTCGCATTTATTTTATTTGCATTCCAGGATTTAATTGAAAAATATAATATAACGATGAAATTCCGCTGCCTCTGTTATAAGTTTTTTTTTTTATTTGATGATGAAAGAAATTATTTTAAGGTAAAATTCAAAATTGAATTTCTCAAAAACACGTGTACGCCGTATCGCACAATATTGGTCTAGATTGTGTTCAATTGTTTCATATTTGAAATACAAGGTCGCAGCACAGGCGGCATATAATTCATATTGATAAGTGTCGTAGGTCTATTTCTATAGTATAAAAACCTCGCATAGGCGAGATGAATCTTGGGTCAGAGTGTCCGCCTGCATAGAGGAGATTCGCTAAAACTGCCGTTGAAGTCGGGAGGTCCGCTGTCAGTTCTCCAAGTAATCTCACCAATCTGGATATTCAAGAGTTGTGTGATTATTATTCTGACGTTAAACCTCCATTGCTGACTTTATATACATCTGTGGTACAGAGTGCATTAATCTCTATCCTGGCCGACATGTGAATACCTTCCACGTTTCGAGCGTACGCCATTTTGTGTATTTCACCACTCATCGGCAAGTATCCAAGTGAATCTCTGGCGCGGGACATCATCCGATTGTACGTACTGCTGTATCTGTATCCTCGCATCGCATGGATGCTCACATTATTTCACCTGCTACGCGCCCGACCGAAATCCTATACATTTCTGCTGCAAAGAACTCCACCATCCATCGAGCGTCCGTCGCTAGTTCCATGGCCATTCCATCATCACCACCACCTTGCCAGACCTATGTACGGGTATACACCTTTACATAGAAATTGTGCTAACCATTATTATTCTCGAGGTAATTATTTATCATCCATATTCTAATTTGTATCTTTGCCATGTGACATCAGCTCGGCTGACGAAAGTGATATCGAAATAAGCCAGTGCTATCCATCACGATTGTATATGGACAGGAAGAACTGATCAACCTTAATTTGATATACACATTTACTATCTAAGTTTCACATTATGTATTATATGTACTGTATTTCGTACATTTACAGAGATATTCACATAATTAGAGGCAATGTTAACTCAGTTTACATCATCGGAGAGGAAAGGTTAAACTAAACAAAAAAAAACCCCGTGAGTTAGGAGCATATTGCATGGTTAAATGATCAGACGGTTAAATCCCAGGAGTTGGACTCCAAACAAATGGGTAGGCAACGATAGGGCCTCGCGTGCGAGCGCGTTAAGGGTAGAAATAGGTAGCTCAAGGCGTGCGAGCCCGTAGAGAAATAAATATGTAAAACTATGAATACGTGATATTGATCGCTTTAGTGTGCACATTTTATGCGCGGTCATCATCCACATCAGTTCTTCATGAATGTGATCGTGATTTTAATGAATTCCCGCTGTTTGGGTCATATATCTATGTGTGTATAAATAAATACATTTTTTAACGAAAATAATGCACTGTGCCTTACCCCCCCCTTCCGGTCCATTCCCGGCCTCGTAGATTGGCGACCTTGAACCAGTGCGGTTATACTGATTCGAGACTTCTTTGACGAAGAAGTGATTAAAACATACAGTCCACATTTTAGAGATGTTTGCAGAATCCTGATTATGATGACCGCCTTTTACTTCCGGCATCTATGCTTGTATGCATCACCCACTCTCTTGACTAAGCTCGTACACTTTTCTAGGGATCCGTGCATCAAAGCCTGTTAGTGCAAGTACAACAACCTTATCAAAGTGTTGCGTTAGTTGCATGTCGTTCCGTAAAAAATATTTAAAAGTATAATTTTTATACGTAATACCAAAAAGGTTATGTACCTTGGTTTGGGATATATCGGTTAATTAAGGTATTCAAATTTTCCGGACGGCAGAGTCGCAGTTAATCGAAATATAGATTCGGCACGGATCAAAGGTCTGTAGTAATGTAATTGCATTTCTGTACGTGTGCACCGCCATCGGGGATGCATGGAAATGGAAAAAAAGGAAAATTACAGTTCGGCGAATGAACTATCACGTACATACGATTCCGAGGAAATTATTTTACCAGAAAATGAATCCTCATAAAATTATTATTGGATTTTTTATGTGTTATATATGATTACGCTTCCCCATCTATATCTATGATTTTCTGGATGTGGCTGTTTCAGTTGTGTTATTATGACTGTTCAGTGTTTGGTTAAACGGCCAGGTCTGTGAGACGCGAGCAGGGAAAATTGCTAAAATGACATCTCTTTTACATATTCAACAACAGTTCGTAAATATATATTCCTAACATATATAAAAAAATACGAATAACTATCTAAATATTATAAATAACCAAATCCTCTTTGCAAATAGTCATATTTTAAATTTGTTTTCATATTAGTTCTTACTTATAATATACCACTTTATAGATTTGTTTTTATCTATGCTTGTATTTTTAATTTCAGTGTACATTGTTTCCTGAAGAAGATACCATGGGTATAAATAGTAGTTTAAACAAAGTATTTTGTAAGGTAATAAAGTAATTTAACTAATATTTAAGAAGTAAAAAAAGTGTGTTTCATTTGTTCATTTATTCACCCTATACAGGAACTAAACATCTTATAATATTGAATTATTTTTTTTTAGTTTTTTGGACATCTTGCATGAAGATATAGATAAAAGAAGATTGTTGCGATAGGCTACGTCGAAGAACGGGAAGGAAAACGAATATCTCACACCCGTTAAACCTGATGAAAAGTGGACGAGAATGGGAATTCATAAAGATCATGATTTTTGGATCTAAAGGACTGGTAACATAGTTAATAGAGCATTAAAATTGAAAAAAGTATATGATCCGTAACATTATTACAATATTAAAGTGTTCATTTTATAATAATAAAAAATGGACGCGTGTCCTTGAATACCGAAATACTAATTTCATTATTTTTCATAACATCCCTTCAGTGTCCGGACCCAGCTCCGGCGGTGAACGGAACCGAGTCGGAATTCGATTGTTACACAAATTAAATTCGACGCTTTTGAACATTTTCTACCGGGGCGGCTTGCGGCCGCACGCACACGGCCCCGCGCGTGCCCGGGCGGCAAATATTTATTTATCCTCGAATAAAATAGGAATCCGACCAATACCTTTCACCGCCGTTGACCGATTGCGGCGAACGTAGATAGGGTTGACTGATAACGGCCCATGTGCGGGAACAGCCATTGGATCGATATTCAAATTTAAGGATTGTTTTCATAGCCGATTTAGCCCCCGTTCATCCCCATATAATCTGTATATTATGCGCGACTTTTATTGTCGTATTTGTGGGTTATTTCACTTGACGAAAGGGATCAGTCGTTTATTCGAATAATTCACGTTCTCTTAAAATACGTCAAAAAATAAAATCATACAAGCTTAACTATTTCTTATTCTTTTTTTATTTTTTTTTTATTTTTAGGAGAACACATTCTTATTGTGAAGTTGTAATTATTCAGAACATAGGTCTGTGATATTTTAAATATTAATTATAAAGATATACATATAATATCAATTCTATCGAAAAATATTGTTGTTGCGCCACCGGTATTCGAACCTGGATCTCTTTCCTAACCGGCGAATTAATGAATTGATAATTCTGGCGTCTGCTATCAGTTTACTCAAAGGTATTTGAGATTCTGTAAAAATAAGGTAGATGGCTCTGTCAAATGATGGAACGATTAAATGTATTAATATCAAAAAGGTAACATATAGGGTCGAAAATTGTCGCTAAAAATAATGTCGCTGTAGCTTAGTTGGATAAAGCACCTTACCCGGTTAGGAAAGAGATCCAGGATAGAATCCCGGTGGCGCAACAACAATATTTTTCGATAAAATTGATTTTATATGTATATCTTTATAATTAATATATTTAATTCATATTTCTTATTCTTCTTTTAAATAGGCAATCCACCCTTCAAGGGCGATATGTGCCATTGATCAAGTTAAAACGTAATTTTATAGAAAAAAGTACAATCATATTAAAACCGTTGTTGTTCAAAAAATTAACTATTATATAGATTAAATGTGGCGAGTTAAGGGAAAGAAGATGACGCAAGTTAACAGGGAGTTGAAAATTACCATACCAAAAAAAACCTGTGATCCGTAATGGACAGGCAAAAAATATGTCGTCAAGGGTTTCCTCCTCGGCACTACACTCACACATTGGGGAATCTATTATGTTCAATCTAAATATAAGTTAGACTACCCGGTAATGCCCAATTCTCATTCTAGGGATATTTGATATTGTTCTTTTGGAGACTTTCCTTTTAGAGAACCAGGGGGTGCGGGGAATAGATCTTTGAATTGTTTTAAGCCGATTACCATTTTGATAAATTGGATTCATCCATTGTGCAGTCCAGATAGAATTCGTACGTTTTTTTACCATATTAAGTCTATCATACATCGGGATATGAAATTGATGAGGGAAAATTCTAAAGATAGGGCCAGTTCTTGGCCAGTTTATCAGCACATTCATTTCCATGAATTCCCGTATGTGCAGGAATCCAAATGAATGACACACAGTACTGTTGCTGTCTACATTAAATAGACATCTTCTAATGGTACAGATTATCCGATTATATATTAGCAGAAAGAGATTCAAGGGCTGCTTGCGAGTCGGAAAATATAACAGCCTTATCGACGTTCCGGAGTATGCAGATGAAGCTCAACTCTTTACATGTAAAATCTCAATATCTTTCTGTACGTCACACGGGGAGAAATTGACCCATTTCATTGTTGAAATATGGATATGTGACCTTTTTGTTTTGAAACTATATTTTTCAAAATAGTAAACAAACAAGTCTATCGTGACAACGTAATGCTGTACTGCAGGTAGGTAATAACACGATCATTAAGATATGATTATTATTATATATATATATCTAGCACAGACTACCAAATATATAGAATGAACTTATTTTGGTACCATTTACGCAATCAAATAACTTCGCGATTTTTTAAAAACATATGACTCGATTGAAACGAAAATTTAAACTCTGACAATATAATATGCATTAATGTGTCATAAACTATCGGGTTTATGTTTACACAGATAATGTGTGTAGAATGCTCCTTGTCCCGCAACTAATGTTCCAAACCCATCTCCTATATATACACTTTATTTCATGTCTATTCATTTTTTGGTCTGTGATAGGTAATTAATATTTCATAATGATCATTTTTATAACTATGTTGATTTTTCAAGAATTTTAGAATTTTTGTATTAGTACTTTTTTTGACTGTGTTTCCTTATTTCGTTATCTTTTCAGATGCTGGAATTATGAGTATAGGGAGATGCGTGTAGATTATGTATTAAAATATTCAAGATGTACTCGGTCAATAAAAACTCAAGTTGTTACGCGTTGGATGTATTCTTGAGAACTGCTCCTAAAATATTTATCGTGTCCTTATATAGGCCGATCCATGGCTCACATACTATTTACACTTATGGTGGACGTGACATAAATGGGCTGTTATACATGTTATAGTACGTCTTCGTGTTACTTTTCGGTGTTGTTAAAGGTGTGAGTAAAACTCGTGGTGACAATTAACTATTTGTTGCAGTGATATACAATTACTATACAAGATGTACAACTATAATGAGACAACGGTAGCGTAGAAAAATAGGGCGCGCCCTGTATGTGAATGCTATTTATACCCACACATACATACGCATTCATTCGCACACACGCACACAACCCACGTGGGCGGTGAGTCTCACACACACACACACGCACATCGGTACACTCCAAGGACATCACATACAGTACCAAGAACACATGTTTTTAACGGTAGTAAACGTGTTTTTATGACGTTTAAATCCGTCACATGATATATACTTTATACATGGTGTACCATTTAGTAATCCTTTGGTAGGCAGATACACTATGTACATGAATTACTTTTCTTAATTTCAATCGCCAAAAATCTATGTTTGATGTTGAAAATATATTTACTATCAATCAATGGGAAATGAATGGTCTACCATATTACCAATTAATACAACTAGTTTATGTTCGCAAAATAAAATAAATTAAATGTGAAAATTTAAATATGAAAATTAATTCATCATTCGCGCAAAATTTCTCATTATTCGATCACCTACTTCAACATTATTTTGCAAATTCTCATTTTGTAAACTGGATTTGCGCAAAGACGAAGAATTCCCGGATCCGCCGTGCACAGCAAAAGCTCGGCTTGTAATAGAAAACTCACCTAACAATAGAAAATTCACTTTAAAGTTGCCGCCTGAAGTGACAATCAAATATGCCGCCCAGCCGCCCGAGTCGAACGACGACTGTCACGCTCCCTGCTGAGGTAGCCCTTATTATTCAAACAGGGTTGTGAAAATGTGCATTCAAAAGGAAAGAAAACGAGTATTTTGGAGAAATGTTGGATTAAAGAGGTTTTCGAGACAGACAGTCGCACACTTGAGATTTGTCTGTAAACCCATATTCAACTATCTGTGAAAAGTTACGTCATAAAATTGGTCTATACGAGTGTTTACTTACTTGTTGATTCTAATGACCATGGCACATGCCAAAGTTTTTTTGAGAGATATTCAACTTTGGGATGCGAATTTTTCTCTAATGAGATTCTTTGGAAACAAATCACAACTTTCGTGGTTTTGATGTCGCACCATCTCTCAAACGTACGTCACGTACGTCAAACATCAAATCAGTGATTTTTAATCCACCCAGCAGCAGTTAAAACTGAAATTTGTTTGAAATTTAACTACTTATCGATCCCTTAGAATAACAAGGTTCCAACTAACATTTTGGGATAATTTGAGTTATTGAGTGAAAAGGGTTCCAAATGCATTATTATTTATTTCTTTCATACACATCCAGTTTATTTAACAGATATTAAAAGAAATAGCAAGAGCTGAAAGTTCCAACTCCATCAGTTATTTATTTCAATTTATGGATCATTATTGTTAATTTACAATGTTTGTCTTATTTTTAATTTTACTCATCTCACAGTGGTCATTGATAATACCGAACATAAGTTGAGACCTTAAAACTGATCATATTTGCATAATTAAAACAAAATATATATGAATATATGTTTAAAATCAATCAACTCATTATCTCAAAACGGTGTCAGTGTCAAATGGAACCTTGTTATTCTGAGGGGTCGTTATATTGATGTCAATGTTTAATGACTACTTGTGATAACACATATATACAAAAAAAACACTTGTTTTTTAGTTCCCCTCGTTTAATTTTGTTTCGCCTTATGAGGGCATTATCAATCTTACCATTTTAAATTCAACAACGTGTATTTATATGAATTTAGGCTCTAGATAAAATTTACTTTAACAGCTAGAGATTACCAAACATGAAGTAAATAATAAAACAATAATAAACGAACAAGTCAATATAATATATATAAATCCCCTCTAATTGACATTTTAAAAAACATATAATTAGAAATTAAGGGAATTTATTCGGCCGTAATTTTTTTCTTTGTTAAGGCATACCAGAAATATTTATTTATTTATTTATTAGACTTTATTGACATACATATTTTTGTTGTAACAGAGGTGAATATATTATAATATAACAAGATATACATAGATACAATTATATTGCAATTTAGTATGTACTCTTAGTTTATTGTGTGGGATGGAGTTGACTCTACCTCTGATACATACAGCATTGTCCTGACTACTTTACTAGACTGCCGTTTTTGTTAAAGTAGCCAGTTTTTTCGTGCTGTTGTGGTGTTATTTAATTCAAGAATGATAAAGATTCGACAAGAATAAAACTAAAATAGAGGGAAAAAAATGTAGTGAGTGTTGTGGAACTAGTGAATTAATAGTGTAGACACTGTATAATGATTATGTTAGAATATTGGATAGCGATGCTTCTGATTGATCTCTACCCAATTGGATCATATATTGGGTCCATATTTGTGTAATCTTATTGGAAGTGAATGCTTTCCAGTTAGTGGTGAGTGTGTTGTACAGTTTCGGAGCTAAGGACATGTAGAATATTTAATAAAATGTCGTCGTTGCTCTCGTAACTGGCATATAGATGTTCGTTGTTTGTCTATATGAAACAATAGCATCACAAGAATAGTAATTTGAATTAAAATATCGTTATTTAAAATTTTGCATCATTAATTTGACAGCCCTGATTTATTATAGTTAATTAACTTCCATGTACACTTAATGAAATTTGGCCCATTCCACAACATCTCTTCTAAGTGGTCTGTTTCTATGTAGTTTTCACTGGTCACGATTGCATTCTTTCAACGTGGACAGCCCACCATTGCCTCTGGGTCTTATAGAAATTATACAATTATTTTGTAGTAGAAAGTTAATTCATTGTGATTGTATTGTTGTGACGTGTATTCTGTGTTTCATAAATCATTAATTTTATATTAGATTATTTTTTAGTGAGGTAGCGTAAAAAAAACTGTCCTACCAGTATGAAAATGTTGCCACAGCAATAAAATCGGTTTTCTCCAGCTCGCTGTAATGACAAATTAAAATAGATTTCATGAACTACGAGTATATGGAGGCCGCAGACAATGGACAGAGAAATTCAGAGTCTGTCATCTAATTGATTTTGAAGGTAGTAGTAGGTAGAAGGATGTATGATAATCATCATGAGGAATGTCCATGAATGAAAGTTAATGTGATACTAATTGCCTAAGTTCAACATTAAAAAATATTTTTCTACGAATGCTTGAGCCGCGTATAGAATATTTAAATTTATTAGTATTCTTATTGTAAAGTTGTAATTATTCAGAACATAGCTCTGTGATATTTTAAATATGAATTAAATGTATTAATTAGAAAGATATACATATAAAATCAATTTTATCAAAAAATATTGTTGTTGCGCCACCGGGATTCGAACCCGGATATCTTTCCAAACCGGGGGAGGTGCATTATCCAACTATCCTACAGCGACAATAATTTTAGCGACAAATTTTCGAACCTATATTGATATATAATTATTTGAAAGAGCCATTTACCTTATTTTTACGGAATCTCAAATACCTTTGAGTAATCTGATAGCAGACGCCAAAATTATCAATTGATTTTTATTAAATTTTGAACACATTGATACAACTTTATTATTAGGAGAACACATTCTTATTGTATATCTTTCTAATTGATACGTTTAATTAGTATTTAAAATATCACTGACCTGTGTTCTGAATGATTACAACTTCACAATAAGAATGTGTTATTCTTAATAATAAATAGATAATGATCGTGAGTGTCTATGTTTAATAAAAACAGACTTGATAAAAGGTAGTCGAGTGCGTAGTAGACTGGACTATAACGGTGGAGTCGAGAGTCAAGGGATGGGTGGCGTTGTATATATGACTAGGGTCGTGAATCCCAGAATTCCAAGACGTCAATAAATAATAATAGTAAATATAAAAGTGACTATGCGTGGAACTGGACTATCCAAACCAAACTGGACAAACGTGAACAATCAAAAATTGTATAGAAACAGAAAAGAGACTATCCGTGAAACACTGGAGGGTGGGGAGGTTAAAACTATTGTCGCGGTAAAGGGAGACCAAGATGTATCTGTAGGTAGAATTTAAAATTAAAATGTAGTGGTGCATAAAAAAAAACTCTTTTAGAGATGGTGAAAGAGTGTATTAACAGTTGAAGAGAATAAATAAACAGAAATAGTTTTTACAACAGAAAAAACACAATTTAATATGCAATGATTGCAATTATTTTAATTTAATTTTTTTATATGTAGCATAAATAATACATAAGAAAGATAAAGGTAATTGCTTTACTAGACATGGTCCGTTCTAAAGCAATTACCTGTACAGTTTTTAAATGTTAAAATGTTAAGAGGTAAGTTAAGTATAATGAGTGAGTTATAAAAAGTTATGTGAAAAAAAGTATAATCAGAAGTTTATAAAAAGATATTGAAAAAAAGTTAAGAAAATATTATTTTCAGTAATATACAATAGTCGGTGACAAGAATGTGTGGGTAGTTAGGTCAGCACAAATGACAAAGGTTTTGATTTGCTTTCTAACCACATTAAGCAACCACTTGGTTATTTTTGGTTTGAAGTCATTAATCACTTTAGACCCTTTAAGTTCTAGCGGCAATTTATTAAATATTCTTGGAGTACAAAATAAGAAAGTACGTCGAGCGAATGCTTTGCATTTTGCATTTTTGCGAAAACTTGCACAAATTTTGAAATCAGAATTAAGAGCACAATTATTCTAATTTTTCAATCATGTTTTGGAAACAAATCATTATTTTGACATTAATAAGGGTTTAGAAATTTTAAACACAAATACCAGGGGTTTACAGATAGATACATTAAAACATTTAGAAATAAAAAAAAAGTGTTAATAGCAAATTGAACATTATAAATAACCAAATCCTTTTTGCAAATAGTCACCTTTTACATTTTTTATTAGTTCCTGATTACTTTCCCACCGCTTATATTTATAGTTTTGTTTTTGTCTATACATGCATACATTGTATCCTGAAGAAGGGACAATTGGTCTTGAAACATGTTGATTTTTCAAAAAATAGTAGTATAAACAAAGTGTTTTTATTAATTGCAATATGTTGCAACAATGTAATTTTGCAATAATTAAAGAAGTATTTTTTAGTAGTTGGTATAGTTTGGTCATGATTTTTTACTACCCCTACTAGCCCCCATTCTTTTTTTTTAAGTACAAACATACGTAAAACAAACTAAAACCTTTATTCACTTACCAGGATATACAGATATTAAGAAACTTTTAATTTATTATATTATATAGCTCTGGGTCTAGAAAACTGATGTACGATTACATTTTTTTTTAACGTTAATTTTTGAATATGCACGAGATACGAGGTATGCAATTTGTGCAAACAGAGAGTGCGATTTATCATAAAAGTGCACAGAATTGACGCACACATAACGTGACTGTAACCAAGTTACGTGATGTGCGCCGCAGTATCAACATTGCGCCGTGAGAGAAATGCAACTCAAAAAATATATATATTTGAATTATAATTTCAAAACGCCGTAAAACGAGATATGACTGAATTTAGTCTTAAACAGGTCAACCAAAAACAAATTAAATTGTAAAAACCTCGCGATTTTAGTCGATTCTGCCGAGGGAGCCTCCGACCAAATAATAAAACGGTCCACCGCAATCGCAGCTCTGCACGTTTTAATATCTCTGAGTAATTTGCATAAATTTCGTTCGGAATTAATATCAGTGCAAACGATTTTGCTTAACAAGCTGCCTCGCTTCCGGTTAGGGCTTTAGTAGAAGGACGGAAATTTGAAGGGAAGATCAAAATAAAAATAAATAATTTTAATAAATAATCAGATCGAACTGTTTTTACATTGTGATTTTTAACATTTGATCATCTTCATCAGAAATCATTAATAAACTATTGAAAAGGTGGCTCTCCGTGATTCTACCAAACTCTTCGGGATGCTCTGCAAATCATTGCAATTCACCAATTGGTCCACGGATGTCGTCTATCCAAGATATTGTGCGTCGTCACATTTACGTACTTATGGTGATTCTCAGAATATCTACCTGTGTCTAAATTAAAAATTATTATTAATTAATTTATTATTAATTAAATATTATTCTAAAACTGATCACTCATATTTCATCTCTCACCATTCTAATATTTAATTGAAAATAATGGTGCATATATTTTACGACAACAATGGCAGTATTTCAAGTGTCGATAGAGTATCCAATTAAGCCATCTGTCTATCACGCGAGCACCGCAATACAATATTTTTGTCGCATTTCGTCGTCTTTCTAGCATATTTGACGACTTCTGCTGTGATAAATCGTTCGCTCGCTTTTCGGCAGTTTCATCGGGGTGTGGATCTCGCGATGGTAAACGCTGGGAAAGTCAGCAGACTGAAATGAAATAGAGGACAGTGTTAGGGCGATATATGACGAGTGTCGCCCCAAGTATGTATTTAATGATAAAAGGCGACAGATGTCGCCTTATGTGTATACAGAATGGTCCAAAAAAAGTGAGGACATCTCGTAACACATGAGTTATTTCAAAACATAATATGATTAATTATAATTCTTAATGTAATCTTTTTTGCACAATATTTAGCTATTCAGAAATCATCAAAAAACCCCATATTGTTTAATCTACTGGGTTTAAATCTGGGCTGTTCGGTGGCCACATTGCCTGGAGCGACGAAATTAACACTCTCACGATGAAGAAAGTTGATTGTATTTCTGACTATGAGATGGAGCTAATGTCCAGTTATGCTGTAATATCTAGCTCTTGAAAATATTTGATCATTTTCCTAGCACCCCAACGTTTTTCAATTGGCAAAATTTTTGATCAGAATACGGTCTTCTGCAGTGATTTTTGTCAATCTGGGCAACGATTAGAAAAAACCGTAATATCAAAATAATTCGTAATATAGATAAATAAGTAAGAAAGCAAATTAGTACACAATTTAAGCTATTGTTGATATAGTTAAAGTAATTTTGATGTAATTATATCATATTTTACGAAATGTTTTCACTTTTTTTGGCCCATCATGTATATATTTTTAAAAATATACATTAAAAGTTTGACAGGAGAAACATCTATTTTAATTCTGTGAACCCAATGAGAAGTATCCTTCCCCATCAACTGGATTCAGACCAGATATAACCGTGATCAAATATAGGAATAAAAAATATTTAATTAATATTGAAACTGTTTTACAAGTAACTATACCTAAAACATACTTGCAATGTCTTTTTTCCCACTTGGGGAGTATATTACAAGTTGTTATTCCTATGATTGGCCTATTTAAACTTTATGTAATAACATGGCAGTAAATTTATTTATTACATCTTCAAAATTACTTTGTGGCCTCATTTTATATTAATAATTAGACAAAATACTTTGTTTAACCCTTCCTAAACCATGCAGAAACACAGGTTTACCATCATAATTAAACCAGTAATATTTCGGTAAATACGTGCAACATAAAATTCACATTTTAGATAATCCTAAAGAAAATATTAGCGCTTAGGAATGACTAGGGAAAAACCAATTAAGAAAATGGAATCGTACAAAAATAATTATTTTTTCCTTTCAATCCGTTGTAAAATTAATCATTGGTAATTATATCATTTATGATATGAAAGACAGAGATTACACACTATTTTCACAGTGAAAAGAACAACAAACATACAAATATAATTGTCTCTTTCTCACTAATTAAACGAAGAGAGATAAGAAGGAAGAATACATTGTATGTGACTTAATGAATGCTCTAAATTATGTTATTAATCATTTTTTCAAAATCGAATGCTCAATATTTAGAGCAAATTCGTGCCATTAAAGCCATTTAAGCTAATAAAAACATTTTTTCTAACTGTTATTTACGGTAACACGAGTTGACAGCATGGCTGCGTTCGAGTATTTTATATCATGGCATGGTAAAGGTTAAACTACTATTTATTAATTATTCTACATGTTTCGATACTTATTCTTCAGAAAACAGTGTATACTGAATTAAAAATATACAAGCATAGATAAAAACAAAACTATAAAATGGTGAATAAGTAAGAACTAATATGAAAACAAATTTATGATCTGGTAAATTCTTTATTTTGATTATACTTTACTTACCGATACCATTCTCGATACTTCTTTGATTCCTACGATTCTCTTTCATATTTTTGTGTGTGGTAATCACGTTAGTCTATTTTCAATCCTTGATAGTTGATCTACTGAACTTTTTTAATTCAAACAACGATATTGTATTATTTGAGACCCTTATTCCAAGAACACTGTATATCGGTTTTACTTAAATCTTGGATGATATGTTGCAGGTAAAATCTATTAAAAAATGTGAAATAGTATTTGTTGCGTAAGAGCATAGATGCTGGAAGAAACAGGATATTCGGAAGGAAGTTCCACTTACCATAGTCCCGTTTTTCTGGCACCTCCAAGGTGGACTGTAACTTTAGGTTTTGTAACACTATCTCCGTTCAGGGTCTCGAATCCTGCAGATTGCACAGGACATACACTTAGACACACGTCTCACTCGTTTGTTATACTGCGAAATTTACTCGTTACCGCACCGGTTCAGGGTCGCCGATCGACTGACACGGCGGCAGGTGAGGAAGGGAGGGGAGGTGGAAGGCACAGTACATTATCTTCGTTCAAGCATAAATATATGTTCCAAACAGTATTAATATTTATTTCATATGTTTTTTAAATATATTATTTGATGCCCAAGAAGATATACAACGCATATGTATTTATAGGGTCAAACTGGTTCACCGTTGGGATCACCAGTATGGGAAATAATGGTTTATAAATTATGGTGTATCGCCAATATGGAGTAGAAAGGTTTGAACGTTAAGCGGGTCACCCGTTCGGAGGTAAAGTTATATAATTTAATGAAATGTATCAGAAGAATCTGTTTAAAAGTGAAGCCGGGGGCCCCAAATCTCTACAGTACTCACTGTGTTCCTGTATATGATGTCGCAGAGTGTGTGAGTGTGGTTATGGTTGTAAGTAGAGCAGGTCGTTGTCATTGATGGCATTTATTGAAGATTGATGCTCAAGTGATGATAACAGCACACAAGATAAGTTAAAATACAGATAAGGTTTATGACGTGAAGTGTTGGCCACGTTGAGATGTATCTTTGTCTAGTTTGCGGTCAGTACTAGAGACATAATACGATTGTTGAGAGTTTGGCTTAACCGCCAGGTACTGTGAGCCGCGTGTAGGGCCACCACACATTCATAACTCAGATCTGCCCAAAAACAATGTACAGTCAATACAATCCATCAGCTTTTATTACGCTGACTTGCTATTAACTCCACTCTGGGGGCAGCAAGAGATCGGCTTGTATTATTTTCAGCTATTTTCTAGGTATATTCATCAGCCTTTAAAAAGTTACAGCAATATATGTAGATATGCAGATGGCTACAATTTTTGCATTCAAACATT
Source organism: Eubasilissa splendida (assembly GCA_031772225.1). NCBI lineage: Eukaryota > Metazoa > Arthropoda > Insecta > Trichoptera > Phryganeidae > Eubasilissa > Eubasilissa splendida. Next base: position 20,530,955 of record CM062864.1, read on the forward strand.
AAAAATAAATCTTTTCGTAATACAAGTCCGAACTAGAGAAAACTTTTTGCGGTGTACTTTTGTTAATGCGGGGTTGAAAATTGTGTCCAGAAGGTTTAAATAATGAAAATGTTTCGTGTCGTAAATTATGCAGCCGCAGTCGCCGCCAACTTAACAGTCTTTTAATTCGAATAAAGAAATACTTCAATTGCAATTTATTAAAAAAATATGTCTTGTATTAAAACTACAATAGAAAGAAATATGAGTTTTAAAAAGAATGAAGCGAAATATTTCTAAATATGAATTAAATATATTAATTAGAAAGGTATACATATAAAATCAATTTTATCAAAAAATTTTGTTGTTGCGCCACCGGAATTCGAACCTGGATCTCTTTCCTAACCGGGGAAGGTGCATTATTCAACTATGCTACAGCGACAATATTTTTAGCGACAATTTTCGAACCTATATGTTACCTTTTTGATATTAATACATTTAATCGTTCCATTATTTTACAGAGCCATCTACCTTATTTTTATAAGGTAGATGGCTCTAAAATTGATAAAATTGATTTTATATGTATATATTTCTAATTAATATATTTAATAATTAAATACATATTTAAAATATCACAGACCTATGTTCTGAATAATTACAACTTCACAATAAAAAAAAAAACAATATTTCTGTTTTTATACTTATAGGCTGATTGGCAAGGTCTAATGCAGTAAAAAATTAACCCTTAAAGTAAAAATGCCAATTGAAAGGAAAAAGAAAAAAAACCTACTGTTCCGTATTCGTAATTTTTTATTTTATTAGGTTAACACATGTACTTCCATAACTTGAAATAAATGTTATTGAAAAATGTAGTGTTTTTGTCACCAGTTTTAGTTTCGTTCCTACCCCTTAGTCCACTCCCAATCAGTACACATTGTTCCTTCGGTTCGCCTGGTTGTTTTTGAATACCGATGTGATTTTAGTGTGTTGTGAACGATAAAACTCAACAGAGTTTTTTATGCCGTGAACTTCCGGATGATCATAGAGACGGTGTTATCAAACAGGTGAGTCGAGCTGTTCTTGTGATTCCGTGAGTCTATCCTGGTCCGCTATCGAAGGAATTTATTTAACCTCTTCATTCCCTTATTTCCGATTCCCTAGTTTCCACCCATTCTTTCCAATTCCATCACCCATTATCGTGATCGTTGACTCGCGTCGGTCACACAGATCATCATACGGTTTTGTTTACCAAATAATGAAGCTGGTGAGGATGCAAAGAATTAAAGAAGCTGAGTGGAAGAAGAGTAGTAAAATTAATGTACAACACTGCAATAATAAGATACTGGAATACAAAAAAATAACTAAATTAGACAAAGGGCAGGTAGGTAAGAATACTAAAACAAAAATACTGATTGTGGATCGTTGTAATGCATCATCATAAACACCCAAATAGCAATGATGGCTGAATCCTCAATGATGCCCACCTACTGTTGGAGTCTTCAGCGAGACTGTCCCGGTAAACTCCACGCTAGAAAGTCGAGTATTAAAACAAATATACTGATTGTGGATAGTTGTAATGCATCATCATAAACACCCAAATAGCAATGATGGCTGAATCCTCAATGATGGCCACCTACTGTTGGAGTCTTCAGCGAGACTGTCGAGAAGTCGTATAAAATATACATTTTATGTGAACAGTGATGAGAGTATATTTATTTACTGTGTGAAGTAAATACATTATTTTGTATTTTTAACCAGCAGTTGAGCAAATAGTAATAAATTGAAATGTAAATAAGTTAAAAATAAGATGGTTGTAATCTAAAAGAGGTTAATATAGCGTATCTTAAAAACTAGCCAAAAATAACCTAAAAACAGTTAAAAAATCGCTGGCACCAAAATCATCATAAAAAAAATTGGATCTGTATTTGATGTTGCGATAAATTTGTATATTTGATAGTAGGTATAATCTTATTATTCAGCATCCCTTTTAAAAAAAGTCACCGACCACCACTGATCTTTACATATATTTTCAACAAATTTAATTCAACAGTGGTAAAAGTACGGTATTTATAAAGACTATAATACAAAACCAACCGTACTGAAATGGCGTGTGAACCATTTTAAAAGCACATTAGAATATTTCATGTGAAGGAAAACTACCATTATTTGCATACTTACCGTCAGAGAATGAGGAATAGCTGTGTATGTATCCATAAACGAAATAAAAAAGGCAGATCTCTCATCTCATTGAACATAAAAAATATATTAAAAATAACCAAAAAAAATGTTATATCCCGACATTAGATCCTGAATACAGCGAGAACACAAGAATGCTCTTACACAGAGTTTAGGCGAACGAGTGAAAATAATTGTGTATTACGCAGCAGGCTTATTTAAGGGTAATAATTAAGGCTGTACAGTGCCGCAGAAAGTAGGCAAGCGGGGAGGGTGTAACCGCGAAGGCTCTGACGCAAAGGGATAGCAGAACGCACTACCTGTAGCTTCTTGAACTCGGCTTATGTGTTTAACTGGACCACGAGTGTAACTATATCATTCAGATAACATCAAATTTCATTTATTTTAGGATTAGTGGTGATTTACTTTGCCTGGGATATAATATTATACTAGATGAAAGTCGCATCGAATTAAATTATAATTAGTTAAATAAATCAATCTAGATATCCAATACATATAAATAATCTATATAATATATATATATTAAATTAAGACAGCTGGCGGGGAGCACCGTTTCCCGGGACCGGTTTAGAAGCTAGGGCTTTAATTCAATAACATATTTAAGTATATGCAAAACGAAAGAAGATAAGAAATACAATGTGGTATTAGCAATTTTCGCAAATATTTTTAAATTTAGACCCTCTAGCGTCCCATAAGTGCTGTCTTTATTCATAAAAATCGTATAACATAAATCCATAGAACATAACTTTACACGCAGATGAAAAATTAAAGTGTAGTAGTTTATGGCAGACAGTCGGAGATCCATTCATCAAAAAACACTCCCAAAAGAGGGACAGTAGACGAGACACAAAATGGATTGAGTCCCACCCACGCTGACCGACCTAACTACCCACCTAAGGAGCTCCAACAAGTCACCCATACCCAAATAAATTCCTTATATAAAACTAGATTGGTCCCATTACTAATTAGGTCTGTATTCCTGGGCGAACGGTGTCTAGATCTAGTCAAACCACTTAATCTAATATCAGTCAAATCATCATCTAATATTTAACTATTAGGAGAACACATTCTTATTGTGTTAATTAATTCTGAATTCATTTCTTCAATAAAGTGAAGTTCTTTTAAAATATTATATATAATTTCTTCTTCGGATAACATATATTTAAAATATTTTATTAAGATAGTTAAAAACTTATATTTAAATAACTATTTTAACAAATTACCTGAAAGAAATATATTTCAATATTTAATATTTTAAAAAACGCAAACTCGAATTTGACGTTGAAATACACTATGGAAAAAAAGGTTAGTCTGTTAAATTAGTAAAAGATTGCATGAAGTTTTCAGTCAAGATAATCCCTTTCGAAAATATAACAAAAGTGTAATAGAAATTACTTGAAAATTGACAAATGCTTTAGTAGGGAAATATTTAATTTAATGTTTTGCAAATTGTTTAATTTATATTTATTTCTGGTACGTTGTACGATTTAAAGTAAGAAAAATATCAATTACCCTTACAGATTATTCTTAAAATAATAACATTGATATTATTAATAAAGCTATACAAAAGTAAGTAAATATGTATAAATAAACATACTGAAGAGTAGTCTTTTTTAATATAAAAAAATTACAATTAGATACATATAAATTAATTTTAGAGTTTAATGTAATATATTTGATTTTAAAATGTTAGATATTTATTTGTATAATGAACAAGGCATAAATTAAATAATATTATAAAGCCGTAAAATAGAAATGTAGAAATGTCTAACGCCGTAGGCTAGGAGAAATAGTCTCCTATTGTAAGAGTAGATAAACAGGTATTTCTGTAAGCAAAGGTCGTCTCGAACATTTGATTTTCAAAGTCAATTTGCCTACTCTGCCAGAAAAGGGGTGGCTTTTTTATAACGAAATTCCCGTGAAGTCACGTAGACGAGTCTGGACGGGCTGGTCCGTATCTAGATGGCGACAGGGGCGTAATGGATTTAGGGGATGTTTATAAGGGGGGATTTAATAGAAATTTCTGTGGAATCTTTTGGACAGAATGTAGTAAACTGGGACAAAATTTGATGGGAATTTTAAGTGTATTAATAAATAATAATATACTAACAGATAAGCAATCGGCAATTGCAGATTACTTAATGTTAGGCCCTACTGGTAGATATTTTGGACGCCTTGTGACCAATAGTGGCCGCTACGCAGCCATTGGTGTCCGTTGCGCAGTCCGAGTTTCAATGAATGATGGAGCTTTCCCCAAAACAAATCGCACGTAAATAAAATCTCGATGTAATTAAAATTATTCTACCTTTGTAAGGTAGCTATCAAAACGAACAAAAATGACAAGTAGCTTAAAGACACACAAAAATGCTATTTTATCAGTATAATATGCATTTAAGTAAAGACGAAATCGGATGAATGCTTTTCTCAACAGATTTTGACAAATCTTAGGTTGCAAACATAACCAAAAATCGTATTTTTGACATTGCAACTAAGAAAGTGTTTCAAGCACTTACCATAGACAGCATAGATAATAAAAGATGACTGACATTAATATACTTGCCACTCGTCTCGTACGATTTTGCTAAACATCATTTCAAATTAAATTAACGCACTGTTATTGAAAATATAAAAGAGAAAACATTTAAGTAATATTAACCTAGAGATATTAAAAGAACGTTCGACAATTTTGCTACTTTGGCGAATTTTTTTTTTACTGGCAAATGACACTGTTTCCAAGACGTGATAGTTGTGGGGAAACGAAATATATAACAAGGAAGATTATTACTTTGATTTTATTTCAAACACTTGTTGTATGATAAACACCTCTGTTGACTCGATAAACATTCATGTTAATGGAACCCACCTCGCCAACAAGCAATATCAATGGTTGGAAAAGAGTGGGAGACACTTTGGGTGATGTTCGTATAGCAGTGGATATAAAACGGCTGATAATAATTGTTACGATGTAATAAATAAATAAATGTTAGGTGATGAACCGCAGATAGACGAGACGCCGTCTTTGTAGCCACATATACCCGCACCGACGGTGCGGCACACATACACACATACACATTCCATCCCACCATTCTAAGGACATCACAATAACGATGATGATATACTGCATAGTTATTGATATTTTATCACTTTTGCCATTACCATTAGTAAGAGATTTAACAGTATAAAAGTTAAGTATTAACTTTACCACATTTCTAGAAGAAACAGCTAAAAGGTTTAACCTCAACATAAACAACGAGATATCTAAGTTCTTGAGGGTACGAGAAAAGAGTAATCCTCCCGAAGACCTGTGTTTGGAGTGCTCAACTTTCGAATTTATTTCATCCTTCAAGTACCTACCTAGGAATCAAGATATCTGACAAAAGTTAGATCCTTGGAACTTATAACTAGAGTAAAGAGTTCGAAAGTGGTATTTTTAACTTTAAATAGCATGTTCGAATTCAAGCCACTATCAAGAAAAATCATATTCTGCATATATAATACAATGTGACTGAGAGCGGACTCGCCGTACTGTCCGTTAAACAAACTCAAGGCTTTTATTTCTGTCCTACTCTTACGCCACACAGCATTTTTTTAATGCTACAAAGGCGGTTGTTCAATAGCGCCCCGCGTACAGTGACAGGGCGATACCGCGCATTACAAAGGCTGTTCAAGTATTCGAAAACAAAATGATTGGATCAGTTAGCGTTGATCTTGTCGAGGCATTAACTAAATATCTCAGAACTTTTGAAGATGGAATAAAGTCAGGGATAGGAAACAAGGAGTACAAAAGATATCGAGGCGAGTTGGCGGTCTCAGTTTCAATCTCGAAGCTTCTACGCTGAATATAGATGTCGCTCTTATAGTATACATTTTATTATGGTGATGATTTTTTAAATACGTATAAGTAACGGATTTGATATTTCTAAAAATTTCCTAATATTTACAATACAATATATAGTATTTTTAAAGTTTTACAAATTTTCGAACATACATGTTGCACTTTCAAATTGATACATCTGTTATTCCATTATTTGAAAGCAATCAATTTTATAATTACGGAGAATATCAAACATATTTGAGTAAAATTCGATAGAAGACGCCAGAATTAAATGAACTCATTCATTTTTATTAAATTTTTGGAAACACTAATACAGTCTTTTTCATTTTGGTTCATTCGCTGCACCAACGCGACGAGCGGAAGAGGGGCGGAGGGTATGCCGATCTTTAGCCGCGTCCTTGGGAATTCAGTCGATATGAAGCGTGTCCTTATCAGTTGTTCGTGAAATTTTCCCTGGAAAAATGATATCCCGATGAGGTGACATAAAATGGCCTCCACGTAGCCCCGACTTGACACTAATGGAGTTTTTCCTATGGGACTACTTTAAATCAAAGATATACAGTAACAATTCTTCCTCTCTATCCGAGAAAAAATGGCAGCGATCACGAAGAATACGTGCCGAGCAGTTCTTATAAATTTTGCCTCCCGTTTAGAAGAGTGCCAGCAAAATAACGGATCACATTTAGAAACCATTGTTGTCCGGGTAGCAATAAGAATATTTTTTCGATAAATTTATTTTATCTGTATATCTTTCTTATTGATACATTTAATTTGTATTAAAATATATAGTTAATTGAGGCTAAATTTGAATCAATAAAACGATCATTAACTTTAAAATCGTATAGAAATAGAACCGTCGAATGATACGAATAAAAGCAGTATTAAATGAATTTCGATGAACACGCTTTTTCAGAAAACCACCCACTTTCTATTCGTAACTAAAAATATATTACCAAATTTGGTTTCATCCCTATTTCCTTGCGAAAAACTTATTCCGCTCTTATTGCTTCCAGACTGTTTAAAATCACATTTCGTTTTATGTGTAGGCACGCAGGACGTTGCACGGCCGTGTTTGACGTCGGACAGTACGGTAAGGAAGTTTTATATTTAAACAGTAAGGTTATGGGCCTTTAGCACGATTTACACGGGTAGTAAGCGGGTGCTTTTTCCCTTACTAACCGTAGAAGTGGACGATTTATATACATACAGCTGCGTGACACTCTTATCAGAACAACTGATAACATATCGCGGGGTGAGTACTTAATTGTTCTAACAAAACATTTAAAAATTTGCACCAGAACAAAAACAAGAATTCTCTCATTTTATTTTATTGACAGATTTTGACAGTGTAAACTTAATAACTAACATAATAAATATTTAACATGTGATACTATTTATGAAAACCCACAAAAATGTTTAGGTACGTAAATATGTTTAGATGCAGAAGATAAATATAAATAAAAAAGAGAGAGAAAGGGTGGGGGGGAGGTTGCAACTATTGTTGCAGTAAAGGGAGAGAAAGATGTGCTTATAGGTAGAATAATTGAATTTTTGAATTTTGAACTTTGAGCGTAGTAAGGCTAATGTTGAAAAAGTCAATTTCTGTAAATTTCTCATTATGGTATTTGCATGACCGGTGAATGAATGAATTTTATATGTAAGATGTTCTACTTCTAGGAATGTGGAAGAGTGCGGATTGCCGGGTCGATCTAGATGTTACGTGGAGAGATTTTAATTCTAATTGGCTGGGACAGTCAATATGGCCTTGCGGTAGTTTGAAGATAAGTATTTGGTCGACACGTGTTCTTCGATGTTCTAGGGTTTTCATATTATGGAAGTTTGCTGCATCTAAATAGGAGTTGAATGATACATTAGATCTAACATTAAGATGTCGAATAAACATATTTTTATACTTTTAAAATCAGCAATGTTATCTTTGTGGTTAAGATTCATATTTTTATTTTTTATCTTTGTTTTATTAACAAAGATAAAAAATAAAAAAAAATAAAAAAATAAACATATTTTTATTCGTTCTAATCTCTCAATATATGTAATCTTCCGTGGGTTCCAGATTTGAGATGCGTACTCTATGTGACTGCAAAATAATGTGTAATACAGTATTTTGAGGCAATATGGATTTTATTTTAGAAGAGTTTGCAGGTTCGGACTATGAATATGAGTATGTCTTGGAGGTAATTTAGTCAATGTGATTTTTGAAAAGATGTTTGCTATCGAGGATTATTCCTAGATTTTTAACATCGATTTTACTTTCTAGCTGAGAATGTTATTTTATTTATAACATTGCAATTTGTACAATAAATTAACAAAAAAAAAATGAAAAATTCATTTAGCATACTCTTTATCATCAAAAAAAAAACTAAAAAATAGGTAATAAAATGCACTTCTAACTTTGCTGATATAACAAAGGTTGTTAATTATTGTCAGGACTTTTTTCATTCCATACAAAAATTGTTTTGACAACAATACCGTATATTATCCTTTATTTTTTAATTATTTGAATTTATGGCACACAAATAAATTATAAAACATAGCTAAAATTTTGGCCAGATTTCTCTGCTTTGGTTTGTTTTCGTTTCCTCCTCAAATTTCCTCATCAAATCTTGACACCAAATATCGTGCATTGTTCGCCTCTCTTCTTTATTTATTATTGTATTTTTTAAATTATAAAAGAATTGTCCCGTAAAAAATAATCTACCTAATAAATGTCGATGTGGTAAATAAAAATGCTATTAGAATAATTAAGTATCCCACGATATTTCGACTGGTACAAGTGTTTTTGCATGATTCACGATGTATTACGATAATGTAAGGACAATCTTCCAGACTCGATCGCCGTTAGCCATACAGCATAGATTGTGAATTTAAATATATTTTCATCAAATGTTTTGTCAATTTTTAAGAGTTAATAATTTTGTTGTAGCAATGCTCAAAGATAATTTTGCCGACGAATTATATTTTATTTGACTGAAAAAATTATTATTTTCGTACGTTTACTTTAACTGTTATAATAAATATTCAAAAAAAATTATATTTATGTATCCGCATAATAATACTTGATTAAAGTCAAATTTCTGGTCTACAAAAGTGCTGAAGAAGAATCAAGGTTGGCGCCTAGTATCTAATCCGCTACCTCAGACATTCTAAGCGAGTCCTCTATCATCTTGCTATTGCCCTAATAGACTGATTTTTTGTATTAGAATTAAATGAGCTATTCCATATTATTATACATTATTAAAATTAAATTTTAATAATTAATAATAAAAATAATTACCCTTGTTTAATTTTTCCAGTAACTGTCATAAGGAAGATGGGTTCAATTCTTATTCATGAAGATTTTATATATTTAACTAAATTCATTATTTTTTTTATCAACAGATGTAAAATTATTTTCGACTATGATGTGAATGTCCTCTGCTGGCGTGGAGGTGTGAACAATGCCCCAATTGTGTTCTACTGACCGGTGATGTCACAGAGACGGTAATAGGTACCGTTATCACACAAGGCGGAAGTGGAGAGTTGGCCCAATTCAGGCCTATTAACGCATCGTCCTAAAGTCCAAGTCCAGCCTGATGTTGCAGCCCGAGTGCAGCAGTTTACCGTTTTGTTAAATTACCCGTCATTATTGACGGGCAATTGATAGTGGATAAATATATAAAAAGTTTTTCTACAACAATATATATTGTTCTGAATTCGTAAAACACAATTTTGGCGCGTCTTTAGAATTAGCCGCAACCGTTGTTATTGACACAATTCCGCATCCAAATTCCCATCCAAATGTTTTCTAATGCTCGTCTTGTCAGTGTAAATTGTAACCTTGACGTCAGCGGACGTCAATTTGACCGACATTTGTTCGATCTCGACATCGCGACAGCATTCGCGGTGTGGACTTTCAGCTCCGGTGCACATGGACTGTATTTTGGTGATATTGTGTTTTGATCACGTATTGTTTATTTGTGTGCCGTGGGTGAATTTGTGACATCATCGTATTCAAATGGAATCGGAGATCGGTTTATCCGCGTGCCATTGTGTGATCTTATCGGCAACTGGAGGGATAATGGAGGCGTCATAAGGTAAGGCGAGCAGTCCTTCCGAATCCCGGTTCCCGAAATCATCGGTCCTTCGACTGGAACCCCTATCTCCTCACCGACCTCATCCTGTACAAAGGTTTCCTTACTTCGCTCATATACCTTACGGTGATTCCGATTTACAACCGGAATTGTTGTATTTCATTCCGAGGGACGCGACTGGGAGATCGCACAATTCGTTCATTTAGATCCTGTCGATCCGGATTACATTGCGAATTCATATATAATTTCTAGATTCAAAATTATTGCCACTGATTCAAAGTCTGCTTCTGTTTAAAATAATTGATTGAAATATACCACGTTGCCGTTTTATGACATGTTTGTTTCATAATTGCATAGTATTATCTTTTGATCTTTTAGAAACATAACGATACCAAATATCTAATCGGGTCGGGAGCCTAACTCTTGGATATAACTCTTCCACCGCTCTTGTCCTGTGCTGTGTCGATTACTTGGGGCACTAAAAGTTCAATTTTTAATCACATGTTTTTCTGCGATGTCCTTACCATGCAAGTTTCGCGAACTGAACAACGATTTTCGAAATAAATAAATTTGCACAATTTGCAAGCGTTGTTCTGGCGTTAATTTATTGATGTTAAAATGGCAAACCAAACTGAGCACAAATCAGCTGTAAAATTAGCTGTCGCTGGAAAAAGTCTTGCCAATTTGAAAAACAAACTTCTAAAAAAAAAACAACCTGTATATATATTAACTTATCTGAACACATATATATAATTATGTACGATAATTATATACGTATACTACCAAGTATCAGGATTAACTACGTGTACATGCTCGATATACTCCTCTTTGGAGATAATTTGTGGTTTTCGCAATGTTACTTGTGTACATGAAACATTTGAGTTCACATCTTTTGTACGTTAATTCCTCGACGTAATACAATGAGGCACAAATCCCCGAAGACGTCAGCTATGGTGATGGATGTAGCTCATTTTGTAGCCAACTTTACAGACTGGGTAACGATGGTAACATATTTACATCATTAATACAGATTATAAACCAAACTCAAAACACGTCCGGAATTTTCAGTTATTTTATCGGATTTTTTTTTTAGTTCTAATATTCTTTCATATATTATGCAGGTAATTAAAAATTATATACCGGGTATAAAATACTTAGTCCACAATATTTTATTAGTGGAACTAGTAGAAAAGCTTGGATTTAGTCATTTAACTATTAACTTCTCATAAACTTTCAGAGTCTAATCGCGTACAGAGAGTGAATGTGTGCTCTTCTTTGCTGTGAAGCCATTTTTGGAAACAATGCACCCACCCACCATATTCGTCGGACACTGCCCCATCTGAGCATTTATTCCGCAATCTTCAAAACCATTTGGATGGAAAAAATAAGAATTCTGTAGACGAGGTCGGAACAGTACTGGACTATGTTTATCTCTATTTTTATATTTAATATTTATAAAAAAGCACATTATTTATGGGATGACTCAATAATTAATAATAAGTACCTAGATATCTACATACAATTAAATCGCTGTATTATTTTAAATCCATATTAATTTAAATCACCTTACACTAACAGAGTTCCAATTTTTTTAAATATCCGACACGTGACAAAACTACATAAGTGACTCTTTCTTAGTATTGTTCGCTGTGCTAACATTATGCTTTACGAGTACATTTCAAAGTTATTTGTGTTCATACTTTTCCTTAATGTTTATGTAAATGCCTTCGATAGCTGGTTCCCTGATTTCCGACTAACAATAAGCATACATATGATATATGAACTGTACTAACCCCTTTAATTTTACTGGGTTGTCTTCTTTAGATTTTGATGTTAACCAAACCGCGCACTGGTGGTTTATTTGGTCGAAGCACGGGATGTAATAAGAATATGACACCTGTCGGTTACCGTCTTCTTAGTTTCCGTAAAAAGGGCGGCAATACTCACACATACATGTACATTATTATAAATACTTTTTGTATAAAATATATGTACATAATAAAGATAAATGATTAGTTTTTTTTTTGTTGTGAAGACATTATTATTTTGTAGTTGCATTTTTCAGAACATAGTTCTGTGGTATTTTAATACAAATTAAATTAATCAACTAGAAAGATATACAGAAAAATTTCTGTGTTAAAAAAATATTTAGTAAATTTAAATATTTTTTATGGTATATCTTTCTAGTTGTTTAATTTAATTTGGATTAATATTTTATATCTGTAACGAACCGCAAGTATATTGTAGATGTTTAGAGAAACTAAATATATTCCACTTACGGAGTAAGTGTGCGAAATGTGATGTCGATATCAGACGGTTTAGATGAGATAGGAATGGGAATTACCTGCGAGCTGGCCTTAGAAGCTTGTAGGTTATTACGTTTAAATGATCTGCGCCTACTGTTATTTGTATTCGCAATGTGTAGAATGATACTTGTGATAGTGTTTTCTCTGACACGGACGCCGTGCTAATCTATTTTATATACAGTACACCCGGAGTACATCTTACATGAAAAATCGATTAACGTGAAGAATTTTTCTGGTCCGCCACTGAACGCTTAACCTTTACCATACCATGATAAAATATACCCGAACGCAGCCATGCTGTCAACTCATGTTACCGAAAATAATAGATATAAAAAATGTTTTTATTTGCTTAAATGGCTTTAATGGACCGAATTTAATCTAAATTTTGAGCATTCAATTTTGAAAAATTATTCTTATACAATGTGTCCTTACTTTCTATCTCTCTTCGTATAATTAGTGAGAAAGAGAAAATTATATTTGTATGTTTGTTGTTCTTTTCACTGTGAAAATAGTGTGTAATCTCTGTCTTTCATATCACAAATTGTATTTTTACCAACGTATTAATTTTACAACAGATTGAATGGAAAAATATATTTTTTTGTACGAGTCCCTTTTTATAATTAGTTTTTCACTAGTCATTCCTGAGCGCTAATATTTTCTTTAGGAATATCTAAAATATGGATTTTATGTAGCATGTATTTACCGAAATATAACAGGTTTAATTATGATGGTAAACTCGTGTTACTGCATGGTTTGGGAAGGGTTAACACGGAAAGATTTCACAGAAGAACATTGAGTTATTTTGTCGCTACTGTATTTTTGAGAGGTGCAATCTACAGCTTGGAGCCGAGTGCATAGTGCGTGGTTAGATTAGGTTATCAATTACACCTGATGATGAAAGGGACTGCACATCTCGAAACTATAGTAGTGATAAAATAACTCAACTTGTGTATAGTACATAGTTTAGTTTGGTGAACAATTAAAATAATCACGTTGTACCATAAAGTAACTGCCATGTCAGTTAATGATATACGAAAGAAATGATTTTTGACCGGTATATATGTTTATATGTTCCAAATATTACGTATACATTTATCAATTTTAACCATTAAATCTAAAAAAATAAAAACGAAAATCGTTTTAAAAATATTTGACACGCGCAATTTATAATATGTCAGTTTTCATTAAATTATACAGATACTTTTTTGTTCAAGTATATTAAATTATAAATATGTTCAGTTGTCTATTATGTTGGTAAAGTTATTATGATATTTAAAGAGTTGTTATAAAAATCATACAATTTAAAATAAGAATTAAATATATTAATTATAAAGATATACATATAAAATCAATTTTATCGAAAAATATTGTTGTTGCGCTACCGGGATTCGAACCTGGATCTCTTCCCTAACCGGAGGAGGTGCTTTATCCAACTAAGCTACAGCGGCATTATTTTTAGCGACAATTTTTCGACCCTATATGTTACCTTTTTGAAATCAATACATTTAATCGTTCCATCATTTGACAGAGCCATCTACCTTATTTTTACAGAATCTCAAAATACAGGTTCGAATCCCGGTAGCGCAACAACAATATTTTTCGATAAAATTGATTTTATATGTATATCTTTATAATTAATATATTTAATTAATATTTAAAATATCACAGACCTATGTTCTGAATAATTACAACTTCACAATAAGAATGTGTTCTCCTAAAAAATAGTGAAATACTCATCATCGAAAAGGTCTACGCATTTTTATTGTTGGAAGCATTAAGGTGTTATATCCATAAATACACAAATTTATTAAGAATTTAATTCTGCAAATTGTTAAATTTTTTTTAAATTACGAATTCGATTTAAGGTACATCGTAAGGTAAGCCGCCAAAACACTTAAAAATATATCGACTGTCGCGTCATCGCCATATTTATGATCCAACTTTCAATAAAATTTACACCCAAAACAGTTGGCCGTGCCGTCTGAACTTGCCATCGCCGAAGTGCGTAATGTTTATGATTTTAAAACTCATCTTTGTATTGAGTAGACCGACATCTGATAATTAGCTATATCTGGATTACATGCTATTTTAAACATACCCCATCGACAGCGTCAACATCAAATTGTTTATTTTTAAGACTTAATTTCTATTGATAAGGCCAACTTGCCGCACACTACCCAAACCATTTAAAGTAGATGGTGTTTAGGACATATATGTGTGTATGTATAAATATATCGATTTTTGAACGAAAATTATTCTTCTTCCTTTCTATTCCCTTCCCAGCGTCGCCGCCGACCCAGTCGATTAATGAGCTTGAGCCAGCACGGTTATACGTGTACGATATAATATTATCCCAATCGGAATCTTTGACGAAATAGTGAGTAAAATATACAGTCCACATCCTCGGAGATGCCAGCTGAATTCGAATTGTGGTGAGTGTCGAACTCCATCCTGTTTTGACATTCAACAGGCATCTATGCTTTTACGCAACACACGGGATTAGACGTTGTAAATTGTTAACTTGTTTAAATATTCTGTCTTTATACTTTTATTATTCTTCTTTTTTCTTTCTTCATGTCAATATTACCATACAGCGGCCTCAATCAGATGGGACTCAGCTCGTAATGCACCTCTACACGTCCCGGTCCTGGGTCGCCCTCACAGCTGACGCCGGCGTTTCTCCAGTCAGACGCGACGTGTCTATACACCGTTGTGGAACTCAGATCTTTTTCAGTTCAAAGTTCGTCGTCCATCTTACAAAGAGGCGTGCCACGAATTTGTTGATTTTACAGAAAACGATATATGAACAAATTGTGTGAAATTTGCACTGTTGAAAAATGAAAAAAAAATCTTACCGAATATTTTTGATTTAAAGACTTGTCACTGTCATTTGTAAGAATGCGGTTGAAACAGGAGTTAATGCATCAACATGAATTTTTGTAATATTACTTCATTGGAATAAAATTCAGATACTCTCGTTTGTATGGATAATGGGCACGTGTTTAAGCAATGTCGTGAATAAATTTTAACAAAAAAACGAAATACCACTTTTTGAAAGATGGACAACGAGTTGAGCCCGGGATAATATAATTTTTTAGGCTGTCACTTTGACGCTTAATGTGGTCGTATAATAGGAATTGCACTTTTATTACATCGTTAAATATATTGGTGATCTTTTAAGGTGTAAAAATATTTTTAACCCCACGATTTCATCTTAATGCTTTATAAAATAGATTGGGTTGTTACGAAATTGTATAAAATATAGAAAACTTATATAATATTTTAAAATTTTAGTAATTAAGTTTGTGGAAGTACATTGTAATTAATTTTTAGAAAATATTATTAACGTTTTCGATGCATCATCTTCAGTAGTACTTTAAGACTAATCTAATGTAACTAACTAACTAACTTACCATCATGCCGTTTCCTCGCAGAGAAGATTGAGCCTCACACCCTTCTGTCCTGACACAGTTCTTGCCTCATACACATTCATACATCTTCTCATAAGCTCGCCGATTATTGAGGCTTTAACAGTATCTGGTTTCACTTGGTCGTGCCAAGTCTTCCGCGGACGTCCTTTATTTTTGTATCTTCCTTAACATTCTCTCCTCATTCATCCTCATTATATAACCAAACCAATTAGTGATCCTTTCTTAATCTTACTCACTATACTAAGATCAGATTTACATTCTTTCCTTATTTCTTCATTCTTTACTCTATCAAATATGAATCTGACACATTTATGCTTAAGCGATCTAATTTCCACTGCACTCAGTATAATGTGTTACTATGTTTTCAAGAATTTCAAAAAAAAGGGTTGCCAAATAAATAATATGTCACAGGACACGTCTGCCATGTTACAGACGACAAGTTTGTGAAAGTATATTATTATGAGACGTTCCTACTTTGGAGCAATTTGTCATAAAAGTAATGGCCAAAAATGATACGTTACCGGAATATGTCAAATCGGTTTAGTTTTGAAAAAGTTTAGAAATTTCCTGGAAGAATATAAAGTTGGTCGGCCAGCTGGTTGGGTTCCCAGGGTCGGCTCCACCTCGGGGACGTCTGTCAGCCCTCAACTTTGGCAATTCAGGAACGCTGCACGACACTAGGTGAATGCCCTTCGGCGATTTGGTATACATCTAGATGTTGCCTAGAGAGGTTTAGGCTAAAATTGTTTTGAGCTTTTTTGTTATTATTTTTTTCATTCTATTCTTACCATGAAAGTAGGACTAACTTCCTGATCTTCAGAAAAAACAAGGCTTGAACCCCCGACCACTAAATCGCTAGGCGAGTGTGTCTTAACCACTAAATCAACAATCACGTCAATATATGAACGATTATATATAATCTTACAAGGAACAATTCTTTAAGGGACTACGAAAAAGTTGATGAGTTTATGTAACTAGGTGATATCATTTTAAAATATGAAGGATGTGAAGCAGAAATCTGATCAATCTGACGAAGTAACAATAAGAGCTCAAGGACCAACCAAGAAGCACGACTTACCTGAATTTTTTTGCTACTGTGATACATAACGGCCGTTTCGGCATGCACTGCGAGAAAACTGAAACACAATAGCGCCAATAACTTTGCAATAACTTCAAGTCAATGGCGAGCACGTAGCGGGACATTCACTCTTCTTGACAGTTCACAAGTCATAAATCACACACAGAAAAGTCGTGCTCTGTGGTAAGGGTAAAGAGTGGGGGGGGGGCAGATATGTATAGTAAACCTAATGGAGCATCTGGTTCTGTTATAAATACCGAATAACTATACAAATAAAGACATAACATTAATAGTGCAATTAAGCATATTAATAAAGCCACTATACAAAAAGGATTAAAAATGAACAAATATTAATACGTTTGTTAAAACATCACATTCAGTTCCGAGATCAACATATTTTATAATTGCTGGTAGGATAAGACAAAACGTTACAAACTCATTATTTTGATGTCAAAAAGTTAAGGAGTCGGAGTGAAGTTTAAAGGTGAAAAAATTCAAACGTTAATTAATGCAGTTACTCCGACTCCAGCCAACCGACTGAGAAGACCCAGGGGACCGTTTCTTCTATAAAGTTTCGGTTCAATTTGGAATTTGCGACAAACGCTGGTTGATTTGTGGACTACGAAAAGTGACAGATAAGAAACAGAAGATATATTACCAAGCATTATAATGTACTCGGTTTAATGAAAATAAAAATACAACTCGTTTTGTAACATTGACTTAAATAAGTAATTATTTTAATCAAAATATATTTTTGTTGCCATGTTGCAATTTCAGAATATAGTTCTGTGCTATTTTTATTACAAATTAAATAAATAAATAATCTATAGAGCTCCACACTCTTCTATCCTGACATGCATTCATATATCTTCTCATACAAGCTCGCCGATTATCGAGGCTTCTAACAGGACCATCTAGTTTACCTGGTCGTTCCAAGTCTTCCTCTATTTCATATAACTTCCTTACCATTCTCCCCTCATTCATACGTTCCATATGACCAAACCACCAAGTGATCCTTTCTTAATCTTGATCAGCTTTACATTTTTTCCTTATTTCTTCATAATACTCTGCCACATAAACGCCTAAGTGATCTCATTTCCACTGCATTCAGTCTACTTTTGTTCCTCTTCTACTAGCTCCAGGTCTCACTTTCATATATCAGTGTCGGTACCAGAACTCTATTGTGTACCGATAGTTTTGCCTTGGTTGACAAGTTCTCAATAAAATAAATAATCTATGTATCAAAAAATATTTGGTTGTTACCGGGATTCGAATCTGCACCTTTTCCTTTACTGAGAAGCGTTAACCATTTTATAAAAGATACGTATAATATGTTTGGATTGTGCCCGTTTCACTAGAAAATTGTATGTTGAGACGGGCATAGTTTACACATAATTGTGTAATAAATTAGTTTACAAGTAAAAGACCGACATTAACATCTACCTTTCATATATACATCTTACATATCAAACATAAGGTGTATGTATAAAAAGCAATTACAATGTGGACTTTCAATATATTATTTAGCGGAATTTGAGAATGTAAGTTTGCTCTTATTATTAACTTTATTATTAATAAAGTTGTATCAATGTGTCCATAATTTAATAAAAATGAATTGATAATTCTGGCGTCTGCTATCAGTTTACTCAAAGGTATTTGAGATTCTGTAAAAATAAGGTAGATGGCTCTGTTAAATAGTGGAACGATTAAATGTATTAATATCAAAAAGGTAACATATAGGTTCGAAAATTGTCGCTAAAAATATTGTCGCTGTAGCATAGTTGGATAATGCACATTCCCCGGTTAGGAAAGAGATCCAGGTTCGAATCCCGATGGCGCAACAACAATATTTTTCGATAAAATTGATTTTATATGTATATCTTTCTAATTAATATATTTAATTCATATTTAGTATGTTTGATCCATTTGTTAGGGTGAGTGCACCAACATTAGCTCTATTGATATTACAAATCCAAGTTTTTATTTTCAGTTTCATGTCACTTGGACAATTCATGTTCTGATGGAGACATTTGTGCCTCTCGCCGTCCACAGTATCTCCAGCACACAAGCTTGATCTTGATTGTTTTGAATATACATGGAACCTTTCATGTAGGATAGGGGATGAAAATGATGATAATGATGAGCTTTAACTGTCGGTTTAAAAAGCCACCACTGCCAGTTGTGTAGACAATTTTGGGGTTCCCAACCGATGATTTCAAAATGGAAGTAGCATTACTGAGAGTTCAACGATCTAGCTAATGGCCGGGCGGACGTCAAACACGAAGCATTCAAAAAGTCCCTATGTAGAAAATTGTCCCCATGAAGCCGCAAATTCCTGTAAACCCTCGTGCGCAGGACAGGTACTTGGCTCCACACTGCGGGGGGAAATGACCCGTAACTAAAAATGTGGTTTTTAGATCCCTTAAAACTTTACCCATTAAGACGGGGTCGCAGTCGCACAATTCCGAATAAAGCGGGCACGCGCGTACTGTATAAAAAAATAATTGTATGAATTTTATCATTTTTAAGTAGGATGGTTTCAAAATGTGTATAATGAATGAAAAAAAATATTATTAGGAGAACACATTTTTTATTGTGAAGTTTCACAATAATAATGTGTTCTAATAATAATAAAGTTGTATTAATGTGTCCAAAATTGAATTGATAATTGTGGCGTCTGCTAACAGATTACTCAAAGGTATTTGAGATTCCGTAAAAATAAAGTAGATAGCTCTTCCAAAGAATAAAACGATTAAAAAAACTGATTTGTTTTTAAAATTAAAAATAGTTATTTGAACTTATGGAAATGATACAATCGTAGAATGCTGCCACTTTGTGGTTTGACATATTATATTTAATAAAATAACAATCACTTGGTATAAAACCACGAAATTTATTATAAGTCAACCGGTTTCGCTTATCTCAAGCTCCATCAGGATGTATTTAAATCTGATCGTAAATACAAAAAGGATGCACTTATATATACGTAAAGAGGGAGATATAATATAAAATTACATGTGAATGAGAGAGACTGAATACATATATAGTTAAATAGAACATCAAGGGAGACAGAATACATATAAAGATAGACGAAACGTTGAGAGAGAGGAAAATTTTATTGAAAAGGTGTGTTTTTAGTCCCCTATTAAATAAATCCCAGTAATGAATATTTTTTTATATCTCTTTCTATGTGATTTATCTAAACATATTATATATACCACCGTTTACTCTGTAGGTATACACTAAAATATATATTAACTTTTTAAAAAATGGATCATCGCTTTGCCCATGAGAACCTAGAAGGAAGGGGAGAAAATTAGACATTCTAGAAAATATAGAGATCAATATTAACAATAAAAATGTACTTAACATACAAACAACCCCTATTACATCTCCTCTCCTGTCTATATTAGCCCCGCCCACAACCATTTTCACTTTTTATCAAAACCCCTCTCTCCATAATACCGATCTCAACCCCCTCCCCCCTCTCATGTAGTTAACAGTATCTTATCTTCTAGTTTAAGCTTTAGTTTATTACTGAAGATGACGCGGTAAGTGTTGAAAACGTTTTAATTTTTAATTAAAGTGTAGTGTGAAGTAAACAACGTTGTATTTTATTTTAATAATAAATTAATTTTGTTAAATGTTTTGAAAAGATAATGGACTTCGTTAATCGCGAAATTTTTTAAAATATATATTTTAAACGCAACTTTTAAAATTGGATTAAATAATTTATAAAAAAAACACTGAGATCGTAAAAGTGTACAGTTCCATATTTTATAAGGCAGTATGTTTACAAAAAAAGTGACTAGTCTAATGTATTCTCTCAAAGCACCTACACTAACACAGATATTTATTAGCAGAGAAAAGTTACGGTAACTTAAATAAACCCAACGAAGACGAATACAATTTTTTTTACTAGTCTCCTAAGTGCAATTTTAAAGGTTGTAACGCTGTTTTCGAATATTTAAGGGTAGTTGGAGGCTCTATGATTAAGCTGGAGAGAAACCCTCGTCACATTGTTATCCTGTGACACTCGTGTCGCGTGACAGCGAGACAAGGGTATCGGGGAGGTTGTATTGTCACAAGAAATACGGTACACTTTAAACTGCTCTTTTCGAGTGCGGTAAATAAGTCATGAACATTATTTAAAATCTGGAGGCGTTCAGGAGTGAGTCTTTTTTAGCGGGCCATTAGGCGCATGACGTATTTTTAAGACTGAAATTTGCAAAATGTTAGGTCAGGGAAATCTACCGCGTGAAAGAAATGTACTTGTGCGATGGGGTAGCCATAATTTTTAAAATAGAAACATATTTGATATAAATATAGGGTGAATATTAAGTTTCATTTCAACCAACTGGAAATCGTTTAATTCCAATAAGATTACACAAATATGGACCCAATATATGATCCAATCAGGTAGAGATGAATCAGAAGCATGGCTATCCAACATTATAATATAATTTATACAATATCTACACTAATAATTCACTAGTCCTACAACACTCCCACTACATATATTTTTATTTTATTTTTACTTTTTTATACATATTTTTAATTCTCTTTTTATTCCTGTCGATGATTTAAATAATACCACAACAGTACTAAAAAAAAAACTGGCTACTTTAACACAGACTTCAGTCTAGTAACGTAGCCAGGACAACGCTGTATATATCAGAGGTGAAGTCTACTCCATCCCACACAATAAACTATGAGTATTATGTCTTATGTTAATTTTGTATAATATATTCACCTCTGTTAGAACAAAAATATTTATGTCATATAATAAATAAATAAAATAAAAAAATTCATCAAAGTTTCAAGCGTAGCTCGGGCTGTTGAAACGACATGTTGCGTTGCAGGCCCAATCGACTCAATTCGTCCACCAAGTATTTACTGAATTGCCTCTTGCATCCTGAAAGAAATAGGTTTCAATGATTGCGCTGGCCCAGATAGCGCACCATTCAGTGACTCTGTGTAGGTGTAGGGGTCGTCGGTGTATCAATTTAGGATTTTCAGTGCCCCAATAACGGCAAAAAGATGATTTTTTTTTCTAAAATTCGGGGTTGTGTTTGTTTTAATGTTTTAATAACTTCAACATGCTGTTGAAGCGTTAGATAATAGAATGCACTTTAGGAAAAAAAATTAAATAGGACTTTTGGTCTTAATTTGGTTTATTTATCTCCAACGATTTCAAATTATGTTAAGTAATTTTGTATCATCAAGTAACAATTTATGTTAGGTACTAAATTATTTTTTTAAATAATTATTGTTTTTTAAAAATAGATTCCGTTAAAAAAACAATATAACATATGTTTATGATTAGTTAATGACATCCTGAAGAAGAAAATGATATTTTTCGAAACCGCTAGATATATTTTTAAATCATTAAGTGGTTAATAAAACAAATATAACAATTTAAAATAGTTGTTTATTAAAATCTTGTCGCTTTTGGAGACTGAAGGATCGCTGTCAAACTACGGTCGGAGCTCAATTGCCGTCAGTACATCATCCGGTAAAGATTTCTCAATAATCGGACCGACCCAAGATGCCATAGCAACAGGTATTGTCAATCAAAATAATTGGTATTTTTCTTTTCATAAAAAATAATCTTACTAATTGATTAATTTAATATGTATATAATTTTTTTGTTCATTTTGTCTATTATTTTGAATATGTTATTATTCACACAATTATTACAGAACGGCACCAACGTACCCCCACAATGCACGCAGTTTATGTGTCGCAAATAATCTGAGGCAATACCAAAATAAGTTATTTTTATAGCATCTCTGAGATACACGAGTGACGCATAATGACACTAGAGATTCTATCAGGTACGCGGATACCAGGAAGACTTAATGCCGGCCGGGGGACAGGAATGATTTAACACTTGCTGTAATCGTTGTCGCGATAAAGCGAGATTTAATGTAACAAAGGAAACACCGTGTAATGGGGTAACTTTATTATTTTCTAATATACTACGTTACGTACAGAACAAAGGCTGTATTTCCCTTCTGTTTTTCAGGTGCTAGTTTCGTCAAACTCTGTATGGTTTATACGGTGTAATAATAATAACAACATATAATTATGTAAAAGATGCTAAATGTAGTAAAGATGTAAGTATATATCGGGAAGATTAACGTATCACATAAAGACTAGAGTTGTTCTTATATCTTAAACCTATAACTAGCTTTCTTTTAAAATAGGCAGATCTATGTGTTGTTCACGTGTTATATACTCAGCACATGTGGTAGAATATAATGTTGTGCATATATACAAAACAAATTAATTAATTAAGCAGTCCACGTTGCGTGCGCAGTGACTTGCGTGGTAAAGCGTTTACACAATGGGGTGGGAAAACGGGATGTGGGAAGGGTGATAGGAATTTGGTATGGAGACATGACAATAAGGGCTCAAGGACCAACCGGGAAACACGATTTACCAGGATATTTTTGCTGTACTCACAGCCGATCACCGTGAGCGTATGTGGATGCTCATTTAGGTTTATACTGTATGTCTTTTTATAGGCAGATATATGTGTTGTTCACGTGTTATATACTTAGCACATGTGGTAAAATAGAACGTTGTTGTGCATATATAAAAAAATAAAAAAATTAAGCAGTCCATTTGCGTACGCAGTAACTTACGTGATAAAGCATGTACGTAGTACATAATTACAATTTACATAAGAAGGCCGGATGTAGGGAGGGTGATAGGAATTTGGTTAGATTTTTTTTCTATACTCACAGCTTTCCTGAACTTCAGGACCAGATCACCGGTCGCTGTGAGCGTGTGTGGATGCTCTATAAGGTTTAAAAAGGTATTTTAGGACCCTTATCCGTTATATCCAGATTCCCTTATTTCCTTCCTTTATCCCCAACCCTTTGGGGCGATTCCGATTTACGACCGGAATCGTCGCAATCCAATCCGCGGGACGTGCGACTCGGAGATCGCGCAATTCGTTCATTAGATCATATCGGAGCAGGATTTATGTCTCCTTTACATGAATAAATAAGTCAAGATAACTAATAATAATTACCAATTTAAGGAACGCTGCATATTTCGAACACAACCTACGCAACGGGAAATATTATTATGGCAAATTGTAGATATTTCGTAGAGACGAAGCTATTATATTAGTAATGAGCTGTGTTAATCACCGATATTTTTCAGTCACACTCACTGTCAGTGATTGAATATCTGTGAATATCGTGATTTTTAATTTGTTAAAAATTCTGTTGATTTTATGACGCCGCCGTTTAAATCGATAATCACTTGAATCAGCGTCATTTACCGGATTTTCCATAATAGGATAAGCGCCATCTAGTAGATTCTGCAAAACGTTTTACGCATATTTTCTGAGAATTTGACCCTAAAAATACATTTACATATTTTAAGGCATTTTCATGCTTTTTGGATTTACATAAATTATTTATGCTAGATATGTTTTTTATGCAAATGATGTATTAATAATATAAATAATCACACTCTAAAATATGTTTTCGTGTATTGTGATAACGTGCTTAATGAAACTGTGATTACAGTCATTTGCAATCACTAATATTGATACCAATCACAATCACAACAGCGAGTCGAGAGTAACAATTTTCCTTATAACTATATTATATGGGAAGTATGAGTATTACAGGGCTTACGACCTGTCTTTTTATTTCTTTCTACATGGTAACATATACACAACTTTCAAAAAATTTATAGATTTGGAGGTTGATTGTGGGTAGAATGGTGAAAGTTACATTGTAACACATGTGTAAAGTGATTACTCAAGCCAGCCGAAGACATGTCGTGGGCTCTGTAATACCCATACAAGATGAGATATCTACAATTTGTCTTAATAACGATGCCTTTGGAGGTAAAAATCCAGTAATTGTATACTCTTGGACATACTCAAATATTGTTAGAAAATATGATTCATTACAAGACATTATGCAGTGGAAGATAGAAAACAACAGATATTGTCTTGATTGTCAGAAAGTGACTCAATATCTAAGAAGCTGGTGATCTTATACATGCTGCACAGGATAAATAAGCATATTTGGTCGCCCAATTTCGATCCCAAAAAAAGCGAGTATCTTGACCCTGGGCCATACTAATCGGTACAAACATCACCGTGTGTTTTGGACTAATGGTTCGGTAACTAATAAAGTAAATTTTTAAAAATAGAGGGACCATTGATCGTCTTAATTATTTTTTAATGACATGTACCTACATAAATGGTACCAGGTGTTATAAATACATATTCATGATACGTAAATTTCAAAAACACATTGGTAACTTTTCGGGAGTACCTTTCTTGATTACAAAAAGGACCTTACCACAAACTAATGCAATAATACCGACAGTAATGTAATTTTAGATTATGCATTAAGCCAAACGAATAATGAAGGATGAGTTTTAGAATACAATATCATCAAGTCTGTTTTGGATCACAATTTCCGAAGGTAACGAGACCTTAATTACAAATTTAGGATTATTTCGGAATATTCGCTTCTGCCGTGACGGCTCGGGATTCCAACTTTCAAACTAATAATCATTGTGTGAAATCTGGAAGGATTTATGAAACAAAAGGTCCTCAGGCAATTTAAAACCGGAGCAAAGGGTTGTCGCTAATGTGATTGTACGTGAACTCACCTTCAAAAGGTATTCCTTTGCGTTTAACATATATGTCCATACGTAGTTTGTGCAGTTGTGTGCTTTGGATGGCCAAAATTTGTCGACTGAGGGCGAAGGTTCGATGTCGCTGCCGTATAAAATATATTTCAGTTATTAAAAATAAAAATACAAATTAAATGTATTAATTAGAAAAAAAATCAAATATATTGTTGTTGCTACCGGTATAAATTTATTTCAATACGGGGAACGTGCATTAACCGATTATATTATAGCACACAGTACATTGACGGCAAATTTTCCAACCTACATGTTACACTTTTCAAATTAATACATCTATCGTTTCATTATTTAGAAGTCATCTACTTTATTCTTACAGAATCTCAAATAACTTTGAGTTATCCGATAGGAGACGCCAGAATTAACAATTCGTTTTTATTTAACTTTGGACACATTGATACAACTTATATATTATTAAGGAGAACACATTATTATTGTGAAGTTGTAATTATTCAGCTATGATTTGAATAATTACTTCTGTGATATTTTAAATACAAATTAAATGCCTTAATTTGAAAGATATACATTTAATTAGTATTTCAAATATTACAGACTTATGTTCTGAATAATTACAACTTCACAGTGAGAATGTATTCTATTTAATAATTAAAAATGAAATTATTAGCCTGTAATCGTCGATAACAGAAGCGAAAGTAAAATTCATCATGTCGAAAGTTAGTATCAGAGTTCATTCGTCGATCCAAGCGCTTTCCCTCTCAAATGCAGAACGCCGTCCCGCTGTACAAGGATAATCTATCTGCGCGACGACTGCTAAGTACTGGACTACCGATGGGAGCCTGACTAATTAACTTATTACAGTATAGGCTGAGAGGATACATTGGCACACTCTTCTGTCTCCACTATTGCGTCATCCACTTCTATACACCGTCTGATGCAGGCTTTTCAATTGTTTAAGCTTGTAATAAGGTCGTGCTTCAATATTCGCTCATATGTTCAACATGTTCAAACCATTTCAGCGACCCTTCTTTAGTTTTACAAACAGCTCTACATTCATTTTGTCATGGTAGCCTAAGGGGTTAAATAGATCCACGGATTCAGAGTTCTTGAACTCCTCTTCATCTACGTAAGATGTTCAATAGACGTCTACCTATAAAGCCAATGAGCTGGAAGTTCTTGAAAGCTACTACTTCGCTCGCAGTCACTTCATTATGAAATTGTTCTTCACGGGCACCTAGGGGTAGTTATGAGCATGTGCTAAATAAATAAGTACCAAGGCGGTATTCAATTTTAACCCTCTCCCCACCCTTTTCTTTCTTTCATGTATTCCCACGGAAATTTAAAATTGAAATTGAGGTTGAAAATAAATTATTTTAGTCATTAATAAATTTGCTTTAGTTATGCACTTGTCAAATAAACAATCGAGCTATAACATATAAATTTAGAGATGACTCTGTTTATTTATGTTGAGTTTACATATTTCACCTGTCTCCAAGTGCATGCAGTCAATGGTTGATAGAATAGGTTACCGCTACGCGCCTAGATGATTCAATTCTTAACAAACAAAAAAACTATAAAACTAATTGAAAATTTTAAATATATTTTAGTAATATCCATTCGCTATAAAATATATGGAGTGCAAAATTCTATGTGAAATATTTTGTATCAAAGTGGCAGCCGCGAATAATATTATTGTCACATGTTCGCGTCTCATTCCCACCCTCCATACATTTTTTATTGCTTGCCCCCAGTGTGAATTGTAAGCCTGACGCCATCAAGTATCACTTGAACAATATTGTTCGTTTGTGTATCGCGATGTTGATATTTACCTCCAGTGTAGTGGAGAACTGTTTTGTGTGATCATAGTGTTTATTGTTTGCGTGTGCCGTGGGTGAACAGTGACATCGCCGTCTTCAGTCGAGAGCGGAGATCGTCGACCGTCCTCGTGCATGCAGTGTGTGATTTCGGCGGCACTACCAGGGATTACAAAGGCGTCATACCTGTGGTTAGGCGACAAGTTCTTATAAATCCTGGTCCAAGAGATCGTTGGTTCTTCAAAAAATCCCTTTCTTCTCATCGATGTCTTCCTATATTCGTCTCACGATATCCTTGCGGTAATTCCGACTAACAATCGGAATTATTGTAATACGTTCCACGGGAATTATATTATTGATAATAATTTATTTTGTATCAATTGCTTTATATTACGATTTTAACATAAACGGAAAACCAGTAAAAAACTACCCTTGGATTTTATTATAAACCTCCCTGTCATAAATGTACACTATTATTGAATGTCAATATTCATTGTACATTTATCTGGTGAATTTTATTGCACACACTCTGTATTATTATCGAACAGGCCTAAAACTAGTTTCAATATTTAATAGCCAACCATTTTTGATGCGGGAAGCTGAAACGATCGGCATAAAAATTTTTTTTACACATTTATTATTCTGTAAGTCATGAACAGTTTTAGCACTGGTAATGTTGTATTGTTGAATTGGACACGAAGTTGGCTGCAGTTTCGCACCACATAGCGGATGGAGTAGATTTAAAAAAAAAAAATTTTTTGAATACGTATTTATAAATTTCCAGTGAAGCTGATTGAATAATACAAAATATGAAAATATGCTATAACTTGACGCAAACAAATATCGGATATAATTAAAATGATTTAAATAGTTGTATAATTTACAATTCCCGAGATTTACGTGGCTGAAGATTTTTATAAATTTATTATATAAATAAATTTATATATATATATATAAAGAAAACGTGAGAATGTGTTATTTCACTTTAATAAGTAGTTATTGATATTCTTGTCACAACACATTTTCTCGTCCTCTCACCGTACACACTGTTCCCGATCGGTAATCTCACGGTTCGACCCGCGATCTGGTAGAATAGCAATGATTTTACATTATTTATCGTATTTTCTATAATTATACTATATATGTTACTTTTTTGTCAACTGGTAAGATTTTATTAATGGGAACACATTCTTATTGTGAAGTTGTACAAGAATGTGTTCTCCTTAATAATATAAGTTGTATCAATGGGTCCAAAATTTAATAAAAATGAATTGATAATTCTGGCGTCTGCAGTCGGTTTACTCAAAGGTATATGTGATTCCGTAAAAACGATGTGGATGGCTTTTAAATAATGGAACGACAGATGTATTAATTTTAAAAAGTGTAGCATATAGGTTCGAAAATTTGTCATGAAAAATACTGGCGCTAAAAAGCACAATTGGTAGTGTACTTACCCGGATTGGAAATAGAGATCCAGGTTCGAATCCCGGTAGCGCAAAAACAATATTTTTCGACAAAATTGATTTTATAAGTATATCTTTCTAATTAATATATTTAATTCATATTTAAAACATCACAGACCGTCTGTTCTGAATAATTACAACTTCACAATAAAAATGTGTTCTCTTTAATAATCTACGTATACCTAAGACACACAATTGCATTATATTTGATAGCGACGGTATTGTGGTACTTTTCTTGATGTCAATAAAGACAGTACAGCACGATGGGTTATATCTTCTTATTCTTCTTCAACGGTCTTATGGGTCTCCTGGAAGTCACATCGCCTCCGAGGTCCAGCCCGCCGGGCACACACCCGCCTACTTACTGCATTATCCTCCCATCTACGCCTTGGTCCTCCCCTCGGGACTCATCTGTTCTTGCTATATATCTTGCCCTCTGCAACCTCCCTTTCAGTTTCCATAAGGTATCTGAGGGCGTATAACGTTCCCGGAGTCCAATAGTATATAGTTAATCATTTTAAATTATTCTATTGCATCTGCAAGCTCTAAAAGTGCGTGTAATTATGTTAACGTGTAAATAAATAAATAAAAATGGACCACGACTTCAATCCGAAATAAAAAAGATTTTGTATATTTAACTCTTATGCCAAACTTAAAGGAAGAAACATTTCGGAAGAAAGTCCACTAATGTGGAAAATAAAGGCTAAATTGCATGCAGAATTCGGAAGAATGGATTTTGAAGAAAAATTGGGAGATGCCTTTGGCACGTACTGGACTGCGATGGACTAAGAAAATAAATTTATAAAATTTCTAATTATTTTCGTTTATATTATTATACTTTCAACATAATTTCGAATTTAATTGTGATACGATTTTGACATTTACTATTTTACTGTATATTCACATCTTAAATGAATTGCTTCGTAGCTACCATCGTCGGTAATTCCTTCACAATTTCAAAACCTGGAAATCTGTTTGTTGTTTTTATTTTTGTTGATTTATTTTATCATACCGTTATTTCATCCATAATAAATAAATCTAATCTAAACGGCTCAATTTGATCAGTTGTGTAAATAATTCAGATTGATTCATCTCGCGCAGATCTAGCATGTCATCGCTCGTAACTAATGACCGATCTGGTAATAAATATATTTCCTCCCTGGTAACACAACCTTGCACGCACCCTTGCCACGCCGCCCACTAATTGTAACAACACTCCTCAATTAATATTGTTCCGCTAATGGCATCTGTGTGGTCGGAGATTATTATTGGATTAATAGGTAAAGTCTTTTCGGGCCATAAATCTAACGAATAACGAACTGACCCGCAAGGGCGCGGACGCACGTGTAATGTAGGCTCTGTCTGTGATGAAGTAAATAAAACTCGACTAATGAAGCACTGCTTCATTACAAGGGATGATGCCCAGTACAAGTGATGGAGTGATAATGTAATCTTGTTAAGAAACTGTATAATTTGATGATTTGTTATTAATCAACCTGTCTATTGTTCCAGAGTACTAACAATAAAGTTCTGATATCAACCAGTATTCCCTTCAGGCACATCACCAAGTTACGTCCGTGTGTTTGAGATATGATTTAAAAATAATTTAGAGTTCGGTAGGTACCGAAAAATTCAGTTCATTTTAGACTGTTATTTAAGCGTTATATTATAAATATAATAATATTAAAACAATGCATAATATTGAAGTTATAATTTTTATTATTATACATATTTATTGTGATGTTTCTATTTCAGAACACATTTGATTGCTATCTGGATACGAACTCTGAACTATTCCTATCCGAGAAATCACGTTACATCATATTAAGTAATTAAGTTTTCGACAAATTTGGAACTTATATATATGTAGTTTTTACAAATTATAATTATTATTCCATTTTTAAAAGAAATTAACTTTATGTTGCGAGGAGTCCCAAATACCTACATGCCAGGATTAAATCACTTAATTTTATTAAATTTAGACAAAACTTATATAATTTTAATGAATAAGTTTAATTTAAGTTTTCTGCGAACACTAACGAGTGGAACTGGTGTATGTTCTTGGTAAAATTGAGTTTTTTGTAGATAAAACTAGACCAAAGTTTCGGCACAGTAACACGTGCCATCGTCAATGCTTTATCTCAAACGTTAGGGTACAACTATCCTTGTTCACGAGGGATACAAATCTTCGAGTCGTGTCTCAACATCTTCACATCCAACAAATATATATAGTACCTAATTCCAAAACCCCCTAAAATGATTTTGTGTTTTTGAGTTGGATGAAAAACGTATATTTTGAAAGTAAATATACTAATTGTTTGTTCTGCATTGTGAGGTATAGAATCAAAATCTGACATGTCCAGTTTTTATGGTTTTTGAGTTAAGTATGTACAAATATAAAGAAAATTAATGTCTACAAGACTATCGAAATTAGACAAACATTGTTGAATTTCGTATAAAAACGCATTTAAAATTTCTTTGTTACTTCAATCGCAGATATGTTCAATGGACAATCAATTCAAACCCAGACAAATATGTTTTCAGACAATAATACGACAGTGTTTGGTCATGTGACCTGTGGTTACTGGTCATGTTCAATATGATGTAACATGTAAAATGTAACAGTCGTGGTACAATGGTCTCGAAAATAACTAAAGCGGACATCTCCGCTTTTGATTCTGGACCTCACATATATCGTTCTGGCAGCCATACTGAATTTTAGATCACGTGTTCATCAACAAGCGTTGTGATCGGCTGATTTTATTTAAGAGGGAATGGCAACTTATACTCTGTCTGCATTGGGGTATTTTAGAACCAACCCTAATTTAATATGCAATATCAATAGATTTAAGTAATTTTTGGGGGAAACAGTGTGTTCTGCGTGTAGCTGACAAAAAATCTACAAAACTGCATGTTTAACTCAAATGATCACAAATCCGTTTTAGGGGGTTTTGGAATCAGGCGCTACATATCGATCAAAGTATTTTGTCGTCGGATAGATTTTTTTCTGCGCCATGAAAATATTTTACGATGTAAAAAAAATATTGAAGTACGAGTATCTACGCCATAAAATGGATTTCACAGCTGAAATGTCGCAGACGCGGAGGCGGATGCATTCAGCAGGATTTGTGAAAATTGTCGAGACGAATGTGTAGAAGGTTGAGTGGCTAGCAGGCAGACAATTTATAACATTCAAAGGGAATACTTCACGGGACGTATAAGGCTGTGTTGCCTGCAGGCTTTTCACGAAAATACAGGCGGTAAATAAATAAAAAGAGATACGCATTCTGACGTAAAGCTATATTTAAAAATGTTTCAAAATTGGTATCCGGAATATTGTTCGCCTGAAATTTTTCAACCACAATTGTTCCCGGCGACAATTGTTGTCCCACAATTGCGGCCGGGAAGAATTGTGAACGAACATTTGTTTTTGAACAATGTTTTTAAACGCTGTACCGTTCAGTACTTCCTTGCTGCAAGTAAACAACTGAATACCACAAATATTCTTAAGGAGAACACATTCTTATTGTGAAGTTGTAATGATTCACAACATAGGTCTGTGATGTTTTAAATTCTAATTTAATGTAAATATACAATCAATTTTGTATGTATATATTAATGATTAATATATTTAATTAATATTTAAAATATCACAGACCTATGTTTTGAATAGTTACAACTTCACAATAAGAATGTGTTCTCCTAATAGTAATCTTTCTGTTTCATATTAGGTTACATTATTTATGGTTGGAGAGTTAGGAACACAGTTACGTATAATTTTAATGTAACAAACTGAGAATTGCGGGTAAAGAACAAGTTTTAAATATGAAATAAATATATTAATTATAAAGATATACATATAAAATCAATTTTATCGAACATAAATTTTATAAGTATGCATGATTGATTGGATTAAATTAGTATTTTCCATACATATTCCACTGTTTCTTTGATATGTCGATTAGCAAATGATTTCAAAACGAATTTGTTAGGTTTCAAGGGGCGAGATTCTGTCACACATTGGATTTATAAAATCAAATTTCTAGATAAATTTATTTAATGTTTGATATACTTTATAATGTATTCGGGTGCGCAATTCTTACGAAATCAAAAATATTCTTAGGTTTTCACGGCCGTTCAGAATCTACTGTGTATAATTTGCTGGGATAATCTGCCGTATATATCTGCCCTGATGATAGACCCTGCAATGCAATCAAAAATATCATATGTACACGGCAGACTAGCCCAGAAAACTATTCACTCAAAAATAACCTTTTTTTTTGTCTCGTCGTAATGCGTAATTTTATTATGAATAAAAAATTACCTTACGAATAATTTGCTATATTTATATTCATATAAAATCGTGTAAATCATATTTTAAAGATATGAATACGAAATTAGTTGGTAAGTAGGTCTATCTACCTTCTGATATCGAATTAAAACATCATTGAAGGTATGGTAAGTAGGTACCAACCTAGATTAGATAAGCAAATCCCAGCTCAGACGGCGCCATCAGCTTAATTTGAAACTATTTTATTCAAGTAACACATATCTGGGTAACTTCGAAAGAAGTGTAATTTTAAAATTTAAATAAAACTCTTACAAATTTATATTTTTAATTAATCGAATATTATTTTTATACACTTTAATATTTTCAAAAAATTATTTTAAAAATTAAACTTTCAAACTTTCGCTGTGCTGAATCTCACGTCCCTCAAAATATAATATCAATAAACTTTATTTGATAGCACCTTGAATAATTAAAAATATCTATTCAATTTTCAATTAAACGCTATAATGAAATTTTACTTTTCAGTTACTTAAATAAATAATATCCATCAACGTGTAGGAAAAAAGCTTTTTACACTGAGCTTAAATAAATAATGATTTTTTTTATATCTAGTCAAGTGACCAAGTTTAATTATTGTCAGACGATTATATAATAATTTTATTTAAAATAAGCTTAGGTTTGCAACAGCCAATTTGTGCTCTGTTTGGTTTGCCATTTCACCAAGAATAGAGTTATGCAAGAACAACGCTTGCAAAATGTGAAAATTTATTTCGAAATCTGTGGTTCAGTTCGCGAAACTTACCGCGCGCCACGTCCATTTTACGGTTGACATAATCGTCCATCCGAGCGAGTAATTCGTTTTCGTTTTCACACCACGCATACTCGAATTGATCATTTGCATCCGCAGAGATGTCGTACAGTGCGCACCGAAGAAGCTGTTGTTTCTTCAAAAATGATGCTGGCCAGAACTTTATAGTGAATGGACAGCGCTATAGATCCACGAGTACTGACTCATTCGTTCCCCAATTGAAAGGCATTCATGTGGAAGATCTGAGGACTTAACAAGACGACGCAACATGCCACACAGCGCGCGCCATAATCAATTTATCTAAGGAAACATTTGAAGAGCGCATAATTTCGCATAATATGTGAAGTGGATAGTCTACGCCGATAAATCAGAGATGATAGACAACTTGGAAGCCAATATGTGTCGTGTTATTGTCAATATACGGCCCCAGATGCGAAAATTAGACTTTCAGATTGAGCTTTATTTGAGCCAGCCCATGTGTACAAAATCATATAAAATTATCTTTCCAATAAAACCGACACCATGGCTATTGCCACAATTTTAATGCGTTTTATTTTATTTTAAAGTTCTATACCTCTAAAAAAAACAACCGTATAAACTGAAATTATTATGTCTTAAAAATAATATCAGTATCTTACCTGTTCAGAAAATCAATCACCTTTAGAACTATGTAGTAGTGATGATATTTTTACCTGTAAACAAAGTAAAAATGACATTAGAATTCAATATGTTAAAAGTCATTTATAAAAAAAAGATTGTGTATCTTACGCACGAAAGATATTTAATTTAATATAAAAATAAACGCGGCTCAGACGTGGTTGTAGCATTACAAAAATGAAAACAATCCGAACACGTTCTACATTTTAAGGATTTCTTTAGTTATCAATAATTCAAATATCTTTTTTATATACAGTGGAGCCTGTTTTTCAATACATTAAATTGGTTCTTCAACATTGCCAAAATTAATTTGCGGCCACATGTTATATAAACAATAAGATAAAACACTTTGTTTAAACCACTATTTATTGATAAATCAACATGTTTCGATACCTATGGTATCTTCTTCAGGAAACTTTGTATACTAAAATTAAAAATACAAGCATAGATAAAAACAAAACTATAATATGGGTAAATAAGTAGTAACTTCTATGAAAAAAAAATTAAAATGTGACTATTTGCAAAAAGGATTTGGTTATTTATAATATTTAAATAAAAATTAAATATATTAATTAGAAAGATATACATGTAAAATGAATTTTATAGAAAAATATTGTTGTTGCGCCACCGGTATTCGAACCTGGATCTCTTTCATTATCCAACTATGCTACAGCGACGATATTTTTAGCGACAAATTTTCGAACCTATATGTTACCTTTTTGATATTAATACATTTAATCGTTCCATTATTTGAAAGAGCTATCTACCTTATTTTATCACAAAATATCACAGACCTATGTTTTGAATAATTACAACTTCTCAATAGGAATGTGTTCTAATATAATATTTAACTTGCTATTAACAATTTTTCTTATTTATAAAATATAAAATGTTTCTACATGTATAATTTTTAAACCCTCGTTAATGTCAAAAGAATGGTTTGTTTCCAAAAGGCGGCTGACGAATTCAGAATAGTTGTTGCTATTTAGGTATCTCAAGTGCTCTTTAATACTAATATCAAATTTTCTGCATGTTTTACCTATATAAAAATGATTGCAATCATTACGAATTAATTTGTCGACTCCCAATTTTAAATTGCTACACACCGGTTCCCAGCGAGCTTGCAGTAGACACCACCAGAGTGGACTCGGCGCTGGTGGGCGAGGCGGCCGGGAGACCCTGGCCTGGAGACGAGAGTACCAAGCCGAGAAATCTATTGTGCTTCCGTGCTGGTGCTCTCAACCAGGTCTCTTCTGAAGTGCAAATTATTGTGTAACTTGCAAATCATACATTTATAAAGCGATAAAC
Source organism: Eubasilissa splendida (assembly GCA_031772225.1). Taxonomy (NCBI): domain Eukaryota; kingdom Metazoa; phylum Arthropoda; class Insecta; order Trichoptera; family Phryganeidae; genus Eubasilissa; species Eubasilissa splendida. The sequence goes on from CM062864.1 coordinate 20,566,855, forward strand.
CAGACAACAAAATCCAAGGTATGATACATTTTATTTAGCACGCCCTAGAACATTACCTTCCTTACACATTATTTAATTGGCCAGTACAGTGGTGGCGAACCTATTTACATGCGCGTGCCAAAAATCCCCAAATAATATATATCGACTGACTGACGTGCCGAGTAGTTTTAAAAAAAAAAAATATTTAAATAATTATCTATTAAAATTATGCTATAATTAGTTTTTTTTTTTTTACTTAAAAACATAACGCGAAGACCGTGTAATCATTTAACAGCGTGGTCTGGTAAGATAGAATGAGTTCATTCATCCTTCTAAGCAATTTTTAATAGGGGAAAAAGAAAATCAAAGAGTTTTCAAAAATTGATTTAAAAAATACACTAATGCAAAATATTAATATTAATGATATTTTTGTTGTTGTATATACGATGCCAAATACTGTATATCCGTTTCATATGTCGTCACTTTTAGTAAAATGCATGCTCAACTGGAGTTATCGGTCAATCTCCTTCTTGTACTACATTTTATTAAAATAATTTCTGTAAATAATGACGCAGAAAATTGATAATATTATCGTCGCTAGGAGTCGCGATATTTGTAAACAGCCAAAGATTTCTGGAATGGTGTTTCGAGTTCTTATTACTTCTTCTAATTTTTTTTAGTATGTTCGATAATCGATCATTTTCAATTATATCTAATTCATTTCTCAGATTGATTAATTTTTGTTCCAGATCGAACTTGATTGGTGTTCAATTAATTGCATTTCTATATCTGTTAATTGTTGCGTGCCAGACAAATTGATGAACGTGCCATTTCTGGCACGCGCGTCCTAGGTTCGCTACCCCTGGGCTAGTACAACCTGAGTCAACCGAGTATCATCAATAATTGTATTGCCTAATTCCATAACCCCCTAAAGCAGATTTCTGATAATTTGACTTAAATATGTCAGCTACATACAGAACACATTGTTTCCCCCAAAAACCGCTTAAATCCATTGATATTGCATGTTTAAAATCAGGGTTAATTCCAAAATACCCCAAAGCAGATAGAGTATAAGTTGCCATTCCCCGTGAAATTAAATTAGCCAATCACAACGCTTGTTGAAGATCATGTGATCTAAATTTCAGTACGGCTGCCAGAACGATATATACAGAAAAAAAAAATACATTTCAGAAAATGCTTTCAAACTATACGTTTTCATCCATAACTCAAAAAAACAATGTCGTTTTAGGGATTTTTGTCATAGTTTGAATTTTTTTCTTCTTCTTTGGACGCTGAATGTTGCCACTCAACTAGCCCTATGGCACGTTTCTAAGTATCTAAGCTGAACTAATATTATTTACCTTGAGAAAGTGAATTCGGTAACACGACTAATCACCAAAATAATATGTGTTAATATTTTGTCACCAGTATTTGCCTGATACCTGTGTAGAATTTGAGAAATGTGCACTGTGTTGTAAGGGGAGCATGTCTTAGGAATTTCAGAAGCGGAGGAATCCGTTGCAGCCAGAATAATTAATATACGTTCATTAATATTCAAAATTTGCAAATATTAATTCAAATTTGAATAAACATTATTTCTTACCAATTAAAACTATCAATGGTAGTATTTTAATATGGTGCATTGGTATATAATAAAAATTCGTAAGCGTGTTTTAAGTGACACTTCTTTGCAGTTTGTTATTTAGTAGTTTGAATGAAATAGTTTTTTGATGGTATCGATCTAGAACTCACTAGAACTTTATAAATAAGAGAGTATTGATTACGATACTGGATGATAGTCTAGTGGAATGGGGGACAATACAATTAGGTAACGTATTAACTTTTATGATGCATTTTAGACTACAGAGAATGAAGTTGTAGTAAAAAGATCGACACATAAAGCGCCACAATGGCAAACGATGTGCGCACGCAGTGCGTCAAAATTTGAGGGAATATATGGAGGGAGACCACTGCCTCCCAATTCTTCACCCGGTCTCTGGACAACGTACCTCGTCACGCGTTGCTATTTATTATTGATAATATTAGCATTTTAGTGATAAAATAAATAATTTAATATGTACGACTTCAATTCCTGTGTTTCGGTTTGTAAGATAGCGGCCGCACCAAAGAGATGTCCGAAAACTGGCGGATCAGTATTGAAATTTGTGTTGTCGAGTGCGGTGGTGCGGTGTGCATTTAGTAGTTATTCTGCCTTGGTTTCCTGTTAAATTATTGACATTTTTTCACAAGGTAAATTGGATCAGTTTTATTTTATTACCGTTATTTTATATATACAGTAAAACCCCAAATAATATAATATATCAACACGGGACTTCTTAAACATATATCATTAGCTAATGACCACAATGGATATGAAAGTGTTATAGGGTAAATTGGTTATATTGACATATAGCAGGTCTTCCATTAAAATTGCTTTTAGTTATTAATTGAAAAATTATATTTTTTTAATACAATAATAATGAATTTATTATCTTAAATAAGCTGTTATTAGCTGTTATTATTAGTATTGACCAAAAAATAATATACAATTTTTTGAAATTCGACCGAATTTTTAGATTCGAATATCGAATTCTGATTTTTTTTATATTGTCGATATTTGCAATCCTTAATTCTGAACAACTAAAAGTGCGGCTAAACATACTTGAAAAATTTGTATCAAATCAACGTTCATATCAGCGTTATGCCGCCTTCGCACTCCGTTTTCACCGCGTAATTTCAAACAGTGGATTATAACTAAACCTTTGTAACTTTCAGTAAATTCAGTATAAACTGTAAGTACATAAGCCTTTCTCTTCTACTGTTTTTATTACCTATCTACACTCAGATCAATTTTGATGATACAACCCAACCTCCAAAACATTATTACATTCTAAATATGAATTAAATATATTAAATAGAAAGATATACATATAATATAAATTTTATCGAAAAATATTGTTGTCGTTAAATATTGTATAACCGGGAAAGGTGCATTATCCAACTATGCTACAGCGACAATATTTTTAGCGACAAATTTTCGAACCTATATGTTGCCTTTTTGATATTAATATATTTAATCGTTCCATTATTTGAAAGAGCCATCGACTAGATTTCTACCCGTTTTACCAATATAAAATGCGGCACAATCCTTGCAACTAAGTTTATAGTTTATAGATTTAATAAAATAGTAAAGGAACATTTGAGATGTTTGAACAATAGTGGGTTTTCAGAATTTTCTAATCATTTGATAGAAAATGGGGATTGTCAATTTTGCATGTAAACGGTGTTGGTCACAAATTTATATTTTGGATAAAGCATGTAAAACTAATCAAAAAATTATAAACAACCATTCTAAATTTTTTTCCCAAAAATTATTCGAGTAAATTCGTTGTTTTTTTTAACATATAACAATAACATATGTTTTTAGTTAGTATTGACATCCTGAAGAAGAAAATGGTATTTATCGAAACCAGTAGATGTATTTAAACTCAATAAATGGTTAATAAAACAAAGTTAACAAATAAAAAAAGTGTTTGGGACATATATTTATTCTTAAAGGAATCTAGTATATTGTGCCTTCCACCTTCCCTCTCCTCCTCACCCCGCACGATGCCGCATCAGTCGAACGGCGACCCTGAACCGGTACGATCCAGTGCAATCTGAAGGACTAGGACCCCTGAACGGAGATTGTGATAAAATCTAAATTGACAGTCCACCTCGGAGATGCCAGAAGAACTGGATTGTGGTGAGTGCAAATTTCCCTCCAAATATCCTGTTTCTTCCGGCATCAATGCTTTTACGCAACAAATAGCATTATTAGATTTATAAAAATAATATAATTAGACCATTAATTATTTTAGCTTTATTCAGTTTGTAAAAAAATATATATGAATAAGGAAAAAATAGCTGTACAACATGGTAACCGAACATTTGTGTACGCAATTTATTAAGCGACTGAAAGGGTTGAACCCCTTGGGCCGAGAAACGTATTCCCGATAGTATTCAATGAAATTGCGACTATCAATCTGATTTTATCACGTATTTTATTCACGCGCAATAAACAACTGCCACAAATCAACCGGGATTGTGTTTCGTTAAATTAAAACAAGATAACAAGGACAAATAATGATCAAAGGATAACTTCTAAAATAAAATCAAGTAAATAAATAATTCGCATCATTTACTACTTACTACCTGAAAACAAAACGGATAAACTTTATTTGAAAAACGAAGATAAATACATTAGTTTCCGAAAAAAAAAACGATTTCAAAACATAAATCACAGTTGATAAGCGAAATGAATGAATGAAACGCCTCGTTTTTGTAGTCATTTAGAGTAGCGTGAAGTATGAAGAGTCGGAGGAGCGAGTCAGTGGCGCTCGAGCGTCGGGTTCGACTCGTGGTTGAGTAAAAATGTCAATGATTGAACGGGGTTTCTCTCCGCCAAAATCCATATGTATGTATTTTAGAATCTATCTACACTAGTCCATATGCATGGAACACTTATCAAAATGAGAGGTTCTAAGGGCATAGTAAAGGGTTTATAAGACCAGGAAGATCGGCTACGGAAGTGGAATATCATCCAGAACCATTACGCTTATTTTCCTGTACTAGTATAATATTGTTTTCAGTTAGTTCTTTATTTTAATTGATAGTTCAAACAATACTTTCACTCGGTTTTTACGATAGCTTATTCTAGAGCATTGTATTAAAAGTATACACTTTAGTGCATAGCAACCTCATGTTTATGAACGCAAATGTTCTGAGTGGCGGTTAATCAGAGCGTGCTTGTTTGCGTGCAGCGTCGCGTGTACGTGCAAGTTCAAACCAGTTTGTGTTTGAACAGTGTTTTGTGTTGGCGTTCGAACAAATACTATGTGAAGTTTAATTTTTTAGAATATATAGTCAAAGGTTGATACTAACATTCTTCTATATTGTCATACGGCCCGCAAAATGCTTTGTCACTCAGGCCTTGGCCAAAAGCATTGACCTCCATGCTTATGAAAGCCATATTCGATCGTTTATTTGACAACTATATTGTTTTTATTATTAATAGTTTATGTGATGTCCTTGAGATTGAATACATGTTTATGTGTCAGAGCGCCCGCACCACCGGGGCGAGATGCATATGTGTGTGTGTGTGTGAGCGGGGATAAAAGTGTGACGCACGCAAGGCGCGGTCTCTTTTGCGTTACCGTTTGGCTCCGAGACTAGTTATATATCTTGTACCTTAACTGTATTATTCGTATAATAAAGATTATAATTGTCACATAAGAGCTTATTTTGGACCACCAACATCTACTACGAGGTGTACTTCTTACGCATGTATGTAATAGTTACTATTAAAGCAGGTCCAACATCTAAAAGTGTCTGATATTACTGAGAATATCGTCATCATTATCAACCTGGCTTTCCACTGCTACATTCATACAACTGTTGCCTGCCATTCTTCTGATATAATCACTCACTTTTTATGCAAGAACTTCATCCCCTTAGATTAATATGTTTAGCATAACGCCACTTGAACAACCATATTTACTGAGGAAAATCTGTTATCTTGATTGTCTATTAGATAAAAATCTTAATCCTTATATAGATTCCTTTCAACCTTCCCAGACACATACTTAGTTATCTACTTGCTCGCCCATCAGCGAGGCGAAATTTAGTGTTAATTTGATCGTCTTACTACAAACAACAAAAACTGTGTTTATTTTCGATTACGCGCCGGTCACCTACCTTCCCCGAGAAATCCATATAAAGTGGACGGTACCCTTCTTTATTATTTAGAGTATTAAAAGTGAACATCCCAGCATTCGTCGACGGATTTACTTAACTGATTATGAAGAAAGAGGCGAGGCTTCAAAAGGTGAGTGGTTTCTTAGTACTGTATCTTTCTGCCTTTTACTCCAATAATTCTTTCATACAGTCCACTTGACTATCCCTAACAATTGTCTAAAGAATTTGTATGTAAAGTACTCGATTTATTAGAAGTATTCTAAGCACAACCCTTTCTGTTATCCTTAAGGTAATTTTTAATAATAATAATAATAATGCATTTATTCCAGCGTGATCGGGTTTTTTTTTTATACATATTATATAATAAATTAAAGTTAAGTAATATTATTTATGTTATGAAAAGAAAACCAAATAAAATATAAATAAATAAAAAGTTCACACATGTATATAAATATAAACAAAATATAAATACTACATATATAAATACTTCAGTCAAGGCCATTATTGTATTTGTAACTATTCTGTAGGCGTTGCCATGCTCTGGTCAGGGAACCAGCTTTCCACGAGAGCGCCGCTTGCACCAGAGAGTTGATGCTGAGCTCCAGCAGCAGCTTAACGCGCGCAACTCGACGTCTCAGAAACGGAACGAATCCATGTATACGGCTTTCGGTAAATATTATAGATGCGCTGCAATAAAGCGCCAATCCGAACAGTATTCTGTATGTGTTGTTGTACTGAATTATACGTCACTTGCTTGTATTTCGACCAGAGCTCGCAGATATACATGCTGGTAAAGAACGATTTAAACAGAATTCTCTTCACCTTCTTACATCCATCGATAGAAATTCCTATCTATGAATTATCTCCTCTGCCGTTCTATGTCATCATCGTCTTGTGTATGACATTAATAGTTAAGATCACCATATGAAATATCGACAGAAGGCACTGTGTACCTTAATAGCTGCATGAAATAGGACTACAAGAAAGAGGTGAATCCCTCACAGGATGGATTGATTAAGTACAAGAACTCGTAGGCATAACCATATTTCTGGACCATGACGAATGGAATGAGAAGAACGACGAAAGACAGTAAGCGATAAGTGATATGATTGATGATTGTAAAGTATGTCCTGCCTAAAAGGTTGACGCAATAGTTGAAACAATATTTTGCTGACAAAGGCCGCGAACAAACCAACATAAAAACAAATCGCATAAAATCCTCATCCCCGCCGTATTGCTTTCATCCCCCGACTCCGTAAACATCTCACTTTCTCCCCCGCACCCCCGGGGGCTGGTCACGTACGGGGGGCTGCGGAGCCACCCTCGGGACACGCCGGATCCTGGGGGTTGGAGTATGGCCTACCGCATTCTTGATGTTATTATTCACATTTTATCTACATTTTTCTCCGCAAAAAGTATTAATCCGAACCTTTCTCGGGAAATTGAAGAGAATTAATGAATCTTTTAGAAATTATTCCGGAAAAAATGGCTTCTCGTGAATTTTTTAAGTAAATCTCGTCTAGATGTACCGATCACATCTTTAATATACACGATTGTAGAAAGGGTATTTTATCAGTCATGCTGTATGAACGATAACATAAAGGGTGTCCAGCGGAAAATTTTCAAGTTCAATATTAATTTTTAAAAAAAATCTACAATGTTATTCTCATATTTGGAGTTTAACGATGCGGATTTTACGTTTTATAAACAATATCGTATAAGTGCCGTTCAATTCTCTCAAGAAACTCTTGCAATCGGACTCTTAAATTTGCGAACACGCGAGAGCAAAACGTTGGCTCTTGGTCCTCAAAAGACCGTCGAAATGATGATGAAGGGGAGTCTGAGTAAAGGAAAGGAAGCCGACGATTAATATGAGAAGGTTGAATATAACCTAGCGGCAAATGAGTATGAGTGACATGGAAGCTTTCGCTTATAAAAAGGTCATATCACCATTTACTGTCCATTGAAGAACGCGTGTATCAGCTACAACTTTTTTATGACTGAAATCTGCAGATTTCTACTTCCTTTCATCTTTAAAATGTTAAGATTTTCGAGAATCACGGAGACGATATGTTATTTATGCTCAGGTATTTGTTGAAAGCTCCCGTAGAAAGGTTCGTCGGTCACCATTGCTATAAATAAACTCATAACAAAGAAGCGAGCCTAGCCACCCGGATAACAGATGTCGCAGGGGTCCCGAGGTCGGCAGGTGATGGCGGTCTGGGGAAAACAAAATTAGGATTGATGACGTTTTAAAAATAGCGGCGCGATCGTTTATGGCCATACTGTAGCGAGAGCCGGAGAATATGACGAGGGATGTTTTCATTAAATTATTTATTTTGTTATTAAACACACCGTTGTCGAGCTGGGATGGGATGTATGCACGTAAACACCTATATATCGGTGATACTATAATGGAGAGAAATAGTGTATTATATATAATATTAAACAAATAATTAATATTTAAAGAAAAATCCATACACTAAAGAAGGTATATGGATGAAAAAGACTATCTAGATTGTAAACTGTATTACTGTGTGATATTTTTGTTATTTAAGAGAACATATTCTTATTGTGAAGTTGTAATCATTCAGAAGATAGGTTTGTAATGTTTTAAATACTAATGAAATGTATTGTATCTACCGGGATTCGAACCTGGGGATATATTTTTCTAATTCAGGTAAGGTAAATTACCAACTATGCTACAGCGCTAGTAATTTTGACGACAAATTTATTGGACCTATATGTTACACTTTTCAAATTAATACATCTATCGTTCTATTATTTGAAAGCCATCTACTATATTTTTACGGAATCTCAAATACCTTTGGGTAAACCGATAGGAATTTTGAAATTTATTAATACAACTTATATATTATTAAAGAGAACACATTCTGTGAGGTTTTAAATACTAATGAAATGTATTAATTATAAAAATATACATATAAAATCAATTTTATCGAAAAATATTGTTTTTGCGCTACCGCAATTCGAATCTGGATGTCTTTTTCTAATTTTTATTCCTTTTTATTCCACCCCGAGTACCCATCTATAAAAACTGTTTTAAAATGTCTTTCCAAATTGATGTCAGAGTGACTATTACGATCAAATTAAAACCCCTTTTTATTCCTACCCTGTCCAGAAAAAGGCACACTTGTGTAAAACTAGCTGTCTTCAATCTATCTCCATGAAAATATCTTCAGGACTCCAAATGCAAACCTTTAGAGGTCGTCATCAAAAAAAGATGTACAGAAAAATGTTTTCAAAGCAGTTCGGAATTTTGCAGAGTTTTCTGGCCTTCGAAATTCGACCTCTCTGACCGAAATTTCGTCTCCTACTACAGGGTGAATCAGATTTCATTAAAATTGATATCATCAATAGTGATGATGGTTTGTGTTATGCTGCGATTTAAAATGTATACAAAGTCACAACCAGCTTTCGACACGGTATTACAAACTAGTACTTAAACGACATGTCATACCCTGCTTTCGACACATAAAAGCGCTTAAAATCATCCACAACACCTCACCCAAAACAAATTTGACGCGACTACACCACCGGCACAAGGTGAACACTATCACACAATGCTTTGAGAAATTATCAGCAAGCTTCCACAAATCTTGTTCCCAACCATCTCAAGATAATCCTCTCATCCGGAACCTCGGCTCGTACGAGCACAACATCAGCCTAATGCCTTTCAGATACAAATACAGATTGCCCAGGCACTATTTCCTGCGGCGAAGCAACGCGCTCGATCCTCCGGACTGAGCTGCACACAGAAGCGGACAGCGTCGAGAGAACTCTCCAATTTATGATATGTAAAATAATAAAACAATATATTCTTAAGTTTAGTAGTATTTATTTTAGTTTAAATATTTAAGGATTATGCTAGAATAAGGCGGCACTGTACATAAAGTGTCGCGCCTAATTAATTTGAAACACTTAACTTCCAGTAAATTGTTTAGAGGGTTTTTTATCAGTAATTTTTTACCCTTCCAATTCATGTATTAATATAAAACACTTATGATGTTTATAATAATAAGGTAGTTAGTAAAAGTGTCAAAGCGATTAGCGCTGATGCACTTGTAGTAGTAGATTAGGCGGTCTAGCCGCATGTAGAGTACTCAGAGTATCGTAGACTCTAAGGAATTGGAAAAAAAAAAAAACTGCTTTCGACACGGCAATAATTAATCATAACACCGATATTAAACCCTGCACTAGGATATACGAACTACACAGGACCCACATTACATAAGTCGTGTTGCTGGAATTACTTTTTGCAGGACTCCGGGAAAATTACAACCTTCATAAGCCAAGGTACTCGAGACCCTGCTGTACCTTCGTAATCCGCTTTCCGGGATTAACGTTAAACCAACAAACTGAGATGTCGAAACAATGGCGCGCTTGCATCATGAGACGACAGCTGACAGGATACAGGACGGCTGACGACACAAACTGTATACTAATCCTGGGGATTTAACGGGGGTGCTCCCCGGGACGAGCGCAGCATCTCGAATGCAATAACTAGGGTGAATTGTGAGATAAGATGATATGTGTCATTTAAATCTGAAAATGATAGTAAGTATTTTTTTTTGTACTACAGTAAATTATGTGTTAAAAATAGGGCGTTATAAAAAACAATATTTGTATATACGATATTCTATTAAACGTTACCGGTATCGATAACAGGCTTCGAAAACGTTTTATGGAACAAATTTTGAATTTTTTTAGGCCCTGTGTACCGATTCTCATACTACACTACTATTAATTATTTATCTTAATATAGTGCATACATATGTAAGATCAAAATGTTCCTTTTTACTAAAACTTATGTTGCACAAATATCCTTAGTTTCATTTTGTATCTATGTAGTTTCTCATTTTTATGGCATTTCATTGAAGATCTTGGTTGTACGGTATATCACCGATTTCTGAGATTTAGCATTCTTCCTGTATGATACTTATCATCAAATTTGAGTAGTAATCAACATCACTATTAGACATTTTCTATCCACCGCTATATGAAGACTTCCAAAAAGATCTACTTTCGTTATTCGATGAATTTGATTATTTCGTCGGTTCGACGGGTTTTGGAGCAGCCTTTCAAGCTCTCAGTTTCTTTCGGATACTGGATGACAGCATTCATCCAATGATAATCTGTCCTCTGACTTATTTATTTATTAGATGACATACATATTTTGTTCTAACAGAGGTGAATATATTATACATAATAAACATAAGACATAATTAATACTCATAGTTTATTGTGTGGGATGGAGTAGACTTCACCTCTGATATATACAGCGTTGTCCTGGCTACTTTGCTAGACTGAAGTCTGTGTTAAAGTAGCCAGGTTTTTTTTCGTGCTTTTGTGGTGTTATTTAAATCATCGACATGAATAAAAAGATAAATAAAAAAATGTATAAAACACTAAAAAATATATAGTGGGAGTGTTGTAGGACTAGTGAATTATTAGTGTAGGTATTGTATAAATTATATTATAATGTTGGATAGCCATACTTCTGATTCATCTCTATCTGATTGGATCATATATTGGGTCTATATTTGTATAATCTTATTGGAATTAAACGATTTCTAGTTGGTACTGAGTGTGTTGTATAGTTTCGGAGCTAAGAACATGTAGAATCTTTGATAAAATGTCGTTGTTGCTCTCGGAACTGGTGTGTAGATGTTTGTTGTTTGTCTTGTGTTGTGTCCATGATTTATTGCTTGAGGTGAGTTGTTGTTAGCATGGAAATATTGAACGAGTCTCAACATAAAGATTTGTCTTATATCTAGGACATTGTACTCTTTAAATAAAAGATCTGATGGATATCTAAAGGGACGACCAATTATTACCTTGAGAATTGTCTTTTGTGCTTTTTTAGCCGACTCCAATATTGTTTTTGCTGCTCCTCCCCAAACGAAAATAGAATAATGAATTAAGGAGTAGCACAGTGCAAAGTACACCGATTTTAAGAGTTTGTAATCAACTATACATCGTATTCCTTTAAAAAAGTAAATTAGTTTTCTTATGCGTTCAGCTAGGTTCAATATGTGTTCTTTCCAGTTAAGATGATCATCGATCAGTACTCCCAGATGTTGAATAATTTTTATGTGATGGTGCCTATGTGGTCTGCACATTGAAATTTCATTTTCATGGCGTATTTAACTATATCAACAACTTTTGTCCATTTTCTCTTACTCACACATTTCTTTTCCTGTATTTTTGTGTGATGCCTAACATATATATATTATTCATACAACAGCCATACATAGGCACTGGAAGTATGCATCGACTAATCACTTTTTGTTTTAAACATAGTAGAATACCACTTTTGAAAATCATATTCTGAAGATTTAATAATTATATTTTTAAAGTATTTACACTTGGTAATCCTTGTAATATGCTTAATTATTTTACTGTTTCCGAAATAAGATTGTAGAACTCCATAATCACATATTATGTGAAAATTAAACATTTGTTTTTTTATTCTACTCGTTTAATTTACTTGAGACGCGTTTCGCCTTGTAAGGACATTATCAATCTAACAATTTACCATAACAACTTGTATTTATAACTATAATGGGGGGACAGCTACATAAATTTATTTGTGTGAGATGAAAAGAGACAATATTGTTCATTGGAATTCTGAGGATTTATGGAAGTACAAATAGCTGTCCTCTCATTATAGTTATAGATACAAATTATTGAGTTAAATTGTTAGATTGATAATGCATTTACAAGGTGAAACGCGTCTCAAGTAAATTAAACGAGAAGAATCAAAAAACAAGTGTTTTATTTTCACACGTGACCTTAATTATTAGCAAACTTATTCAGAAAGAGCTTATTATACTCCTGTCACGCGAGGTTAGGTTCTCCGTCAGGAAGATGTTTATCATCATCATTTTTATCCCCAAATCCTAGGACTATTGAGGGCCCAAAGCATCGATCAGACGCTTCAATTCTCCACTGCCTAGCACCGTTTCAATATTTGGTGACAAATCAAGATTAGATCCGCGTTAGTTGCTCAGTCTGAAACAATCCACCAACACCAACATCTTTTTCTCCGAAGTTGCCAACTAGTTGTATATCCTGATAGTTGTTCTACAGACATTCGCGAAACTATTGAGCAAAAGTAGAGGCACCACGTCAAGAGGTCGCTACTTCTCAATCAATCTCATAATGATACCACAGGTACTCCCGTAAAATAACTTAATCTTACTCTTTCCATAGAAATGCATATTTAGTGACCATATTGCATTAAAAAAATGCCTATATACACACCTTTAAGTTAATGTGTAAAATTTAAATACAGTTTTTTTTGGTTCGCCTGGATTGGAAATAGAGATCCAGGTTCAAATCCCGGTAGCGCAAAAACAATATTTTTCGACAAAATTGATTTTATATGTATATATTTATAATTAATACATTTAATTAGTATTTAAAACATCACAGACCTATGTTTTGAATAATTACAACTTCACAATAAGAATATGTTCTCCTTAATAATATAAGTTGTATCAATGTGTCCAAAAATTTAATAAAAATTAATTGATAATGCTGGCGTCTGCAGTCGGTTTACTCAAAGGTATTTATGATTCCGTAAAAATAATGTAGATGGCTTTCAAAAATAATGGAATGACAGATGTATTAATTTGAAAAAGTGTAACATATAGGTTTGAAAATATGTCATGAAAAATACTGGCGTAATAACACAATTTGTAGTGTACTTCCCCGGAATGGAAATAGAGATCCAGGTTCGAATCCCGGTAGCGCAAAAACAATATTTTTCGACAAAATTGATTATATATGTATATATTCATAATTAATACATTAAATTAGTATTTAAAACATCACAGACCTATGTTCTGAATAATTACAACTTCACAATAAGAACGTGTTCTCCTTAATAATATATTTATTATTTCAACGCCCCCCTATCAATCACTTCCCCGCTCTAACCAAGACTCCACCTACACCCCGTAATGGATGTCGTTTAAATTTTATGGAATAAGTCAGTTGTACGTCAGTCCTGACGAAGATACGTTAGTATGTGCAATAAATAACGCAAAATAACATATTTAAAGAAAGTTTAATATATTATAAATACAATTTTAAATTATGTCTATTTTAGAAAAGATATATCATTATCTCTGTTAATTAATGGAGACTGCAAAGATGCTGAGTTTCCATAAATAAATAATATTTTAAGAGATTTCCTCTCGATATTTCAAGTCGGCATCATTATGTATTTAAACAATTACTAAATACTCTAGCGAGAAGATTCACCGTGACTCGGTGACAAATTACCTAATTTATTTTGTACACATAACGTATAAGTTATGTATGTATTATATTACATATGTGACGTAGGGCGGGTGGCCGATAGTCTGCTCACGCCGGGGCGGAAATGTCAAACCAATTTCACAGTCGTTGGCTCCAGTCGGCGCAGCGAGATAGATGTCAACTGTCGGCGCTGTGCGGATCAGCATACCTGGTGTATAGACAGACTGCACCAGCCACCTTCGAGGAAGTTAGGATATCTAAACTTCGGTTGACAAGTGCAAGAGAGAAAATAAATTCTCGTTCCACATCGTTTTGTCGCATATCGTTGAAGGAGCTTTTCTATTTGAGTAATTTAGAAATATATTCATGCATTTATAGTTGTGTAATTTAAGAAGTATCTAAGTCAAATATATTTTTTTTATAGTAATAAATTGTGATTGAAAAAGTAGGTGTATGGTAATGTGACTGTTGGGCGAATTCTTCTTTAAAAAGAATTGGAATTATGTTTAACCCATTAAAATAATAATTGAATCTAATGTGACCTAACGTAGGCAAGAGTATTTCACGTGTTCATTGTCCTCTCCAATTATTATTTTTTTCTCTCAAAATAATATTTTGGGGGGTAGTTTTCAACAAATTATTAAAAATATAGAATATACATTATTAGGTACCAAACCTTTTTTTTTTTTTTAAATGAAGTCTCAAATAGGATATAAGTTCCAATTATTATGGTTAAGAGTTAATATTTACTTCCCCCGCAACCAGCTACTTACTTAAATCATTCTTATGTCTGTCCAATGAAAGAAGTTTTTTTTTTAAATACAAATTAAATGTATTAATTAGAAAGATATACATGTAAAATTAATTTTGTCGAAAAATATTGCTTTTGCTACCAGGATAGGTCAATTTGTCGTCAATGCATCGTGTGTTGGTATAACATAATCGGTTAATGCACGTTCCCCGGATAGGAAGAGATTAAGGTTCGAAACAACAATATTTTTCGTTAAAATTGTTTTTTTTTGTGTACATATTACAACTTCACAATAAGGACGTGTTCTCCTTAATAAGAACATAATTTACTATCAAATCGCGAAAATATAATATTTTACAACCTGAAAGAGCATCACAAAGATGAAATGTATGGCAACATTATAATTGTCCTTAAAAAAGTCTATAATGTCAAATATAAACAGGTTTTTTATATTTTAATCTTGTTGTAGCAAACCAAGTATACACAAAAAAAATATTTTTTTACAGCTTACTGCCTGCCTACACGCGCCGCTCATTTATACAACGATTTACAATCAAATTAATTTTTCTAGGTAAAATGTGAACATCAAACATTTTTAATTGTGTATTATATTTTCAAATTTATTTCCTTAAAATTTCACTGAAAAGTAGGCTTTCATCTACTTACGCCCTCATCGCACGATTAGTCATTCAAATAGCATTTCATTGGTCAATAATACAAAAAAAAAAAGATTTCTTGAAATGCGACTGGCACGTTCCAAATTTTTGTAGATACTAAAATAAACTAAATAATCTTCTTAAATAAATATCAAGTATCCAAGAGCAACGCAAAATACTAATAAATTGAGAAAACCCCATTAAATATAAAACGACATGAAGACAAAGAAACAATTTAGGCAATTCACTGAATATCGGCTTTCAGATTAGTTGTGTTAATTATTGATTAATCAAATGCTAATGGAGGCGTTTGAATAAATGAATAAAACATTTAAAATGTTAGCAATACATTTAATGGATAATCAACATTTTCGTAAGATTCGTATTTTTAAATGTTAAAATTATAACTTATCAAAAAAGGGAGAAATTCACATAAAAATATACCGCTAGACACGTGCTTGCTGTTAACTTTATACCACCTGGCGACAGATAAGGACGGGTCGTTCAATAAATAGGTTTGTGTCTTGGCTAAATTTTCAAAACGAAAATAAAATTTGTAGCCGGTAAGATCATTAGGTTTAGTCCATTATGGTACGACCGATTCTCTAAGATGTGTCGTTTTAGATACGAAAAAGAAAAATAATAAAATATATAATCGTTATGGTTATTTGTTTGTTTACTTTTTCGTCATATTATTTTTCTGAAATTATTTCAGTACAAACATTTTGGGAGTGGGGTATATACTATCTAAATATGTAAACATTTTACATATTTAGAGCGTCTATATTAACACTCACTGCCCGGTGCGTCAAAACAAAACACATCCAGCGGTGGTGGGTCATTTAAGACCTACCTCTAGTTTTTGGTTTTTCAACTGTTTTATGGGATATTTTTTATAGATATTTCATTTGAAATATAATTTAATGAAATGGCATGACGTGCCGAAATTTTTCTGCTAAAAAAATAAAAAAATAATAAAAAAGTAGGGTCATAAAACTTAGAGGTAGGCGCAACGCCCCTCAAAGAGTTATATTACTGGCATTGTCTAGGGGCCGCCAGACGAAAATAAGTCAAAACAAATAACAATATACATCTGTACAATAATTGAACTAGTTAATAATAAATGGATGCTTACCTAGTGTTCTTTGTCTACCTGCCATACGCTTAAAATATTTACAATACATGTTTCGGCGAAAGTGATGAGATTCAATCCCGTAAAAGCGATTGTCTTAGGTCAGTTTTTGAGCGTTTTTTCACATTTTTATCAATAACTCACTTGAATCTCGTCAGATAACATTTATTTGTATCTCAAATTATTTGGATATTAGCTAGAAGAATAACATTAAACGAATATTTGTAGCGCACTTCATATTTTTACAAACACCCGGGTTAGATCTGACCCACCACCGCAGAGGATGTGTTAAACTTATATTTGCTTATATTTAGGTACGTCATGTAAATAAGTCTTGTAATACAAACGTTCCTATTCAAAGAAATCCATTTCGTACACATATCCAATTCGCAATTCTGTAACGCGATCGCGTGTTTATATCGAATATTCCATCCACCCCCGTGAAATAGCGCATGCTAATACCCTCCACATTTGCATATTACATCCCTTCGGATTATGCCGTTTAACAATTTGTTCGGGCACAAAAGACAAAAGGCGCATTTAAATAAGGTAGCTGTAATTCCATACATTATCAACAATAAATATGCTAAACAGTTTGACAATCCCTGCTCGCCGCGGGTTTACAAGAAATCTATCGTTGTCTTCGACGTAATTATGTTTTGTAACTTACAAACGTGGAGGAATATTGTGCTGCATGTATAACCCGTAGGTACACGTATTCCCAGCGGCGTAAAGACTGCTCCGAGAGCCTGGGGACTAGTAAACAGAGACTTAAAAATTAAAATTAGACCAGAATTCTAAATCTTGTTGCTAGGCTCTGTGAGGCCACAGCCAGTATGTCTGTAAAACCTATTTTTCAATGATAATAATATAATGAATTTATATTTAAAAAAGTGATTTACCACAGTATGACTACCTACAGAATAAGACATATGCACGATTTTACGTTTAGGGAAGTAACACGACAGACGTGCTGCACCATTCATGGCCAAGAGTCCGACTGTCGATTGCCAAGTAGCCTACACCAACAACAGATGATCATCATGTATACATTAACTAACATTCTCGCTTCTCAACCGGGGTAGGCAGATATGTCACACTCTTATGTTCTGATAAACAATTCTCGCCTCAAGGCTTCTAACAAAGATTCAAACTTTATGACTATCCTACGATCGTCAGTCGCTGTGCGCGCAATATGAATGCGATACATAGAATAGTTCCTGTCTATTACCTACCCATTACCCCCTCTCCCTATACCAGAATACAATATTTTATGTCGTTGTGTTCTCTATAATTTTTTAGATCAGTTAAAGTTAACATTTTGAACGCTCAGTTATCGTTTACCGGTGATACGGTAGGCTGTGGAAATTGCGTAAGTTATCTTCCAGCCGTGTGGGAATGATAAATTGACGGAGAGTATACTATGCATGTTTGGTTTTCTTACTACTGTGCGTGCTTAAACTTATACATCTTGCTATTGTGCATGGTGCTTCTTGCATGACACTTCGCGCCGTCACCAAAGTGTATGAACAAGAGTACTTCGTGCTGAACAACAGAGTACGTGTTCTAAAGAAAGAAGAATTGTGGCTCTAGTGAAGAAAATCCAGACACCGAATCGACCATATCACAGGTCGGTCGTGTTTCCTGGTTCTGGTTGGTCCTTCAGCCCCCCGTCCCTCTCCTAAATTCCTTCAGCCTCTCCTAGATTACGCATTTTTCAACCCCCTCGTTCAGACAGGGATCATCATCCAGTATCCGGTTAACGTGGTTCTGCCAAATCTTTCATACACATACTGTATTTCCAGTGGCATCAACACTCGCGTCATATATTTTTCTTAAATTTTTTAATACTACTGAATAAGATACTGAAACTCAATGACACGACTGTTTACTTGGTGTAACTTTAGACCCTGAATATATCTAACCTAACGGTGAACTAGATGCATTGGATCGGGATGGACTGACTCTGAAGCCAGCTGTGAGAAACACACAGAACTGAAATTTGTAAAGGTGCAGTAACAGTGGTATATCTCAGTGAGTAGTATGTTTCAAACCTGAAATAATGAAGGTAAGTAAAAATAAAATAATAAATAATCTAATACATCTGACTCATAAAATTCGTCTTACTCGCAGCCTGTTTCAAAGATTTAGACTGCATCTCTTCTTCTTAGATTCTTGTGGTAGTATAAGCGTCGGGTAAAGTAACCTCCAAATCATCAATTACACAGGCCGTCTGTCAGGCCGTTTCATCTCGGGGCTGGGACCACCCCGGGCCCGGAGCAAGGGAGAACAATTTAAAGGGCGGCGGTACAACCCCAAACGAATCGGCCCATCCAAGGATTGGATGTCATTTCAATTTCACAGCCATCGCTCGCAGGTAACTTTGAAATCAGGGACGGGGGAGGCTTCGCGCGGCATAAAGCCCCACTTCAAACTAGTCGAATATAGTTATGTGTGACAAAATTGTACATAACGAGATATATAATAATGTGAATAGTAATATATTATCATATCTGAGATAAAAAAAATATTATTGTTAACCTTTACCATACCGTGATAAAAAATACCCATATCCAGCCATGCTGTCGACTCATGTTACCGTAAATAACAGAAATAAAAAATGTTTTTATTGTCCTAAATGGTTTTAATAACACTTATTTATTCTAAATATTGAGTATTGAATGTTGAATTAATGATGAATATAATAACATTATTTAGACCATTCAATAAGTCCTGTATAATGCGTCCTTCTTTATTATCTCTCTTAATTTAATTAGTGAGAAAAAGATATAATTATATTCTTATGTTTGTTATTCTTTTCACTATGCAAATAATCTATGGTCTTTTTTTGTAATATCTATCACAAAAGGTATTTTTATCAACGTATTAATTTTACAACGGATTAAATTAAAAATAATTATTTTCGTACTATTCCCTTTCCATAATTGGTTTTTCACTAGTCATTCTTAAGAGCAAATATTTTCCTTACGATATTCTAAAATATGAATTTTATACTGCATATATTTACCGAAATATCAAAGGTTTAATTGGAATGGTAGACGTGTGTTACTGCATGGTTTGGGAAGGGTTAAAATTTCAAACTTCAAAAAATAATATCTATTCCTAATTAATAAACTAACTTACGCAGCAGCGGCGCATTGAAAATAACCTTATCTGTGCACTCTATTTTACACATAAACGCTCCTTATACATTGTACACTTTGTATTTTGTTATCACACTCACGCTTCCTTTTAAAATCCTTCCAAACAGATTGCAAACAAAGTTCAGCAGACTAATAGTCCTATAGCTTTCGCACACCATACAAGACCCATTGCGTTTGTAAAGAGGCGTAGTAACAGCCTTTCTCCAATGTATTGGTAATTCAAAATAACACTAATAAAAACATATTTTTATGTTATTCACTAAAACGACATTAGTAGGCCTGAAAACTGGTCATAAGATTAACTGTTATGAAATATTTGACTTCTGTATTAATTGACCGACAAATATGTAAGTCATAAAGAGAGATCAAAAAAAGTGGTCTGTGCTATTACTACTTCACGGATTAATAGTCCATTGATAGCATTCGTCTAGTATACATTGAATGGTGACCCTCTGCTTACCCAGGGCCATTGTATGAGCAAAAGTTATCAAATATGTTCTATTTTTTTTCTATTTCACGGCATGGTTACCAGGAAAAACCCATTAATTATCCTTTCAGTGCAGATTCTGCCTTCATTAATTTAAATAATATACAAACAATACAAGATATTAAATAAAAATATTAAAATAATTGGACAGATACACGAATACAGTAATAAACCAAGAAAGACAAAATAGATTAATAAAAAGTTTGGTATCATCAGATAGCGATAGCATGCAATCAGCACTCCTCATCAAAGGATTTGAACATTACAGGTAACAGTCTAGTCCAGACACCATGCCGACCACCGATCGATAGGAATCTACTTTGATACAGAACCAACATATAGGAATTATAATCAAGTTACCCTTACCATCATCCATGTCATAAAAAATAAAAACAGAATTTACTTTCCAAGAAGCTCCCAGCGCGAAGCCCACACCTCAATGAACCGCCGAAAGAGTTCCTACTTAATGCACTACTCAAATTGATCTTAATCTGAGTCTGTCAAGAGGTCACCGCCAATTTGAGATGTTCAACTTATACTTTGCGATTTTATACGATACTAGATTAAGATCTTATGATTTTCACCGGCCCTTACAATTTTCTGAGAAATATTTTTGGGTTTGAAAAAAAACATAAAGGTGCAATTATCAAACCCAAAACCGGCCCTGCAGAGGGTGTGGGTCGGATCAGAATCCAATAAAATAAAAACAGGCCTGGGGCGAAACACAAATCGAATTGTCTCGGGACATTTGTCTCAGACATCTTTGACTCTTTCCTGACGACATTAGGGTTGAAAGCATTCTATTTTTACGATTTTTAGATTTTTTCAAGTCGAATTTTTCAGCAAATCTCGTGTTTATCGGTCAAGTTTCGAAGCGGAGTCGGAAAACAAAACGGTCGCTGGAGTTGGGATTGGTTTTCAATCGGTTGGGAAGTTTATTTTTTTCCAAGCTTTCGAAGCTCAACTTTAAATTTAAAATGTTTAACTTATTGGATCGTCTGAAAGCTATTCCCATCACAAACAAAGAAAACAGTACAAACAAATTAGCATTTGTAATATCCAATTTTTCCATTAGACAAGTGTTTTTATTATTAAAAAAAAATCATAACCATGGTCAATCTTCCCTTTAAGGTGTGTGGGTGTGTGCGCGTACACTATTTGGTGTAATAGCGCGTACAAAAAAATATAGCGCGCACACAATTTTTAACAAGAATTCTTCTTCATGTGCCGCCTTATATAAGCTTTGCTCTTCGATGATTAACACAAACTGAGTTAACATTGCCTCTTATTGAGTGTGTTAGTGCCATTTAAATTAATTAATTTCTATTTAGTTTTTTGGCGTTTGACTTATTGCCTCACTCATGCATACAACCACACACATTTACCAAAATTTAAATCAATTTTATCGAAAAATATTGTTGTTGCGCCACTGAGATTCGAACCTGGATCTCTTTCCAAACAGGGGAAGATGCATTATCCAACTATGCTACAGCGACACTATTTTTGACGACAAATTTTTAATCTTTAATCGTTCTATTATTTTAAATAGCCATCTACATTGTTTTTATCTAGCTAAATTCTTATCTAAGATCTCTAATTATAAGATACATCGATTTAATGTATTATGTGTAAGAATTCGATACAGTAACAAGTTAAAATCAAATGTAACTCTTAAATTAAAATAAATAGTTTAGAATAGAATTTTTGTCAAATTCTACATAAACAGAAAAAAAAATTAATTTTCACAACTAAACTTTGTATTACAAGCGCGTTGGGTTATTGTCACTACTAGATTCGAAAGGTGCGGTTCCTCTCATCATCAAGTGATAATTACAGTATTGTTGTATATTCTGTGCGGGGCTTGAGAAGAGGGGGGAGTTAACTGGAATGTGGACAGTAAAGGCGAAGTATTAGGAAATTTCATGACGTTTATTACTATTTTCTCAGAATTTTAATTCTTTTGTATTTCAACGGTTTATATATTGTTCATTATTAATCCTTTATAAGATACCAAGAGGAGAAGTTTTATTCTATGACGATGAAAATATTGTTTTGTTTCAATTATGTGGTTTGAAAATTCCAATAAGTTGTTATTTTTAAGGCAGCGACGATGTTTCTTTATTCTCGTATTTAGATTTCTCAAGATTTGACCTACATATTTTTTATCGCAATCTCCACAATTTATTTGGGCCCCGCCCCATTGCTTGAATAGACTACAATACTGTATTTAGTTTGGTTATCACCTGATGATAAAAGGGACTGCACCTCTCGAAACAAGTAGTGACATTAACCCAAGGTATGTGTAGTACAAATTTTAGTTGTAAAAATTAAAATAATCATATTACATCAATTAATGATAAACAAAAAAAAATTACATAATCAATTTTCTTTCAATACTTTTTCGATACGTGACGACCCCTTCTCAGGAAGGAATGTGACCTTTTGTTAAGACTAAGGTTTCGATTTGGTGTGAGGTTTGAGGTCATCTATCCAGGAGGCTTTTGGGGGATGATGCCGGCTCCCGAACCCAAAAGCGAGAGAGCCTCGGGCTAAACCAGTAATCACATTGTTTACAGAAGGGTCTCAACCCCTACCTGGATTTTCACTTAATAATAATAACCATCGATTATTTCGTATCGGCTGCGTCAAGCCAACCCAAGGGGGTCGAGTTCTTGTATTTTGATTACGGTGTCCAAAGAATCAGAAAAACAATTGAATACATATTTATTTAGGTTTCCCAAAAGACTAATAAATAATTAGCCACTCTAATTATAAATCTGCCTCAAGGCATACATTTTTTAATACATTATAAAAACAGTACATACATTATTACTAGATATATTATCAAATATAATTTTGTATCAACCGATTAATAATATTTTTTATAGTAAAAACCAATTCAGTGATAATCAGAAAATAATATATTAATGTGAACTAATATTTACTGTGAAATTGCATTTTCAGAACATGATAATGTGATCATTTTTTTGTTATCGCGGTAGCAACTAAATATATTTTTAATATATAGATTTTTCATGTATCTTTCTAATATGTATTAATAATACATTTGTTTGTTCCATTAATCATAGAATAAAAACACATTAATGGGATCGACATAAATATTATTTAGTAAAAAATTGTTGTGTTTTTGATATAAAACTTGAATTTAAATAGTAAATAAAGCTTCAAAGCATGTAATCAAACATAATATATTACTGAAAATATTTGTTTTTCACTAACACAAATTGTTTTAAAAACGTTTAAAATTGATCATATGTACTGTAAATTAAATGGTTTATAACTATATTAATTTTTAATAATTTTCTAATTTAGTTCAATGCAAATATGTCTTCGTAATTTTGACTTCAAGATTATAAGAAAATATATTTTGTATATGCAAGAACTTTCTATATTAAGGCAATTTTGTGGCACGCTGAAAATACATTTAATAGCCGCGGTCTTTTTTATAATATTTGTATTTTCTTAATTATAGCCAATAACATTAATTTTATTAGTTTTATATTAGTGTAAAGATCTTATCTATGTTATAGTTGTAAGAAAAATTAAATTTAGTGCATAGCTTCTGATATTAATGAATAATTAAAACCCACATATTCGTAAAAAAAAAAAACGCGAGAATCTTAATTGTTTTTGAAAGCGCGCCGGAACTTGATATTCCATTTTATATTATAAAATATAAAAGTAAAAATATCCATTACAAACCAGGATACTGCAATCGTCGCAGTATTTTGTAGATATTTAGAACAGTATAAATAACACTTATTATAAATCAATAGTTTTAATTTTTTTTTTTCATGTTACTTACGGCAAATGTGATACCATATTATATATTATATATAACATATACGTGTATTATATATTTAAATCAATTGACTTAAATTCTTATATCATTATATTTATTTTAACATGATTGTTCCACTCTTATCTGTGTCAATAACATATCGGTCCCGATGCGTGTGACGACCACGCATCCATTTTTTCACTTTTATAATTATGACATTTGAGAACAGGTCAGAGGTCGGCGAATGAATGACTGTTAGCAGTGTTAAAATTTGCCTGGCGTATCTGAAGCTTGCTCGTGGGGAGACTTCATGTCCAAATATCAATGCGAAGACAAATTTTCTCTAAGTCTCTATGTTACCTTATAACCTTTCGGCAGAAGGAATTACACGCTATATATATATAGGTAAATTACTTGCAATAGAAAAATTTGACAGTATAAAATTACTCATAGTTAACTTTGAGAAACATTTACCCGCAACAGTGCAAGCTTTTATCTCAGAAAAATGTGTAGTGGTGAGACCACATCATAAATATGGGATAAAACTAGAAGCTGAATGGTTTAGCAATGGGACTGGCTCTTTTTGGAAATGCGAAAAAATAAAATAATGAAAAATATTGAAAAGCTGACAATTTGGCCAGTCAAAATAGGAAAATGATAATTGTTTTCACATATATACCTGGCATTCTAAATGTATTATTTCACTCAGAATCGTATATTTTATTCCGATACCATAATATAAAGTCAAAAATACACGAATAGTGTGAAAATCATAACTCCAAGGGATTGGATTCAGTTCATAAGAACACGTAAAAGGACCAAGCCGTTAAAAGTTAAAAATGACGTAAATCCATTTATTCCTTTACTATTTACAAATATATATTTTTATTGTAAAATCGTAAATAATAAATTAAAATATACCATTCACAGACTTTAAATATTTTTGTTAGAAAAAATATATTAAATTATAAACATTGAGCCTGATTAAACCGTGATTGTATCGTCTAAGGCACAAATATACAGGGTGGCTCAAAAAAAGTGAAAACATCTCGTAACACATGAGTTATTTCGAAACCAAATATTATTAATTATAATTCTTAATGTTATTTTTTTGCACAATATTTAGCTAATCAGAGATCATCAAAACACCACATATTGCATAATCTACTGGGTTTAAATCTGGGCTGTTCGGTGGCCACATGCCTGGCTCGATGAAATTAATTAATTTCTCACGACGAAGAAAGTTGATTGTATTTCTAGCTGTATGAGATGGAGCTTCATTCTGCTGTAATGTCCAGTTATACTCCAGGCTTTTTTTTTTAAACTCTTTGATGATTTTCCTAGCACCCCCCAACGTTTTTCTATTCGCAAATTTGATCAGAATACGGTCTTCTGCAGTGATTTTTGTCATTCTGGGCAACAATTTGAAAAAACCGTAATATCGAAATATTACGTAATATAAGTAAATAAGTAATGAGTAAATAAGTAAACTATTTAAGCTATTGTTGATATAGTTAAACTAATTTTGATGGAATTATATCACATTTTACGAAATGATCTCACTTTTTTTGGGCGACCCTGTTTATATAGATTATGTTTCCATGATAGGTGACTTTAAAATGATATGAAAAATTAACGTAATCCTAATTAAATGACGAATAACCATGAATATTTTCAATTAAATTAAGAAATGTCCACGGATATCTACTTTAAACTGAGCAAAATTAATTTAAAAGTTTAAAAATTCAATATAAATCGCGTCATCAAAAAAGAATATTAAAATAATAAATTAGGGATCCATAAGACCTCCTTAAGGCACTTAAAAGCCTTAAATCAAAATTAATCTTCATTTACTTTCAGATAAAACCTTCTGAAGAGGGCTCGGCTAAATAATACTGGGTATTAAAAAAAGAGTGATTGAAAAATAGCTAATCTACGATTGGTTTCGCTCGGGGGGTAGTGATTTAGGGGATGAAAGAGGTCACTTTGAATCGGTCCAATTCATCAGAACAGACGCCTTAGTCAATGGCCGTAATACGTATCTGTCGGAAGCAGGATGGAAACAGGAGTTAGGTCAAAGGATAGGTAAATAATCTACATAGGACTTTTAATTTACTGTTGAATATATTATAAGAAAAACGAGGTATCTCGAGAACTTTATACACGATCTATAGATAGTTTAGGGAGAATAAAAAGTATTTTTAATGAGACCTTAATTTCATGTAATGCAATAAGTCATTTCACATGGGTACATCTATTTGATACGCATTTTAGATTGTAAATTGTATTTCAATTCAACATAATATATTATATATATAAAATTAATTGTACTGCTATTTATATTAGTAAAACAAGTATAAATTTTAAAACAGTTCAAGAGCATTAACTTACTTACTATATACTTAAATATTTTTTTCAGTTTATAAAGGTTTTTCAGAATTTTCCAATCATTTATTAGAAAATGGTTATACTTTTGATAAAAATAATGGGATTGTCTGTTTTACATATAAATAATGTTGATCAAAAATTTAATTATTTAGAATCATTAGAAATAAATAAAACATGTAAAATTAATAAAAATATTATAAATAATCAAATAAATTTAACCACAAATTTCATATGTTTGTTTTAGATTGCATTGCAGAAAGAAATAAATAAATACATGTATTACATATATTTAAATTTAAACGAAAAATCTGACACATACAATGCAGAAAAGCGCGTATTTTAGAAAATACACAGATTTATATTGAAATGAAAACATGATTTCATTAATATTAAACTGATGAAAGTTTAGAGAGAGACTTTAGTAAATAATCCTTGTGTTTGTTCTTTATGTGGAAAAATTTAAATGCTAAAGATAAACCAACCGTAAATCTCTTATTTATTTTTAAAATACTTTTGCTAGTATATTACGACATTCATACATTTTTAAAATAAATATTGAGCGACTCAAAAAAATTTCTACGTCTATGTTTTTGCTTCAGTGGCGTGGAAAATTATATAATATTATATTACACAGTAAAGAAAAGAAACGAAGAACGTAATTAGAGTTCCTGCAGTGGAAATATGATAACTTAGATATATTAATCCAGTTAAGGTGTGTGTGCGCGCGCACCCGAAGGATTGTTAGCAAGTTTTTTATTTATTTTTTATTTCTTCTTTATCACGTATACATATTCATTATAATTTAATTTTTTGCCAAACTGTATGGCAGTCAAGTGATAAAAAAATAATAAATATCCAATGAACATCTTCATACCAAATAATACCATAAATATGAATTAAATATATTAATTAGAAAGATATACATATAAAATCAATTTTATCGAAAAATAATATTGTTGCCCCACGGGATTCGAACCTGGATTTCTTTCCTAACCGGGGAAGGTGCATTATCCAACTATGCTACAGCGACAATATTTTTAGCGACAATTTTCGAACCTATATGTTACCTTTTTGATATTGATACATTTAATCGTTCCATTATTTGACAGAGCCATCTACCTTATTTTTACAGAATCTCAAATACCTTTGAGTAAACTGATAGCAAACGCCAGAATTATCAATTCATTTTTATTAAATTTTCGACATATTGATACAACATTATATAAATATTATATTATAAAGTTGTAATAATACCATATATGCTTTTTGCATTATTGTAATGTTGTAAATAGTGTACAATTTATGATGAGACTAATTTGTCGAAATAATATTGCAGGCACAGGTGTGTGCACAATCTTTAGAAGTTTGATATTTTTTGATGGGTTTATGACATTGTTGTCGAACCTCGGTAAAATTACATAACATTTATATCTTCTGATCAATCAAATAGGCAGGACTTTTTGATAATAGAAACAAAGGTGCCGAAACTCAAACCGTGAGACAGCCAATTTTGAATCCGTTCAATTTATCTGGTTCGTAAAATCATCATATTTTATCATTTGTTTGATTTATATAAATATGGATTGTAATTTGTTGAGCATTGTTTCATCATTTTTTTTTTTAAAACATTAAAAATACCGTAAAAAAGATGTCGGAATGCCGTTCCATCGCGTAACGTGACAGAAAAACCATTGCAAATAGGTAAAGCTATCCGTAATAATAATAATAATTATTATTAATGAAAGTCAACATTTGAAAATTGTGCAATAAACATCGCTCATGAGGATATTTACTTTGCTCAATTCACTTTTCTTAGAGGGAATGTTAAAGGGAGTGCTTTGCCATTTTGGCTACTTCCCTAGTAGACTACCAAATAATCGTATAAGAATATAGTGCAATTTGTATTTGAATTTAATACGGCTTTAATTAATTAACGTTGGCTATTTTTAAGTCTTTCTTATATTACTCGGCAGTGTAGTATAAGTATCCCCGTTCAGGGTTTGTTTCCCGCCAGAGACATTAATTTAAATCCATAATAATATTACGCTTCCCTGTTTTTATCTATGACTTTCTGAATGTGGTGGCATCGGTAGTGTCATTTGCTTCCCTAGGCTGTAAAGTACTCGCTTAAACGGTAAGGTTTGTGAGACTCCTGTCATAGATAAGAAAATCATCTTGTCATCTCATCTATATCTCACGGTCATATCGCGTCGCTCTATAAAGTTTAGTTCCTTATCTGTGTCACTGTCAAGTGTGACACGAATGTATTGTTCGTATTTTTCAAGAATATCTTTAAGTGAATTCCAGGAAGAAAAGTAATATTGAAATATAGATTCTACTAAGGCCGTGACCGAGTAGCGATCACCAATGGCCGCGTAGCGTCGAAAACAGCGACACCCGATTGGTTATCTGCTAGTTTTATTATATTATAACATATACAGTGGTGGTCATACAACCATGTATTGGGAGTGGGCGACGACGCGGGCGACATCTACTCCGGGGAATGCCACAAACCCGCTCCGCTCAATCTCCATTGCCCCTCGCTCCGCTATCTGCCGCACCGCCGACTCAATAAACCACTCTACAGAAACCTGAGTTTACCTAAACACGAATAGGTGCCGAACATCGCAAAAAAATCGAACTAAATATACAGCCTCCTTTACCAAATGATACTCTTAGCGGGGATGTGGTATTTGTAATTCTCTCGCAGGCAGGCACGCACGCGGCCCACGGGTCTGCGTAAACTCCCTTCTTTATTACGGTTAATGAAGGCTGCCAGTTTCTGTTTGGAATATTATCAGACTACTGGGATTTCTAGAAGATTATATCCTGAGATATTTTGGAATACACAGAAGGTCGGTCGTATTGCGAAATGAGCGAGAGCTCAAGCGTATGCACGGCCGAGGTAACGCCGAGATGGCACTCGAGATATTTCGGTAATGTTAAGCATACTACCCCAGATGCCGTTTCGAGTGCTTTGAATAGTGTAATCCAATAGTGGCCAATAATCTGAAATATACTTATTTAATTAATTAACTTAAAAAAATTGAAATCAGTTTACCAGTCATAATAATAAATATAATACAGGTGAATATTATTATTGTTTTTAAATAAATAGGAATTAAAAAATATTTTTTTATTAGGAGAACACATTTTTATTGTGAAGTTGTAATTATTCAGAACAGACGGTCTGTGATATTTTAAATATGAATTAAATATATTAATCAGAAAGATATACATATAAAATCAATTTTATCGAAAGATATTGCTGTTGCGCCACCAGGATTCGAACCTGGATCTCTTTCTAAACCGGGAAAGCTGCATTATTCATCTATGCTATATATTTTAAAATTTATATAAGATATATAAGAATTTAAGCTAAATATATAAGAGATCTAGGTTCGAATCCCGGTGGCGCAACTAAAATATTTTATGATTAAATTGATTTTATATATATATCTTTCTAATTAATATATTTAATTCATATTTAAAATATCACAGACCTATGTTCTAAATAATTACAACTTTACAATAAGAATGTGTTCTCTTCATAATAAAGTTGTATCAATGTGTCCAAAATTTAATAAAAATAAATTGATAATTCTGGCGTCTGCTATCAGATTACTCAAAGGTACTTGAGATTTCATAAAAATAAGGTAGAACGCTCTTTCAAATAATGGAACGATTAAATGTATTAATATCAAAAAGGTAACATAGGTTCGAAAATTTGTCGCTAAAAATATCACTGTAACATTGTTGGATAATGCACCTTCCCCGGTTTGGAAAGAGATCTAGGTTCGAATCCCGGTAGCGCAACGACAATATTTTTTGATAAAATTAATTTTATATGTATTTAATTCATATCGTATTAAAAATATTTTTTTAATTTGGTTTTTTTTATCGATAATTTTTTTTTAATGTGACATCGGCCAAGTGACTACCTATGGCAGCTGCACAAATTCGTGCTCTTTTAACCATATTTTTTATAACATTTTCGCACACTTCAGGTGTAATTTCAGCAATTTCATTTCGAATATTTTTAGCATCGAAATTGTTATTATTGGCTTATTGGCGTAGACTTTTTTTACAAGTACCCCCACAGAAAATAGTCGGGAGCCGCCACACTAGGTGATCGAGGAGGTCAGTCGATATCACCATATTTTGATATGCTGCCGGAAAAAAATTATCGTATAATTTTAAACGTAGCTCGGGCTGTGTATGAAGTGGCACCGTCCTGTTAAAGCTACATGTGTTGCAGGTCCAATAGATCCTTGGAAGTATTCCAACATGCGACGATAGCGATCACCATTAATGGTTACAGCATCACCTCTTGCATCTTGAAAGAAATAACGCCCAATGGTACAGTAGTAAAGATCATTGTTGTATAAATTGAGAATTTGCATATTACCCTAATAACGGCTGCTTTATTTATTAACAAAACCCGCCAAGTCGAAATGAGCTTCATCGCTCATGATAATTTTTTAATAAAAGTCAAACGATTATTTAGATAAAATGTTTTAATAATTTCAACTCGTTGTTCAGACATTAGATGCTCCATAATAAATTGTAATCATTTACTCTCAACGATTACTAAATGCGAACTGATAAAAATCTGCCAAATCAAAATGGCGGCCAAACAAAATCGGCCTTGAACATAATACTCATCCTGTACAAAAATAATATAAATTTTTTATTTCTACAAAGAATGAGGTGTAAGAAATTATTAATATAATTCATTTATGTAAAAGACAATTAAGACATTGATTTTTTTTTTTGGAATTAGATATGCGTACACGAAATACTCTTACTATTTTTAAAATTAGCTCAATGCTTGTGTTTAGATATGCAATAGCCCTGATGCGAAAATGTGCAAGTCTGCAATGGGATGCGAAACGTAGGTCAGAGAGGCACCGACAGAATTAAGAGCTCAAACCAGAAAACTCAACATTAAATAATATATGTGTTTATCCGTATATACGAGCTTAGTTACTGTGAAAATGATTATGGTGTGTCGTGGTGCAGGCTATATTAGATGATGTCAGTGCACCCTAAACGCAGCCAGCGGCCACTTCCATCTCGGCTCTTGCCTCATTCTACTACATACTATTAAATAGTTATTTTGTATTAGATTCTAACGAACCATTGTAACTTATTAAAATAAATTCAGTGTGATTTGTGAGCATTATTTTATATTAATCTACCTTCTCTGCCATTACTATCTGCAATTATCTCAAACAGTGCCAAAAGACTCAGCATCATACCTACACAAACACCGAATGATAATGCGATTGCCATTCTACATTTTATCCTTTAATTCAATGTTCACTACAACCATAACCTCCATATAATCATTATTTTTGCTATTTTCTAAAAAAATTATATAAAAAAAATATTTAAAAAACAGTAAAAATATAAAAAAAGTTTACTTTGAGTTTTTTATCGGTTTTCTATCAACGCAGGACTGATGGAAGGATTCGTTTGAAAATTTTAATTCCACACATTTCTCCTGGGGGATGTGAACTTTACATATTTATAAAGGCTTTGTTTGCCATCGGGGTGGGAAGTGGGACGCGGGGGTTTTGCAAACTAGATGCTTTAATCTCCTTCGGATTTTATATTCAGTTTAACAGTGCAGTCGCGAACGGCCGTGGGTCGGTGGGTGGGGGGTTTGGAAGGGGCACGCGACCACAGGGTTGAAATAATTGTTGGGAATTATTGTACGTAACGTATACGGTGCTTGGGGTGATAATCCCCCGCTTTAAATGGCGACACGTAAAATAACGTAGAAACACATTTTAAAAAATAGCGAAATTTATTTTAGTCACTTTTTTCGCCGCGAGAGCACAAAAAAATTGTAAATATTGTTCTTCTCGCAGTGTCGAGGTGAGAAAATTTTAATTAATATTTTAGGTTTATTTTTAATATATGATGCATGATATAAAAATATATTTAATTAAATAAATAATCTATATGTATATATTACCTTAACGTGTCAGGGTACATATGTCACTGCATATTTTCAGTAATAAAAAAAGCAAAGTTACGAGATCGCGTGTCTTATATAATTTAGTATATCTATACATTAAGAGTATCTAAATGTTTTTTATTTTATATATTCAATAACATATACAATAAAGCACACAATTAAATGCTTAACTTAAGAAAATACGCCAAGGTAACGTTTCTTTCTGACAACTATATTGACCGTCTCTTATCTATGGTATTGAGATAAACAATAGCTATCAATTTTCATTTATTTTAATATAATTTTTTTTTTTAACATAAAATAATACATTTAAAATAAAGGTGATTACTTTACTAGACGTAGTCTGTTCTAAAGTAATAACGTGTATAGTTTTTATAATATCTACAATCTAAAGTTATAAAAAAGATTTTTGTCCATAATATAGTTGGAGACAAAATCTGTAGGCGGCAGTAAGGTTAGCACAAATGACAAATTAGTTTCATTTTGTACACTGCCTACATCAAGTAACCACTTTGTTATTTTTGATTTAAAATCGTTAATTACTTTAGACTCCTTAAGATCTTGTTGCAATTTATTAAATTTACGCGGTGCGCAAAATAAGAAAGATCGTTAACCAAATTTTGTAACCACTTTTGGCACTAAAAAGTATCCTAAGGTTTTGCTATGAGTTTCCTTTGATATTTATATATTGATACATTATTTGTGATGGTATATGATGAGGTAACTGATTGTTCGTGATTCTTCGAGAAATCACTGCTATACTAAAAACTAAGCCTCCAACAGTTAAATATCAGTTATCAATTATCGTTTCAATTGAACGAAGAAAATGTAGAGCTGATATAAGTTTAAAAGAAATCGTTTATGTGGTTTGATCATATGGAACGGATGAATGAGAAAAAATTTAAATATCAGTTATCAATTATCGTTTCAATTGAACGAAGAAAATGTAGAGCTGATATAAGTTTAAAAGAAATCGTTTATGTGGTTTGATCATATGGAACGGATGAATGAGAAAAAAATTGTAAGAAATATATATATATATTTTTTTTAAATTTTTTAATAATAATAATGTAAGAATCACGGATAGATGAATGTAATTGTTATTATGTAACAATAAAATAATACTGTTGTATAGTATAATATCCATTTAAAGACAGAATCAAATGAATGGTTTTCTCACACAACCTAAACTAAGATATTTGACGTTAAAGATTTGGTACCTTTAATAATAATATTGGATATTTTTTATAGCGCCATTTTTGCTTTGGATGATTGTTGGCCAACTTATTGTGGTTATAAAAATGTTTTTCTAGTATCTAAGCTGCTGAAAATATTTTTATAAATGAAGAATATAACTTTTCGTTCACGAACCCGAATATAATTAATTTTTTTAAGGGTTAACGAGATCCGGAATTATTTTAGTTGGGTTAATTGATTAAATTATATTGTACTGTGTTAGATTATCTAGTGATAGGCGTGTGCGTCCCTACTTTGTCTCATTATATTAAAAAGATTTAAATATTTTATATATAAACAAAAAATATATAGACATGAACTAATGCAAATTTCTTGTCTTAATATTTTCACTTTGGTGTCATCCACATGATCACTTACGCAATCAAATAGCAATAAAATTTTAGAATGGGACTCGTAGTTAAATTTAGTTGTTTGTTAATAATTTTTTGATTAGTTTTACACGCTTTATTTAACTCCAACGATTGCAATTTATTTAATTTATGACCAACACCGTTTACATGCAAAATTGACAATCCCAATTTTTTATTAAAACCATGACCATTTTCTATCAAACGATTTGAAAATTCTGAAAACCCCCTATTGTTCAAACATCTCAAATGCTCATTTACTTTTATATTAAAATTTCTACCCGTTTTACCAATATAAAATGCAGCAAAATCCTTGCAGCAAGTTTATAGACACCGGAATCTACTGTAGCCAGCGCCAACTTGTCATCTTTATCTTTAAAATTTATGAGTAAATTTCCTATATTATTATTTGTATAAAATTCCGGTTTAATTTTGCTAACTTTTAAGTATATTTTTTAATGCTTATATCTCTAAAATCTTTTAGATTAGTCACATACAGCTTCAATATTTTCGACTCATATGTTAAATATGTATCTAACACAATAATATTATGTTTTACATCCAGTATTTTAAGATCCAAATTATTAAAAACTCTGTGGATGGGTTAATGAACCACGTTGTATTCTTATCATTAAAACCTTGTATCTGGAACATACGAGGCGCGTTTTTTAAGCAAGTACCGGATTTTTTTTTTAAAGAAACATAATTTTTACTACACTTTATTATCTTCTGACGCTACACACCTTAAACTACTTCTCAACACAGTCGCCACCATTATTTAAGCAATAATTTTTATATACCTTCGTCATAGAATGACGCCTCCTGGGATGGAAACCATGTATGATCATCAAAACACTTGCTACCAAGGAACCGCTTCAGATGATGATAATCATTTGGCGCCAAATCAGGACACACTTGGTGATGAACGTCAGCTGGTTTTATGTTTCGTGCATTCAAGAAACGAATCGCGGACCGTATCTCACAGTCGGCGGACTGATCTATTGTGTTGAACATTTCAACACTACGAGATGGCCACACTATGTGAAAACCTCTAACGTTGCATATGGTGAGTCAACAGATGAAGGAAACCATCGCAAATGCAGCGCTACACCGGAAATATCCGGAAAAAGAACTTGCTTAAAAAAAAAAAAAACGCTCGTATAATATCCATAGAGTCAAAACAATATTTCGTTAGAGATTAAAGTATTTGAAATACATTTGAATCTGGGAGATAAGTGTATTAAAACTGCTGTTGTTTGTGGCATATTTTCATCAGACATTCAAGTATTTGAAATACATTTGGTGTTTCAGAATACAAGAGACTTTGTGGAAGGGCAAATAATATACTTGGTATACACCTATCATTAAAACCTCGTATCTGAGTGGCGCATAATGATTTGTACTTTCACAGGAGTGCTGCTCTTAGCGAGATCATTATTTTAAGAGCAGAAACCGGTCCAAGAAACGCTTCCGGATGTACCAACTCTCGTTACGGATAAAACTCGGCAGATTTGCGATTCAGACCAGAAATGTGTTGTGGCTGACTGCGAATTTTTTCCTAGGTATACAATAACATTTCGGTTTAGTATGATTGGTAATATATATTTTTTAACTGAATGTAAATATTAATATTAACCTTTATCAAAATACTGCGCTTAGCATCTTGGTACTGGGGCAAATTACCAGTGTGAGGTGCTTCAAAATGACGCACCGTTTGAAGGTCAATGTAAAGTGTATTACAAGCTTAAATGTTATGTAACATTTATTTTTAAGCTTAACTAGAACATTTTTCTTATTGTTTGATATCTATGAAAGGTCCATGGATAACTGATCGCCGTGTGTGAATGCTTCATTATATTTAGTACATATACATATCTGTCCCCCCCCCCCTCTACCTTTATCTTATACCTAAGAACACGACTTTTTTCTGTGTATTGTCTATGAACTTGTGAATTGTGAATGTCCTGCTACCAGATCGACACACTGACTTGAATTACTATTATGTATTCGGTTTCTCGCGGTGTGCGCCAAAGATTACAATTAATAATGCATAGTATCTAATCATTCGCATTCGTAATCTAAGGTTGTGATCACGACTGGAGATCTATCTTTTACACTCTCTGACCAAATTATGTAAATTTATCGAAATTATATTCAATATGTTAAAATTAAAATAATTAAAAGGACAAAGGCGTTAGCGTTAAAAAATTAAAGGATATTTTTTTTAAATACTAATTAAATGTATAAATTAGAAACTTATACATATATAATCAATTTTACCTGGATATTTTTCCAAACCGGGAAAGTTGCATTATTCATCTATGATATAGCAACAGTAAATTTTCGAACATATATGTCACACTTTTTCGAATTAATACATCTATCGTTCCATTATTTGAAAGCCATCTACTTTGTTTTACATATAAGTTCGAAAATTTGTCGTCAAAAGTACTGTCGCTGTAGCATAGTTAGATAATACACTTTCCCCGATTTGGAAAGAGATCCAGGTTCGAATCTCGGTAGCGCAACAACAATATTTTTCAATAAAATAGATTTTATATGTATATCTTTCTAATTAATACATTTAATTAGTATTTAAAATATCACAAACCTTTGTTCTCTCAATGTTAATTTTTTTGCCAAATTTGATAACTAACGAAACCCTTACAAGTAAACTAGTTAAAAACAGTATATAAAAACAATCTTCAAAAAAGGACGTTTCACATTGAAAATATTGTCAAGGGTGAACAGCGAACATGGCGAGGGCGAGTGTCACAGATTTAACCTTGAACGCGCGGCACGAAGCGAAGATGCCCCAGAAGGGTAGTTCGTGACACGCGCCCGCTTTCACACCCCTATCTGCCGCAAGTAGGTACATGGCAACGAACTGATAAAAACTATTTATACAAATATGTTACAACTTGGTTCACGTATTATTTATATGAAACCATTATTAACCTTGCGACAGATTATTTATTAACATGTCGCTAATGACTCCAATAGATGGTCCAAGTATGACATTAAAATAAAAAGTTTAATTACTAAAGAGAACACATTCTTATTGTAAACAGTCCATAGGTCTGTGATATTTAAAAAAATATTAACTAAATGTATTAATTAGAAAAATTCATATATAATCATTTTTTTTTTAAAAATGTATAGTTTTTGCTACCAGGATTCGAACCATATTTGAATAATGCACCTTCACCGGGTTGAAAAGAGATCCAGGTTCGAGTCCCGGTAGTAAAACCAATATATTTGTCGATAAAATTGATTATATATGTATAATTTAATTATTTATTTTTTATTAAAATATATAAAAACGATTAATGATCCACCATCTCAGTCACTGGCTCAAACTAATAAAATAAATAAAAAATATTTAGAAGCTTCAAAAATTGATTGTCATGTTATATTTAGTGATCATAACTGAATAGCCAGGTTTATTATCTTATTTTGCGTGAGGCGTATGAGTAAGCGCTTGTGTTTGGATAAAATTATTAATTTAACGTCGACCGCTTTCGATACAATCGTATATCGTATGTGCACACTAACTGTTCCATAAAATTAAATAAGCTTCATATTTGCATATTATGTATGTATTATATTTGCATATTGTATAATCAGTGCGTCCAATCAGACGAAGATACAGATCTATTTACAAATAGGTTTATATACATTTTATAACTGTTCAAAGGTTTTTGGCGAAAATGTGAAATTTCATGATTATTTTGAAAATTGAGTTAAAGCACGGTTTTATTTCACTATATATTTAACGTTAGAACGTTCTCTTATCCATTTGAACTTCACCCCCGCCACTGTTAACTCTAAACCCACCATATATTTCTGTCTGAAAGTGTTTTTAATTTTAGTTGAATTATATTATTGATAATGAAAAAATGTTCCCGGAAACATTCTAACGTTTAACATAATAAAAAATATAGTGAAATAAAACAGTGTTTTAACTTAATTTATAAAATACAAATTTTATTACTTTTTTTTAAATTTATAGGTGGAAACATCATTACATTACATTTTTACTTTTTAATATTAATAATAGTTATATTACCGGGGTCCAAATTATATTCAGCCATCGAGGGTTAATATGGTGGGTACTCGTGTGAATAAATTTAAAAAATAGGGAGAAAATAACTACCCTTTGTCAGTCATGAAACAAATTTAATATTTACTCAAAAACTACCCAATGGTAATTTCATCGTTTTTAGGCTGCTTCCCTTATGGTACGCCTTGATAAGAACACGTTCAAATTTAGAAAGTCAAACAATGTATACATAATATATTCATCACTGGTTTCAATGCGGAAAATATATGATGTAATATACATATTAATAGGGTGGTTCATCTATTTTAGAATTACGTCGTTACAAATGGCATATAAAATGTCAAATTACAAAGTAGCGAATATTATTTTTTATTTATTTAAGGCTCACCTTTCAAAAATAATTCATTACATCACACATTAAAAGGATCAATATAAATATTATTTAGTACGAAAATATTATGTTTTTGATTTAAAATTTGATTTTAAATAGTAGCTGAAACCCCGAAGCGTGTAAGCAAATATAATAATTATTTAAAAAAAATTGTATTTACACAAGCACAGTGTTTTAAAAACGTCGAAAATTGATCGTATGTACTGCAGATTAAATGGTTTATAACTTTATTAATTTTTAACATTTTGCTAATTTGGTTCAATGAGAATATATATATCGAACATACAAGAATTTTCTATATTAAGGCAATTTTGTGGCACGCGGAATATAAATTTAACGGTCACAGACTTTCTTATAATTCTTGTATTTTCTCAATTATATCAAATATAATTCAGTTTATTAGATTTTCATTAGTATAAATGTCATATCTATATAATAATTTAAAAAATTAGTCAAATATAGTATATAATTTCTAATATAAATGAATAATAAAACCCAACATTTGTGTAAAATCGCGAAAATATGAATTATTTTTGAAAGTGAGCCCATAAGCATTAGTTTTAAGAATGATATATATTTTTTTTAATTTTAAAAATATTGACAAAGTGATACTATTATTAAAGTATATATTATACTTTTATTTTATTATGAATAGAGCACATATAGCTAATATAAATGAATGACATCAAATACTTAAATACATCCCATGTCTATCTTATTTTTTAGGTGATTATGTCACGGAACAGACTTGGTAAATAATTTTGTAAGGAACTAAAAATCAACTGATAAAAAAACCTACTTAAACTTTTTAATGTCTTAATTTATTGGTAAACTATGCATTTTAGACATTTCATGGTTTTAGTTTAGGAGAAAAATAGGCTTTTTAGTCATATCGTGGTTTTAGTTTAGTAGTAAATAGTCTTAGTCTATGGTAATTAAGCTTTTTAGACATATCACACTCTACAGACTGGTTGTGTGATTTGTAGTAAATTTTGACTACAGTAATTTTTTTATTATAACCTAACCTAACCAAACCATCACCCATTTGCGGGTTGTTGTATGGTAAATATTACTAAATAACTTTTCAAACACCTATTATATATAGCAAAGCGAATAATCATCAAATACCTGCGAATTTTATAAAAAATTAATTATTTTAATTATTCACCATTGTGTAATACATACAATTTTAAGCTTTATTTATGACTTTATTAACTCCCGCGTTCGAAATCTGTCACTTTGCTTGCGAAAAATCTTCGAGTTTCGAACAAAAAAAGTGACAAAGCAGCGAGATCATTATCGGACGAACTCTTATCACTAAATTGATCATCAGAGTAGTATGATATTTAATGATTAATTGTCAT
Source organism: Eubasilissa splendida (assembly GCA_031772225.1). NCBI lineage: Eukaryota > Metazoa > Arthropoda > Insecta > Trichoptera > Phryganeidae > Eubasilissa > Eubasilissa splendida. The sequence goes on from CM062864.1 coordinate 20,606,647, forward strand.
ATACTGTAACTTTAAAAGGATCAATGTGACAGACGACTTTTAAAACAGCTGTGTCCGCCATTTTTAAAAAGGATTCTCGGTTTTGTAGTATTGGAATTCTGTTTACTATTGAAAGTTATTTCGGTATGAGTTAATATTTTTTACCAACGATCGAACAACCCAAAAAGTTGTTTTTTATTATTGTAAAAATTTACCACTGATTACACGACCGGGTCTAAGTCTAGTGGTAAACTAGACGGGTAAACTTTTTAGAGTAATCATTCTCTTTTTAGACTTACCACTGGTTTATATTTTAATAACTTAGGCTTTTCACACTAATCATATTATGTATTTAGACTTAGTCGTGTGGTAAACCATAGTTATTAAAATTATCATAGTTTTAATCTAGTGATAAACTAGACTTTTAGGTTTAAAGTGACTTGATTCCAGAAAAAAATCTAGGGTTTTCCGACATCGCCCATTATTATGAAAGAGGTCTAAGTCAAGAAATTGAAAAAAATTAGTATATTAATTATATAGCGTGTTTTAAATTAACATAATATGATGCAAATTGTAACAATTGTGAAGCGTTATATTCAGCGTATTGTTACAAAGTTCAACAGTATTTTGCTTATGTTTGATAGAGTAAGTCATTTCAACTTAAAAAAATTATTTCCTTATAAGCTATATGTAAAATTTATATGTAGAAATAAATTATATATCTAGTAGACACAACACGATCAAATTATCTATTTTACCCAAATTTTGGCAAAACTAATTATTTAAAAAAATGTTTTGTAATATTATTAAATTAAAAAATTTAAAATAAATGGTGACCAGCGGAAAATGTTTAAGTTTAATATTAAATAATAAAAAAAACTACAATGTTATTCTCATATTTTTTTTATACAAAATTGAATTTTTATTATATGTATCATGTTATAATCAGTTATTTTTGTACTCTTTGTTTCTCTCAAAAAATAAATAAAAATAAAAATAAAAATTTGAAACATGAAAATTTTGAAGTCAAAAAATTACGAGTCTTTTTTAAAAAATAACGCCTTGTCTCAACGCGATAGCAGCAATATCAAAAATAATATAATTTACTGTACGCACTCCAAGGAGATGAATTATTTGATCATTCTCTCGAGGAATGGTCCCGGAATTGCCACCCCGGTGATAAATCACACCACGTTTGATGAATATCGCCCTGGTTCAGGAAATTCAAAGCTTTGGTTATTTCCAAATTGATAAGATTTATAGTATCTACCTACACAGTACATCACTCGGCCAACGCAAAACAGGCGGGAGGGGAAGCAGTGACGAGGAGCAGGTTATTTGCTCCAAAGAATGATCAAATATTAAACCAACCAGACTAGATAGTAGACGCAAAAGTTATCGAATTCAATATAACTTGGGAAACTCGGAGGTAATTAATTATCAATTTATTGATTTGAATCCTGGATAGATATGATGCCTGAGATTACCGTCGGATGGCTGATTGGGTTTCGCCAAGTTGATGACGGATTTAACGGGTGTTTGCATGATTCAATAGGTATTAAAGAGGATTCTGAAGTTACTTACAAACTTACATCATATCGATAATCTCATCGGTTTGAAGCTGATACATTCTTTTATACATTCGATACCCCAACGTAAGCTGTCGTAAATAACAAAATAGGTCACTTTTATTATTAACACTATTGTTCCGTATTCGACCTATTTTTTGTGAATGACTTGAAACAAAATTATTATTGTTAAAATGCAGTGTGATTGTCAACAGTTTTAGTTTTGTTCCTACCCCTTAGTCCACTCCCAATCTGTACACATTGTTCTTTCAGCTCAACTGGATTGTTTTGAATTCGACAAATTGTCGAAGTGTCCTCGGGTGATCATTTCATGTTGGATCACTTGTTCATATACTGCTGTTATTTTGTGGATGGTAATGAAGATTATCAGAGATTTTCCGTGACAGTTTTGTTCATTGGGGTGGACTTTAGGATAAGCCGGTGATGGCGTTACCATCTCCTTATCCCTTAAGCCATCCTGGCCCGCTATCAAAGGAATCCTTCATCCCTCATTATTCCCTATTTTTAATTCCCTACTACATTCCCTTCTCCTTCCGATTACCCAACCGCTCATTTCCCCTTTCCATTCCATCCCGTTCGATTCAACCATCACCAACCATTGAGATCGGCGACTTGCGTCGGTCACAACTATCATTACAAAATTTTGTACTACACACATGATGGGTTATACTGTCACTACAAGTTTCAAGAAGTGCAGTTCCACTCACCAGCAGGTGATAATCAAACTAAAATTAAGTTTGGTAATTTTTGTGAAAATAAAACACTTTTTTTATTCTACTCATTTAATTTACTTGAGCGTTTCACCTTGTAAGGGCTTGACGCGTTTCACCTTGTAAGGGCATTATCAATTTAACAATTTATTAATACGATAACTTGTATGAGTATATGTATTAATGTTAATCTATAGGATTGCGCGTTTTTACATCCTTCAATTGGTACCCCTGGGTTTTCTGGTGAAAGTATAGGCCTGTGTACTTTGGTATTGGCGGATATGCCACTTAACTTGCGACAGAAATACTACAGCTGCCATCGAGATCGGTCTACTACTAACGCTCTAGGAAACGTAGACGGCACAGGCGAGGAATTTTCAAGCGAACATACATCAGAAGAATCAGCAGAACAGGTATCAAGACTAGCAGTCCGCATTGCATCTGAGAGATCGGCTGACTGCACAGATTAGTGCTATATCTGACTGTACTAAAGTGACACATTTTTATGTTATCAATAAAAAACTTAAGAATATACGCTGTATAAGTTGTTTTACATGCACATTAGTGAAGGACAACTTTATAATTGTAGTTACATGAGATAAAAACTGATAATTCTGAAGGTTTATAATAAATTTTGCACGATTTTATTAATTAAATTAACTATTCTGTTTCAACACTAATACTATTTTAATGTCATATTTGTGGTAATATGTTAAAAAGGATAGCTATGTAATTTTATAATACAAGTGGACAATAAGTTATATTAAATATGAATTAAATATATTAATTATAAAGATATACATATAAAATCATTTTTATCGAAAAATATTGTTGTTGCGCTACCGGGATTCGAACCTGGATCTCTTCCCTAACCGGGGGAGGTGCTTTATCCAACTAAGCTACAGCGGCATTATTTTTAGCGACAATTTTTCGACCCTATATGTTACCTTTTTGAAATCAATACATTTAATCGTTCCATCATTTGACAGAGCCATCTACCTTATTTTTACAGAATCTCAAAATACCTTTAAGTAAATCTGATAGTAGACGCCAGAATTATCAATTCATTTTTATTAAATTTTGGACACATTGATACAACTTAAGCTACAGCGGCATTATTTTAGTTGGATAAAGCACCTCCCCCGGTTAGGGAAGAGATCCAGGTTCGAATCTCGATAGCGCAACAACAATATTTTTCGATAAAATTGATTTTATATGTATATCTTTATAATTATTATATTTAATTCATATTTAAAATATCACAGACCTATGTTCTGAATAATTACAACTTCACAATAAGAATACGTTCTCCTAAAAAATAAGTTATATACCTAACATAATGTATAAACATATACATATAAATTCAGTAGAATCAAAAAGTGTTTTATTTTCAAATATGTGATTATTGAGTTCTAAAAACATACCTTGGAAATAGTAAACCAGTTTGGTAACCTATTCATGTAGCGGGGCGAGGCTCAAGAAGGGGATGAGAAGTTTCAATCATTAATGGGAATATGGACAGTAAATGTGAAGTGTAAGGGAACGTGATATTATTAATTAGTGTTTGATCCTAATTTTTTAAATTGTTCATAGTTAATCTTTTAAAACGCATCGAATACCACCTTCCATTCAGGTCATTTTTTGTTGTAGCATTTGATGACAGAGTCTTTTATTGAAATTTCCGGAAATAATAGTAAATGTCATTTTGCGTTTTCATCTGTTTATTCAAATTCTACAAGTGTATTAAAACAATATAATTTCTATAGTTTTTGATAGCCTTTCTCCAACTTTCCCTCCAACAATCCCTTTTTAAATAATTAAATCCAAGTTTAAAGCAAAAATATTCCAATTTACTTGAATTTAAGTTTAATTCTTTAAATGTTACATCGACCAAAACAAGTGGTAGTCCAAAGATGCCAGATTTGAAGAATAAGGAAGGTGAAACAAAACTTCCATTAATTATTAATTATTATTTTTGAGATATTTACTATTTTATTGTATCTTTTGCCTTTTGAATATAAATGATCACATTGTATCAGCCCTGCTTATTTTTTAATGTCGTCTGTAGATTCATATCTAAAATACTTCAGTTAGTGTCCACAATACTATTCAGAACCAAATCTGCTTTAAGAACGTCAAAAATTAGAATTATTCGCTCTTAAATCACTCAAAATACGAATTTATTTTTTATAAATAAATATTTTATGTTATGTATATAAAATATATATTATGTATGCAATCAATTTTGTTAAAATATGATGTATAAATCAATTAATATATACACATATATTTATTGTAAATTTAAGGCTTTCACGGGTCGAGTATAAAATTAGAAAGGAATATCCTTGGTTATATAAATATGGTTTCTTGGTTATCTATATAATATTTAAAACCACTTAACATCCAAAATTTCTCAGAATCCGATTATACGACTTAACGTATGAACTAATAATAACAATAATATTTTCCCTCAGAATTATCAGAAGTAATTATTAGTTCGTAAACATTCTAATTATACAATGTGAAGATTAGTGATTTCAGTTAGCGCTGAATTGACGGCCTAAAAATACGTGTTTCAGGATCATTTTAGAGCGATGCTTCACCAATTATTTCGTATTTAGAGAGAGATATCGTATGCAATAATGCAAGAGTTTAAAGGGAAATAAATATGGGACTTGGAGGATGGGGCAGAAGAAGAAGAAGTATAACAATATTTTTGATTTTATCTAGTATTGTTAATATTTCATGCAGGTGAACTAATCTTGTGACTTAATTAACGCCGTTAATATTACATAAATAAATAATTACACCACTTTCTAGGTGACCTCATCCTGTGGGGTCTTTAAGGCCCTATAAAGAGGTAATAATTTAAGGCTATTAATGAATAATGAATGCGAAATGATTCTCCTCGACTCGATCCATTTGAATTTTTTCATAATGAATATTTTATATTGTCTGCGTAATTAATATTCATCTATCGGCCATCTACAGGCGATAACTTCCACGAAATGATTGAATAAAGCGATAACTCCATTTGATCAACTAATTGAATCCATCAATCAGTTAAGACTATCGGAGAAATTATCAAATAAAAGATCAAATATAATTTATACAATATATCTTATTAAAGAGATTATACAAGAGGCAAATTTAAATACGAAATCAATTAAAGTTCTCCCAAAATGTATAATTATTATTCTATAATCCGGTGGTTCAGAATATATTAATAATATTAATTGAATTATTAATTTTTCAAATGATAAAACTAATACTTTGTGACATTTGAAATTGAGCGGCGGCGCGGTGTCTGATTGGCGTGAAGGCTAGACGAATGGGACAGCGAATGGGGTTTGTTGACGGGAGAGGACTTCCGTACGAACGGTCGCGGTGCCAATGGCGATGACCAAGATCGCAAATGAGGGTTCTCTCCCGCGGTGGATTCAGAGATTGAAAACAGGCCTGATCTATTCGCGTGATCCGTCCCGTTCCCAAGAAGATGTTTTTTTTTTTAAAGAATACTCAAGATTTTTCCTCGTTATTATTAATATTATTTTGCGGCGTTACAGTTTCTCTGAGAACCTTTGTTGAAGGCATTATTGCTCCACCTTTTTAAAGATTTATTTATTTATTCATCAACACCCGTAGCGGCATTTACAAAGGCTTCATAAAAATGAATTATCAATAATGTCGATTCATTAAGTGTGTTATTATTCTCTTAACCTTTTTTATTTCAATATCTGTGATTTTCGAAGAGATTTACAGAAAAAAGGTTGAGAAAATAATACGCACTTACTTTATCAACCCATAGATGATGGCAGTGTCACTACTGTTTAAAGAGAAAATAATAATTAACTTAATCAATTGACCCGTAGATGGTGGTAATGTTACTCGCAACTAACATATAAAGGAAGATATAGAATTGATTAGTAATGAGTTAAGTTCAAAATAAAATTATCTCGACTGTAAAGGCCTAGGTTTCTTAAAGGAAACCATCTACAAAAACGAGATCTTTCATAGAAGAAACGCCAGTGCCATATATATGTTGTCTGACGACAAAGTTAACGCTACGTACATCAAAACTCAATAAAATACATTTAGTGTAATATCAAATAACTTTAAACTCACCCCTATTATTCTCAATGAATAGCTCCTAAGCTCACGGGCTTTAGAACCTTCGTAACAATGGAGGTTGATTCGCTACAGTGTAATATAATACGGCATTGTTTAAAGGGATTTTTGATAATTACATTCGACTAATTGTACGAACACGATTACATTGTATTTGTCATATAAATATGGGGTCCACTTGACAATGCTAGGATTGGGATTGGGGATTAGCCCGTCCGAAGCTAATTGATTTGTATAATAATTCATCTTCTTCAGCGACTTTGTGTGACTTGGAAGTCCATGACCGCAGTTACAATAAGACGCCGTCCATTCCTTCACAACATCTTTGTGGTCCAGTGTAAAGATGGTTAACCTTTACCATACCATGATATAAAATACCCGAATGCAGCCATGCTGTCAACTCGTATTACCGTAAATAACTGTTTTTAAAAAATATTTTTACTACTTAAATAACTTTAAAATTTAGAGCACTCATTAAGTCCTATACAATGTGTCCTTCCTTCTTATCTCTCTTCATTTAATTAGTGAGAAAGAGACAATTATATTTATATGTTTGTTTTTCTTCTCACTATCAAAATAGTGTGTGATCTCTGTCTTTCATATCACAAATAGTATTTTTACCAATGTATTAATTTTACGACGGATTGAATGGATAAAATAATTGTTTTTGTACGATTCCCTTTTTATAATTGGTTTTTTACTAGTCATAACTAAGTACTAATATTTTCTTTAAGATTATCTAAAATATGAATTTAATGTTGCATGTATTTACCGAAATATTACAGGTTTAATTATGATGGTAGACCAGTGCTACTGCATGGTTTGGGAAGGGTTAGTACAAGCGATTTGATGGAACACCAGTTTAAGTTGCAGACAAATGTTAGATCATTTGTTCGGTTGCTTTTGAAACAGGTTACAACTTTTGAAATGCAGTAAATTTGAAACTAGTGATGACAAACCGTTATGCGACTATGATTGTGATGATAATAGGTAACTGAGACTTTACGATGATTAGTAAATTAGATGTAACTATTTGAGGTTTACTTTTTAGTGTTCCAGTTATTACGTTAAACAATTAACAATCATTATTACAACTGAACATAATAACGGTTTATATAACGATGTAACTATCAATACTAGACTAATACATATGAACTGTGCTAGTTTTAACCTTCAGTTCAATAATGTATGCCTGTTGGATTAGAGTTGATATGGAGGCCAGTGTGTTATGAAGTTATACACGTAGAAGGGTGGGGAAACCGAACACATGTCATGTCAAAGCAAATAGCCTAATGGTAATTTAGCGGTCAGCTAAATTAATTTAATCGAAAGGTTTATGAAGATTACGATAGACTATTGCATTGGTGAGAGGATAAAGGTGACTACTGAATGATGAAATATATATATATGACCCACCCTGGTACATAGTTCATAAGATTCCTTACTAAAAAAACTTTACTGGTAAATTCCACACCCTACAATAAAATAAATATTTCGTATATGAGGACGTTTAGACAATTAGATAGAGATACAAAAAAATATTATGCAGCCATGCCCTAAATTTAAGTTCGCGAATGAAAGTGGTATGATCACTCCCTGTACTTTTGTATGGAATTTATTTATTATTTATACATATATATACATTCAATAATATAATAGAGTTATGAACTTCAAAATAAGAATAATCTTTAATAATGGGGGTGGCTATCGACATTTATATAAAGCAAGATCAAGATCTATAATAATACAAAAGTGAAAATTAATAACAAAATATATTTTAAAAATTGAGAAATTGATCAGATTTGAATTTGAGAATCAGAAAAATGTCTAATACATAATTATTTTATTATTTTGAAGACCTTTAAGCCATTTTAGAACGTCTTTTTTGTACACCTTTATATTTGCTGCTAATTTAGTTGATTTTGACAGTTGGTTATACAGTTTAGGAGCAATGTATGACGCATGTCTATTCTTAATTTGGACATTTTTATAATAACATCTTCAATAGGCTCGCTCCGAGTCTGATGTTAGGATTTTTATTTTGTACTCTTTAAAAAATGAAATAAAATAGATTTTTTTACATAAGGAATATAAATTTAAAACACGAAAATCTTTAAAAATTTGTTGAAATACAATCATAGACTCTCGCTGAAACAATACTAAAGCGACTTGAATGAATACTAGTCATTCCATCAACATATTTTAATTTTATATTCTCTGTATCGTAAAAAATCGACAAAATATTTCGCACGCCAGGCTAGAGACTGTTGAGAGCTTATAATGAAAAAACGGTTCGTGCCGCAAAATTTTAATGAAAGATTACATAGCGAAGCTTTGACGTTTACAAATCGTCATTGGTTGTAAATTAGTGCAGCTTGTATCGCCGCGCACGAGTGTGGAAGATGCGAGGAAAACAATTTGTCAACAGTGATTGAAAGACGGATCTCCATTTCTCGCAAGAAAAGTTTTTGTAATTCATAAACTGACGGATATTGATGGCCTGGAATAAAAAGTGCCTCTATAAGAATTTCAATCTGTTTGACGGGCGTCAAAAACCATTATTAGCGCTCAGATTGCCATTACGCTTTATGACTGATATCAAACGGAGCAACACTTAAATTACTAACTCAAAAAATAACTAACAATAATAAATTTAAATATTATGAAATTAACACTCTTACGACGAAGAAAGTTGATTGTATTTCTAATTTTTGATCAGAACTCGGTCTTTTGCAATAATTTTTGTCATTCTGGGCAGCAATTTGAAAAAACCAAATATAAACAACGGAAGAATTAATAATCAAAGACGGTAATACAGGTAAATAAGTAAGTAAGTAAATTAATAAATAAGGAAATAATGTAAAGCTGATGTTATAGTAAGATTAAGAAAGGATCACGTAGATGATTTGGTCATATGGAACGCATAAATGATAAATGACTCAAGTGTTGATGGCACCAAAAATAGAGGACGTCCGCGGAGACTTGGCACGACCAGGTAAACCAGATAATGAAGGATGGTTCTGTTAGAAGCCTCAACAATCGGCGAGCTTGTATAAGAAGATGTATGAATGTGGATGAGGCGAGAATTGTGTGTCAGGACAGAAGAGTGTGGCGCTCTATCCTCTCTGCCTACCCCCGCGGAGAAACGGCGTAATGGTAAATAAGTAAGTAAATTAGTAAACTATTTAAGATTGGTTGATATAGTTAACCTAATTTAGATGTAATTATATCACATTTTACGAAATGTTCTCATTTTTTTTGGGCCACCCTGTATATATAAATAAATCAATATTCAGAAGATAACAAATTATCCTGCAAAATTATTACCGCAATTTCTCTTGCAACCGACACGTAGAGAAAATATTGTATCACTGGTGGGGTGAAAAATTTTCCCTGACAATTATAAACGATAGGATTACTAAATATTTACAAAGCAGTGACAATAGCAGGGTTAAAGTTGCTGCGCTGAGAGGAATCATTGCCTCGGCGTCAATAAATATTACCTAAAGACATTTCTGTGACAGCGGTTAGGGAAATATTGAAATACAACATAATATATAATATTATATCATGATTGTGTTTATTTAACAATATTTGATACAGGCTGTTTTTTTAAATTATATTTTGTCATTTTTCTTCTCCCTTTCTCTCCCTCAGCTCCCCGACTGAAGCTAAACACGCACTAAATAAATATAATTTGTTGAATTTTTTCTGAATAAATAAAAGATTGCGACCAATGGCGGTTTTGTGATGGCAGCTGTGCCGCTCCGTCTTGTCACTATGTGCGAGACGTAGTTGCACAGTCGCCTGGTAGTATTAAAAAATGCCAATCTGGCGGCGATTGAGTAGGACTATATAGAAGCTTTTACTTATAAACAGTCCTGCGAAAATCTCGACTGTGGGTCATGGTTTACTCTATAATTTCATCAACTAGATGCAATGAATCCATCCATCGCCATTTCAGGTCTTTTTCATCCTAAAGTTCTGCCCAAAATAATTTCCTTTCTGGGCGAAGAAGTGTTTTTTTTTTGTGTACTACTATAGATTTAGCTTGCAGTAGTTAAATTTGTTGCAAGATTGGGGCATTCATCCATCACGCTATTCATGTGTAATATCCTTCTCTAGCGCTGCATTTTGAAGGCATCTATTTCCCACTTGTCGCCGTTGTGGACCGATCAGCATTATTTTGGTTAATAGATTTCCATAATCTTGTAAGTATGTTGTGACGTACACGACATAGTGTCAGCGCGTCCACCGGTTTCACTCAAGACAGAACATAAGACTTGTGGGTACTATGAACAGAATTGGCTGTTCTGTCCCCCGCCTGCTTCCAACAGTCATTCTCAAGGAAATATAAATAAAATTAGAAATAGATTTTACACAACAGATAATACAATTGGAACAAATAAACAAAGAGAAAAACGTTGTAAAATGACATTTTAATACCCTAAGCAACTTCCATCAGCAGCATGACTGGAATATTTTCATCATGTTCAAACACAGCTAGATTCATCCACTTTCATTCATAATATTTGACAATACTAAAATAATAATAAAATAGATGATCGATGAGCAATCCTTGTGTGGTGAAGTTTCACTGGATAATTTCACATGTAAATTGACATCATTCACGGCGTAATGTTTAAATATGGGTTTTTTTCTAGGTGAAGATGACTCGAGCTTAGTCGTGATCGCCAACCGTCTCTGTTCATGTTCCGAAGCATTAAAAAATCAGCTTAAGCGGTACTGTATCCAGATAAAGGAGCCTCCCAACGTGAAGGTCCATACTTAGGAAGGGATTTACATCATGTAAGAAAACAAATACAATACTACACACTTGATATAACACATATGCCTAAGATTAGATATTCTGACCCTTCATCAAATGTTGAATCACGTGGTTGTAATTTACTACGTTCTAGGAGATATCGCCAGCGTTCCTGTTTTCCGTCAATGTAAATGCTTTAACAAAGATCCTTTAGCGCAGCAGTGTTGCCATTGCCACTACAAAGCAACCATATACAAATATCCTTTAGCGCAGCAGTGTTGCTATTCCTACTACAAAGCAACCATAAACAAAGATCCTTTAGCGCAGCAGTATTGCCATTGCCACTACAAGGCAACCATAAACAAAGATCCTTTAGCGCAGCAGTGTTGCCATTGCCACTGCAAAGCAACCATAAACAAAGATCCTTTAGCGCAGCAGTGTTGCCATTGCCACTACAAAGCAACCATAAACAAAGATCCTTTAGCGCAGCAGTGTTGCCATTGCCACTACAAAGCAACCATAAACAAAGATCCTTTAGCGCAGCAGTGTTGCATTGCCACTGCAAAGCAACCGTAAACAAAGATCCTTTAGCGCAGCAGTGTTGCCATTGCCACTACAAGGCTACCATGAAGGGCACTATCGGCGGGTAGGTACTATAACGTAATGTTATAAGGTTCATAATCATCATACCCCCCGAATAAACAGCTTTGTGAGTTTATATTGTCAGGACAAAAATATATTTTAGCGTGCGTATTACTTCGAGTGTATTATGAATAGCTTTGACAGGAGACGGGTGACGGAGCGAGCGAAAATTGAGACAAAAAAAATCACTCTTTACAATGTTGCTGCGACTGTTTTTGTTGACAAGGGTCAACCGCGAAATGACACAAGTGTACTAAAATATAGCAAACTACCCTTTCAACCCCTTCCCACCCCCCAGACAGGCCACGCCGCGGTCTTCATTGTTGCTGGATATTCGGCGGCAAAGTGAGGCGTTTGTAGGTCCCCCCAAAAACAATTTCCTGCCATTGTTTTGCAGATTTCCCAAATTGAGTGACATATTTCTACATGGGTAGTTTTACGTGAATACAGGAGAATTGGCGGAGATGCGGATGAGATAGTGCTCCGAGGCAGGGGTAGTCAACCCCGAAGAAAGCGAACTAATGTGAAGGGATGAACAATTTACATTGAAAAAGATGACGTAAATTTTCACGCCTTTTTCGTGTTGGAGTTATGCGCAACCGTTGAAAGGTTTTATTATGTATTTCCTCGTTTAGACTGATAATGATTTGTAGAGATATGCGTGAAGGTTATGTAATATGATTTTATGATGTACTCCGTCAATAAAAACTTAAGTTGTTTCATGTTGGATTTATTCAAGAGAACTAGTTGCAAAATATTCACCAGCGTCTTATGTAGGAAAATTTTCTACCATCGTACGATTTACTCATGTATGGAGAACATATATTATATATAAGGACACGTGTTTTTACATTCGAATAACGTGAGAATTTGTTACATGTATGGCTTGCAGGTGTCCCGTTTGGCCGTTAAATGCGGCACACATGAAATACCGTACATGGGGTATTATGTGTTTGTTTGTTTATAGGTAGATGCACGTACATGGATTGTCGGATAGTTTTATAATGTACATGATTTATGAAGGTGGCAAAATCTCCTTGTACATAAGCAATAATATAAAAAACATTGACCAGTGGATGTATTATTATTTCATAATTTATTAATAGACAGAGATCCAGAAAGCCACCCTTTCTACAGGCTAAATATTTGTATATTTATTTATGTGAAATTGTTTCAGGTGGTCATGTCTGTTTAGAAACAAAAAAAACATCCCTTCCTCTCTCTTTTAGTCAAGTTTTTGAGCTCACATATGACCGTTGTCCAATTCTCTGATCACCAACTAATGGTTGCACTGCTTATCTTTATTTCTCTCAACCATATTGCGATTCTAACCCTTCCAAATTCCTAGTGATAATATCCTTCTACTAACACTGTCCATCTCTCCTAAGAACACCCTTAAAGAACACTACAGCACAGTTTTTTTTAAACGTTTGTTTGGTGGATATTTTAAATTGAATAGAGGGATTACTGATTAATTATTTTTATCAACGCAGATAGGTGTCGCACCCAGACAACTGACAAATAACTGGTTTAGGACACCTTCTAAACTGAAGAGTTTGCTTCTCGGAACGCGGTGATGCTGTGATTTCCCATTGTCAGCGAAGAGCCAAAATCAAATGATATTTAGTTCATAAATCATCCTTTGTTAGTCGAGCACGTATCTTAAATCTATCGTCACATTGTGTAGTCACATGGTGATGGAAAAACAGCTGGGTAAAAAGGGGAAATTGTTTTCCATTACACTGAAGGGTGAATGGAGATTGCACAACATTAGGCATTCCTGGGTCGTATGAGTATTTCGCTTCTGATCAAAATATGGTAGAACATCGACAAAACGAAAACTATCATCAGAAACAGAGTTACCTGTTGTTTTAATTGGTGATGACTCTCCTTCTAAATAACAATAACTTTCCTCCTCTTACGCTTCTACCATCATGCCTCCTCAGTACAATACAGGTAAAGTTTTGACAAACAGTATTCATTTATTTAGCGAATGGATTAATTGAATTTCAGATTATCATCAGAAAAACTATTTCTATATTAATTGATTAATGGCAAATGTAGAGGTTACACTGTACGCATTTTTTTTCTTAGAGTACTAAACGCTAGCGGATAGTTACTGTCTATATAGGGTGTTTAAAAAAATTTAACCACTTTATGAATTATATATAATAGCAATATTTGAATATTTCCAAGAACACACAATAACTGGATTTTTACCTACAAAGGCACTGTTATTAAATAAATATCAGATATCTCATAGAGACGAAACTATTTTATACATTAAATATATCCTAATTACGAACTGTCTTCGGCTGGCTCAAGTGATCACTTTATATAAATAAAACGTTCACCATTATCACCCCATAAATCTCCACAAATATCAAATTTATGAAAGTTGTATATATGTTAATATATGGACTCGCTTCGAGTACCACTACACCATCGCCGTCTATGGACCAAATTTGATAATTCATTTTTTCTTGTATATGTATATGTCAAATCAATGAGAATCTGATTTTTATATAATACATCAACCGGTTTCGGAAAATATAATTTCCTTTATCATGATGTCAAATTAACTAAATAAAACCATATATCTCAAATTGTTCTTATGTTAATAGCAACCTTAAATCATTCTCTAAGGTTTTCATACCACGATGTTTTTTATTACCAGATCCTTAATAATTTTTTCTTGTATTACAAGATCTTATAAATCTCAGCGTGTCAAAAATAAGTCTGTTTGTAATTTCGAGTTATTTATTTTTTCTCATTAGTACGGTGTCATTTCATACTCTTCAGTTCAGCTTATTTTTAGCGTACGTCTGTAAATCATCGTTTTGTACGCTTCAAGTATTTCTACAACGCTGTTTCATAAAAGGTATAATTTTTTACACCATACATACTGTGGAGGTCAATCGCCTTTATAATCATTATCACCGCTGACGGCCCATGAATGCACCTTGCAGATACCTGGGTATAAAACTAGACTCTCATCAGCCTCAAAAACAAGTCTGGTACCGACCGGATAAGATGCGCCGGTAGCCGCCTGCGAAGCTGGATCTTGAGCGCCACTCCTCTCACGACTGCCTTCCTATTAAGATCTCTAGAAGACGCTCTACGGTGTAGATTTTTATTGCATATTTTCTAAACTGTAACTATGATTGTGCAACCATAAAATACTGTCAAGTAAGTAAGTAGTTACTGTTTACACACATACACAATACATCACTGGGATCATGATCTAGCGAACATGTGAATGAGGGGGTGGTTGGGGCACTCATTACTCACACTACACAAAATTCTTTTGATTTGTTGACCATATTTTGAAAAATACACTCGTACTATCTCATATTTTTTTACCCATAATAGCATACCGTATCATTCACACTTAAGGTCGTTATTACAAATAACGTATTTTATCTTAATGAAAACAGCGCTGGCTTTTATATTCAACCCTTAACTCTTATTCAGGTTGATCATTTATTGAATTACCTCTATTTGTATCCCGATAGTCTTATTTGTTCATTATACATCGCCATAATCAATTAATTGAAGGAAACATTCGATGAGCGCAATGCACCTGTGAATTGGCCTCCAGCATAATGTGATTTAACATCTTTGGATTATTTTCTGTAGGGATATGTAAAGTCACTAGTGTTCGCCGATAAACCAGAGACGACAAACGACTTGAAAGCCAACATTCGTCGCGTTATTGCCGATTTACGTCCCCAGCTGCTCTAATAATTAGACTTCCAGATTGCGCTTTATTCGAGCCAGCCGCGACGCCCATATGCGCGAAATCATATTAAAACAGTAATGGCATAAAATTATCTTTCCAATAAAGCCAATACCATGGCCATTACCACGATTTTTATGTGTTTTATTTCATTTCAAAGTTTTATACCTCTAAAAAAAACATTCTTTAATATGTATTTTTTTTTTTAAAATAGATAAGAATTTTATGGTCGCTCTAAAAACACCTTGAATACACCTGTGCGATATTCTTTGCTTAGAGAAAAAACGTTAAATCACATTTTCAATCTTCCATAAAAATAAAACACGGCAAGATTCTAAACAAACACCACTGCCTCTCGTGCGAGCGACGATCAGAAAGGGACCCAAATGGCTTCCCCGAGGTGCACCTGAGGGTATGAAGATGAATAGAGTACGAAAACCGTTGAGGAAGACAGCTTGACAGCGGTTGGGACAAGGGAAGAAAATCAACCGGGTGGATCATCGCGTATTGTTGCTACAGTTTGTAGAGAAAAATAGCGATGGGTTATTGCACATGTATCTGATTTTAACCTTTACCATACCATGATATAAAATACCCGAACGTACCATGCTGTCAACTCGTGTTACCGTAAATAATAGTTTTTAAAAAATGTTTTTATTAGCTTAAATGGCTTTAATGGTACGAATTTACTCTAAATATTGAGCATTCAATTTTGAAAAAATAAATAATAACATAATTTAGAGCATTCATTAAGTCCTATGCAATGTGTCCTTCCTTCTTATCTCTCTTCATTTAATAAGTGAGAAAGAGATAATTATATTTGTATGTTTGTTGTTCTTTTCACTGTGAAAATAGTGTACGATCTCTGTCTATCATATCGCACATGATATTTTTACTATCATATTAATTATAAAACCGATTGAATCGAAAAAATAATTGTTTTATACGATTCCCTTTTCAGAATTGGTTTTTCACTAGTCATTCCTGAGCGCTAATATTTTCATTAAGATTATCTAAAATATGAATTTCATGTTGCATGTATTTACCGAAATATTACAGGTTTAATTATGATGGTAGACCTGTGTTACTGCATGGTTTGGGAAGGGTTAATGACTAGAGATTCCAACACGAATACTCGAATAAGATTTGTACTAATTTCTAAGAATGGAATATTAAACAATTCTCAGGACTCTGATTCGGACGTGGAAGAGATACCTGTTGTTTGTTCGAACAGCTTACCGATGTCCGAATTGAAGACTTTAAAAAAACAAAAAAAGATAATTTAAAAAAAAATACAGAACCGTTAGACCCACTATTTAAAACACTTTTAATAGTTAGGCCGACGTCAACCGCTACTGGGAGGGTATTGTCAACTGCAGCGACGATAAAAACAAAATTACAAACAAATTTAAAATACGAAACGTTCAACCCGTTGTTATTTTAAATGTGTGTATTTTTTAAATTACAATAAATAGTTTATGGCAAATTAGATCGCTTTTTTGTAAATTTTGACGTATGATACGATTTATTTTAAATATTCAAAATTAATATTCGAATTGTTGATGATATCACATAGTTGGAACCTCTATCGGTGACTAATGGGTATTATTTGTGCCATAAGGACTTTATAAATAAATATTACATCTTCTCACTTCTCTCGTATGTATATGAAATGTTAATGTGGTATCTTTGGAAGTACCACCAGATTCCCTTGGAGTTATATCCTCTCTTTATACTCTCATAATAATAACTCATTGTCCCATGGTAACAATTACATTTATTATAAATAGTATTACAGTAGTTGACAATTATATAACTCAGATATAGATGGAAAAGAGACCCGTTCCCCCAGAGACGGCCTCTCATAAGCCTTGTCCCCCCCACCACTCATCTACACTCTCTCTCGTCATACACACATACACAAAAATCCAAAGTGACAGTTCTCACAGTTAAGAATTATGGTGATTTGGTGTTTGCGTGTACAGCCCGAGCGGGTAGATTATTACAATAAAACGGTACATACGATAGTGGGCGTCTATTTACAAATTGAATTTAAACTTGCTAAACGTATAAGATAAATGTAGTATATTGGCGGCGGTGCCTAGGTATGAGTAGATGTATCTAAGGAGCTGTTCAGGAGAAGTTCTAAGCTTCCTCGGACAGGTTGCGGCACCACGTATTGTTGTCTGATTTGGTGGATACCAGTCGGACTGTATGGCTATTACGTGAGCAGGACCGCCAAGTGATTGACAAATGATTTATACTGTAAATTATTTTGATTGATTTTTAGGGTTACTGAATATAAATATATTTTTACCACTTTTATACGAATACGAATGATTTATTCTTCTTCTTTTTCTCGTCTTCTTGTGCTTTATTTATTCAACAGAAGTTATCTGTCATCACTTTCAATAGTAGACTGCCCAAATCATTGCCTAGGATGATTTACCTTTGATGTTCTCTTTCTTTTAGGACTCCGACATCCAGCAATCTTTCTTGCATTATGAGGTGCAAGATCTTATACTTTTTTGATGTTTCATCACGTGTCTGAGATATCAAAGTTTTAGAATGTTTCAAACCATAACATCGTTAAAGTAACTCTATCCATCCAGCTTATTTAGAGCATTCTTCTGTAGATCCACGTCTCAAATGCTTCAAGTCTTGTTATTTTTTTGGTCTATGCTTCTGTTCCATTAACTAATATGGATAACTCATAGAATGTGACCAAATAAGGAAACGCCTCTAATCACTGGTGTCATCATGTTTTGTAGACACAACTTACATATTGTACTCGGCGAAAGAAGCAAAATAGAGACACAATATTGGAACATAAATTGTACAACAGTCTTTAAAATAACAGTCATATTTTAGCATAAGTACTCACAAAATATCACCCACACCCCACTTAAATATACAATAAATATCATTTAATTTTCCAAGAAGCTACCCTAAAATATATTCATGAATATTAAAGACAAACAAGATTGCCGGGAGCGACTTCATTCCCTCGCAGTTTCGTTATTAATTTTAATGCCATCTCATACTGTCAATCATTCCCACTCATTCCGTCAGTAATATTATAATATAATATTACTCTACAAATTTATCATTCAATGTACATTTATTTCTACTACGAATGTGCTTAAATATGAAATATTACGGGAATTCGCTCACTATCTACATATACCTTAAACGGATGCAGTATGTAAACATGTTATAACGTTATGTTATGGTACCTACCAGCCACGAGGTATTATTTTGAGTTGAAATTTCGCAAATGGCAACATTGCACCGCGTGAAGGAATTTCTCTATGGCACTTTTCCATTGACGGCTCGAGAGCGTGTGCAATAAGCTGCTCATGAAATTATTATCAAAAAATGTGATTTCATGTTTAGAAAAGGAAGGGAAGTAAAAATTCCTTCCTGTCACGACGTCTATGAGACGTAATTTGGATGACAATTTGTGAAGGATTACTCACGAGCTAAGTATGATGGGAACACGATTGGGTTCCATCTGCTCAATTTATTTTAAAACGTGAGGACGCAAAGGTTTTGGCACTACTTCAGGAACCTAGAACTAGGTTACCTAACAGGTAACCTAGTCTTTATGATGTTGGCGGTGCGAGGAGACACCAGGTATACTACGGGGTGACTCGGAACATAAAAAACTGAATTTAAATAATAGATTGCTCCTGATTCTTGTGTCTAATTGTTGTGAGGGAAATTCTTAGCTGTAAAATTTTGAAGAGGTAGTAAATTATAATAATTATTCTCACATTCTCACCTCTGATTTTTATGCTTGTTGCTAATTTTGTTCAAGATCTATTTTATTGCAAATCTTTTATTGAAATCACACTGACGTGATATTATTTTGTGCTATATTACCCTCGTAGACTCTAACATTTTCTTAGTCTATCGTGCTTAAATCTTGTTTGCAAAGGCTAATTAATTATAAAATTCTCAAACTTATTATATTATTTTTTCCTTGAGAATGATAATTGATGTGAATGGGAGACGGTATGGTGAATTCTGTGCATCAGGACCACGCATCCCCTGAGCGAACCGGAGGACGAAGAAGTCACATTTTGGAGTATCCAACTCGGGACAAGGTCACGTTTACTCAATGTTTACCGCGCCATTGGCTAAACAAAGAATACGTGGACGAAGAAAATAATATATTGCTTTTAATGTACTTGATGAACATCTGACTATTTGCTATGTAGACGCTCTAACGCGCAAGTTTCACGCGTAGTCAACGTGGACCAGTTAATTAAATTTATTTCATATACATATACGAGTACATACATTGTTCTATATTTATCACTTGCACTCATAAAATAGATGAATAGATTGTAATCTATCCAGCTGAAACAACTGATGTTACATGTTACATGTTTATTAGAAAATTATTACATTTTGGAATTGTCTGTTGCACATATAAACAATGTTGGTCTTAAAATGAATAATTTACAATCATTAGAAATAAATAAAGCGTGTAAAACTAAACTAAGTATTATAAACAACCAACTGAATTAACCAGAAATGATTCTTAAAAGAAAACTCTAACAATTTTGTATCAAAGTAAATTTCCGCAATTGATGTTAGGTACTACAAGATTTATTTTTAAATGTTTAATATTAATTTATTTTTTAAATACATTTTGTTTGAAAACATCAGAATGTGATAATTATATTTTTGGTTAGTTCGCTTGACATCCCTAAGAAGGAAATGGTTGTTTGTGAAACCAGTTGATAAATTAATTAACCTTTATGTGTAATCGAACACGATTTTTTTTGTTATATATTTAATTTTTTTAATTGGAAGATTATTAGATAGCCAAAACGATCGTCCAATCATTTTGAAGGAAAAAAAATCGTGTTTGATTTATTGTGTTGATTAATAATGTAGTTCTATAAAATGAATACTGTCTGTATTAAAAAATAAAATAAATATTCAAGTGGTTTAAAAAAATATATATATATCATTAATTTACGTCAATAAAACAGAGTAAAGAATGAAGAAATAAGGAAAGAATATAAAACTGATGTTAGTATAGTGAGTAAGATTAAGAAAGGATCACTTAGGTGGTTTGGTCATATGGAACGGATGAATGAGAAGTGAATGGTAAGAAAAAGATATATGACGCATGTGTTGATGACACCAGAAATAGAGGACGTCCGTGGAAGACTCGGTACGATCAGGTAAACCAGATAATGGAGGATGATTCTGTTAGCAGCGTCAACAATCGGCGAGCTTGTATGAGAACATGTATGAATGTGGATGAGGCGAAAATTGTGTGTCAGGACAGAAGAGTGTGGCACTCTATCCTCTCTGCCTACTCCCGCGGAGAAACGGCGTGATGGTAAGTAAGTAAGTAAGTAATAAATTAACACATCAAAAATAAAATCTTTCTATAGCGCTCCAACAAATAATCTTGACATACAAAAACATCACTTGTCTGTCTGTGTGTCTATTGAGATCATTTGATAATGAAAACTGTAAACGGGTGAAGATACAAATGGATAATCTGTTAACGTCGTAAAGTGTCCCCTTCGGGGAGTACAGAGCTACGCTTAACACTTGAAAATTCGTACTAACTAATTTCAAAATATCTGAACGACAGAGCAGTGGAGATGACATCTGGACAGCGCAAGGTTTGTCACGTGACAGGTCAGCACCAATCACTCTCTTCCGATACTATCCACGGTCCAAATCAGAAGAATAGTTTAGCTCATTAATACCAATAATTATCTTACTTATACTATTTTTTAAATTTTGATCAAGCTCTAAAAGCAAAATCTATAAGTACGCAAAATTATTAGGTGAATAAGTTTTCAAATTTAAAAAATCAACAGATTATTATTTATTATTATCACTACACTACATAAAATACCCTTCTTCAGTATAGGCCTCCCGGGGGTCGATAAGCCTACTCAAGCCGTCACGTGTGAAGGTTGTAAACAGAGATGACGGATCACTACTTATCCTTTCAAGGTTTTTGGAGTGATGTATGAATCAATGATTTGGTTGTGTGTTAAATGCTGACCAAGTAAGGTTAAGAGTTAAGCCTGATGACAGATTCCTGAGATGGGTTTACGAGCAAATCTCAGCTCAAGAAGAAGAGTATGTTGGATAAAAAGCTGGAAGAAATTGAGGCTCAATAAAGGTTATAAAAATGTTGAAATTAACACAAATATGGAGAAGAAAAGGACCGAGATATTTTAAGATCAACTATGACAATGCTTCAAGCTAAAATTAATAAAACTTCACCTATTGTAAAAAGGGAAATTTATTAAAATATATATGTATAAATCGATGTATCAGATAATAAAAAAGCTGTAATGTCTGTGGATTGATGATCGAGTAACAGACGCATGTGCGTTCAGGTCAAACGTATGTGTGTGTGTGTGTGTGTGTAGTGTGTAGTGAGTATGAAGACGACTGTCAGGGGAGTATGTGTAATAAGAACCACTCGCGGCCTCCTTTCGCTCCGCGTCACTCTTCAAATATGGATCCAAGATAATTTGTAATATTATCAGTCGGAAATAAATATTATACGTTGTCACATTGTACAAACAACCTATTATTCTCGTCACTATATCCAACCTCAATAAAGGACGCATCCGGTAGATCAAACCACGACAAATAAGCGCAGACGGTATAGGGTTTTATCAGGAGATAAAAATACAACAAAAAATAACATTAATAAATGTAATCAAACATCAACTACTCATTCTTCTTGCGCCGTATCGGTTTAATGGTCGTTTGTTCACTGCTGCCCGGAAAGGCTCTACAGTAGACTGGCCAAACCATTGTATTAGGATATTCAGCCATGATGTTCTATTTCTTCCAGGACCCCAACTTTTATTAATATTTCTCTTTATTATAGAATGCAAGATCTCATACATCTCTGGATATCTCATAAAAGTTTTCGGATTTATACTGTTGTAAATACATTTTTTTTCTTCATTCATCAGAACAACATCTTCATTTGTAACTCTATACAACCAGTTTATTTTGAGTACGTGCAAACATTAACATGAGAGGTTAATAAGATATACAAGAATAATTAAATATGATTATACATGTTAATTACAGGATATTTAATAAAATAAGGTTTAAATAAATACTGCAAGGATCCATTGACTAGATGACATTAACTTAAAGGCAAATGGCAAAGGTTTCTTATCAAAAACTGTCAACTGTCAGCTTCAGTGAACAAAATGGAAAATGAATTATTGAATAATTCCGAAGAATATATAATACATTTTCATATACAAGGAATAATGCCAAGACCATACATTATATATTTTTGGGGAACAATAAAAAAATTAAACAATGTACTGAAAAACCAGTACCAATACTCATGTATGAAAATATAGTCTAGGGCTAGATTTGAAAGAAAGAAGACTACATGAGATCACTTACGCGAATGTGTGCTATATGCATTTGCATAGAAACGAGAGGGTAATGAATAAATTGAGTAAAAAAAGCAAAGCTGATCTAAGCATTGTGAATTGGATTAAAAAAGGGTATTTAATAGTAACAAAAGAAAAAACGGTGTGAAAGATATATTGACACTTCAGAATAGCAAGGCTCCATCTGACACTGACACAGTTTTGAGATAATGCGCTCAAAAGTATTAATTTAATTTCAACATGTATTCAAGTACATTTTATTAGAACACATTCTTATTGTGAATTTGTAACTATTCAGAATATAGGTCTGTGATATTTTTAAAAACTAATTAAAGGTATTAATTAGAAAGATACACTTATAAAATCAATTTTATGGAAAAATATTGTTGTTGCGCCACCGGAATTTAAACCTGGATCTCTTTCCAAACTGGGGAGGTGCATTATTCAACTATGCTTCAGCGACATTATTTTCGACGACAAATATTATATGTTACACTTTTTCAAATGCGCCTTCCCCGGTTTGGAAAGAGATCCAGATTCGAATCCCGGTGGCGCAACAACAATATTTTTCGGTAAAGTTGATTTTATATGTATATATTCTAATTAATGCATTTAATCATGTATATTTTGTTTTAAGTATGCAAATATGATCACATTTAAGGTCTTAACTTATTTTCAGTTAAAATAAAAATATTAAAAAAACATTGATCCATTAATTGAAATAAATAACTGATGCAGTTGGAACTTTGAGATCTTGCTATTTCCTTTAATATCCGTTAAATAGAGTTGATGTGCATGGAAGAAATAAAGAATAATGCATTTGAAGCCTTTTTCATGCAATAACTCAAATTAGCCCAAAATGTTAGTTGGAACCTTATTATTCTAAGGGGTCGATATGTCGCGAATGTTGATGGCCACCGGAAACAGAAGTCGTCCGCGGAAGACATGACTTGACTAGGTTAATCTAAAAACCAGACCAGGTAAACTAGAGAGGATGGTTATTTTAGAATCCTCAATAATCGACGATCTTGCGTGTGAAGATGTACAAATGTGGACAAGGATAAGTGTGGCCCTCCATCCTTTCTGCCTAGCCTCGCGATGGTAAGTTAGTTAACAGAGTGCCAGACTATATATTTATTTAATACAAATGTGCGTGCAGATGGCTTACGTCATTAAATGTGACCGTCATACAAACGGCGATAATTATTTTAATATTGATGGCAGTGTTCATATGGACAAGCAAGACGTGCACCTCTGATCTCAACTCGTATATAAAACCCTAGAAAAAATGTTATAAGCGATGTGCCGCATACAAAATTACAAAAGATAATCCAACCCTTGATATTATTTGTCGTATCGTCCAAAACCCTCTCAGATAATATAATAGCGTCTTCCCTCGCCAGATGCCGCGCAGCTGTGCTGCCTAATCTACCCTTATTAGGGGAAGGGGCAAGGGACACGGTACACGGTGCACGGAAAAACACAATAAAACGAAACGATTCTATTTGGCGAGACTAATTCGGTTTGGTCATATCAAGAATCAAAATGGCACAATCTATGATGGCGTTTCAAATCATCAAGAGGGGTCATAATTAAAAATACATCTTACAATGTTTTACAGAAAGACTACTTTCATTTTAAAAGCTGTAAAATATTTCAAACCTGCGCAAGCTTGTGCGAAAAAGACGACACAGGTTACAGGCGCGCCTCTTTTCGCGGTCGCAACGAGTGAAATGCGGCGCAGCTTTGTATATAATTGACGTATGCGTGCGAAAGAGATGACGGCACACGAAACGTGTGAAAGTACCACCCAAGTTAAAAGAAACGGAAAATTGTGCAGCTCGATGTGTTCAACGATATTGACAAAGAATTCTTAAATCATGATTGCTTTTTACGTACCAACAAATTCAACCCTTTATCTGCCAAATCTATTCGAAATGGAAGACACCACATAGGGTAAAACTAGACATTAAGGGTCTTGAAATATCTATCAAAAGCTGGGACGTGTCGTTCACACATGGTAAAATGATTTAAACATATGACTTTAATCCCTTCATGTTTGCAAGATCCAAAAGTGCGTTTTAGAATTAAACGACTAACACCTTCGCTGCAACAAATTGTTTAGAAACAGGTGTGCGCCTTTATTGTATTTTATGGTCTAAAGCGAGCAACGACAGTCTTGTTATTATCGTCGTCCCTTCTTTGATATTTTCGTAAAAAATGTACACACCTTTGGTAACTAATATTCTTCTGAAAAGCCCTTCGTAAACTATTCGTTCTGAATACTAAATTATCACTGGTTATCGATATATTTTATTTTTGCACATTTAACTAAGAACAACTTCCGCGCCCGCGGCTACTGCTCCGCTCGCCCACTTCTAATTTCGCCCCTGGTGACAAATTATTTAAGATAAAGCAATGCGTGATAAATCTTATGCGATATACGAAAATCTTTTGGAATCTGTTCAAAAAAATTTCATAAAAATATCAGCATTCAGAGTAGGTACGTGTGAGCAGAAATTTAGAAACATGTTACAGTGAATCGTTGATAGCAATAGAATTTAAAATCTCAACACGACGTGTGGTATTTATGAAAAAAAAAAGTTTATTATTTGGTTGACAGCACACTGATGTCTAAAGAAACGCTTCACGCAAGTACCAGATCATTAAGGAAGCGTGAAACGTTTAGACTAGATGCCTATAACAGTAATATTGCGTTTTTGAATCCGATTTCAGGAACGTGTAGATTGTATAATGACATTAACACATTAAAATACTTTAAATATGAATTAAATATATTAATTAGAAAGATGTACATATAAAATAAAATTTATCGAAAAATATTGTTGTTGCGCCACCGGGATTCGAACCTGAATCTCTTTCCTAACCGGGAATGGTGCATTATTCAACTATGCTACAGCGATAAAAAAAAAAAATATATTGTCGCTGTAGCAAAGAGATCCAGGTTCGAATCCCGGTGACGCAACAACAATATTTTTCGATAAAATTGATTTTATATGTATATCTTTCTAATTAATATATTTAATTCTTATTTAAAATATCACAGACCTATGTTCTGAATAATTACAACTTCACAATAAGAATGTGTTCTCCTAACATTAAAATATTATGTTTCATTACTAAGCTACAAAAAAAATTTACATAACATTTTTTATAGAAACTGTGTTTGTCAACGTGTGTTACTTACTTACCATCGCGCTGTTTCCACACGCTAGTAGGCATAGAGGACAGAGTGCCACACTATTCCATTCTCGCCTCATCCACATTCATACATCTTCTAATACAAGCTCGCCGGTTATTGTGGCTTCTAACAGGAACATCTTTCAGTGTCTGGTTTACCTGGTCGTGCCAAGTAGTGATGAGAAAAAACGCTACTCTTAACCCACTGTTGTGATTGTGATTGATATTCGATAATACCAGACAGCTCGGTATCACAATACATGAAATTATTTTTTTAAAAGATAATTTTTAGCGTATTTACTGACTCAAAGATATCAGTGATTGACTCACGGTTCGTGTTTTTGAGCTCAACACTAGTGCCGCGTCTTCCGCGGAAGTCCTCTATTTCTAGAGCCATCTACACTTGTGTCACATATCTTTCGTACCATTCTCTTCTCATTCATTCGTTCTGTCTGACCAAACCACCTAATCGATCTAAATCTTAATCTTACTATCAAGTTCAGTTTTACATTTACTCTTTATTTCTTC
The DNA here is from genome assembly GCA_031772225.1 of Eubasilissa splendida. Classification (NCBI taxonomy): domain Eukaryota; kingdom Metazoa; phylum Arthropoda; class Insecta; order Trichoptera; family Phryganeidae; genus Eubasilissa; species Eubasilissa splendida. Next base: position 20,633,349 of record CM062864.1, read on the forward strand.
ATTCTGTTATAAATGGATCTACCACACACGTTTAAGACATATCATTTCCACTGCACTTTCGTTCCTATTCTGCCAGCTACGGGCATCATTTTCATACATCAGTGTCGGTACCAGGACTCCAATTGTGTAGTTTCATGTAATTGTAATGTAACGCGGTACACCATTATATTTTTTGGATTTCGTTCAAATATTATAATCATTATATTTCATCTCAAGCATAACTCGTTTCTCGACGTCGGATGAGGACACACTAGTTAGCAACATCAACAAGTGGCTTCGGTTTTTCCACCAACCACAACCCTCGTTCGCCGGGAATGAGAGTCTGGAACTAAAACACAAGTAACTTCCCTAATTGCCGCTCTCATCCCTCGCCTCTCAGATGGTCGGAACATGTGTGCGAGATGTCCTCCGAGAATGCAGGAAGGGTGACCCGAATCCTCGCCAGAAATGGGGGTGAATCTTTCATATATGAAGCAGCAACTTCAAGGGTACATATTTTAAATCATTTTGTTTATATTGCATACAGTACGAACAATTTAATCATACAACATAGGTGGTAGAATAAATAGGCCACATTAAAAATATGCTCATTAAATCTCTTACAAATGGTTGGGCATGAATTAGTTAATCGTTATTTCAAGTGTTATTGTGATTGTGATTATATTCGATTATAACGATGATTGATAACTGATTAACATAATTCTTACAGCAATTATTGGTACACTTGAAAGTAAGTCTCCGACAGTAAGTCTCAGTTACCATTCATCGATAAATCTCAGTTACCAATCATCGACACAATCACAGTCACACGTAACGGTTTACTATCACTAGTACGAATTAAGCATTGACAATGAAATTAAATATTGAATATGAATTAAATATATTAATTAGAAAGATAAACATATAAAATCAATTTTCGAAATATTTTTGCGCACGGATTCGAACTGGATCTCTTTCCTAACCGGGGAAGGTGCATTATCCAACTATGCTACAGCGACAATATTTTTAGCGACAATTTTCGAACCTATATGTTACCTTTTTGATATTAATACATTTAATCGTTCCATTATTTGACAGAGCCATCTACCTTATTTTTACAGAATCTCAAATACCGGTGACGGTGAATCCCGGTGGCGCAACAACAATATTTTTCGATAAAATTGATTTTATATGTATATCTTTCTAATTAATATATTTAATTCATATTTAAAATATCACAGACCTATGTTCTGAATAATTACAACTTCACAATAAGAATGTTTTCTCCTAGAAATTAAATATATATATATATCTTAACAAACTACAACGCAAAATACATAACGTAATCCATTTTTAACATAGTAGAATGTACGATACAAGGAAAGCGACCTTATTATAAATGTCAACAAGTCAAAAGTGATGGTATTAATGGAATAATGAACAAGAACTATAGAGTCTAGTGAGTAAAATGTACGATGTATGCAAAAGAAGGAAGTTCTGCGTGTATAAGGATCAATGGATCATTCACAACATGGTTTGACATAACAAAGGGTGTCAAGCAGGGTTATATAATGTCCCCATGGCTGTTCTACTTGTATATGGATAATTGTGTGAAAAAACTGGACCTACATGAATGTAGGAGTGAAAATGGTCGATTTGATTATTGTACACCGATGATGTAATATTAATGGCGACTAATGAACAAGAATTATAGAGGCTAGTGAGTAGAATGTACGATGTATGCAAGGAAAGCGACCTTATTATGAATGTCAACAAGTCGAAAGTGATGGTATTCGAGAAGGAGGAAAGCAAGACACCGCGTTAAATACTTGTAGGTAATGAATGTTTGGAAAAAGTAGATGAGTTTGTATATTTGGGAAGCATGTTTGATAGAAACGGAAAGGTAGACTTCTGTAGGTTCACAAGACTTTTATTATTAATGTTACTACTGCCACTAAAAACGGCTCATAACTATCGTTTACCTCGGACACCGACCTACTTCGTTCTCCCCCTAATTCTCAAACGCCCCACTGGAGCAAGCGGCGATGTATGCGCGCGACACCGGCGCGAGCACCTGACACGAGTGTATCAGCCTCACATATAGTGAGTAAGATTAAGAAATGATCACTTTTGTGGTTTGGTCATATAGAACGGATGAACGAGAAGAGAATGGTAAGAAAAATATATGACGCAAGTGTTGATGGAACCAGGTATAGAGGACGCCCGCGAAAGACATGGCACGACCAGGTAAACCAGATACTGAAAGATGGTTCTGTTAAAAGCCATAATGACCGGCGAGATTGTATTAGATGTGTGGCGCTCTATCATCTCTGCCTACCCCCGTGGAAAACGGCGTGATGGTAAGTCAGTAGACCGCAATCAATAGTGTGCATATCCAAGTAGGCCGTAAAATATTTCAGTACTAATTTATATTGAATATTTTCCATTTAATCAAACGTTTCTCTTTGTATAAAGATAACAGCTTAGGGTTTTTGTCTGTTTGCTCAAGTTCTTTTTATTTCTCAAATGAACTGGAAAAATAGTTCTGTTTATCAAAACCTGCCCGCGCACGAAGTCTCGGGTAGGGCGGCGCCGAGCTGCCGAGAGCGGAGGGTTGAGGAGTTTGTATTGTTAACTGACGCGGATAACTGATTCAATGGTTCGAACCTTCATTCGTGATCATCTGATTTTGATTATTTTTTTTCATTTTCATTTCCGGATCCACGCATGAATCCCGGCCCGCTTTAGATCAAAGACAGCCGTGTGGGAGAATGGGAGGGAGAGCCTGTTGACGCGAAAGATTACCTTATTTATTCGGTGATCGGTTAACATACACAGGACAAGTGTACACTTGTATAACTGCACACACGGTAATAGAATATTATATAGATTAATACAAATTAAATGTTTCAACTGCAACTTCACAAAAATTATGTGTTCTTAAAAAAAATATTATTATACATAATACATCAATATAGCTTGCATGGCTTTAAGATTAGTTAGGTTATCTAATTGATAGAAGCAGAGTGTGCACATGTCTTGTATGCAGTTGTCATGGAATCTATTTATTCATTATCTTCAACCACTTAACGTTCATGACATGAGGCTTCTCCATACATCTCGGTAATCCGCTGCCACTGGTATTTTAGATGACATCGTCATCAGTGAATTTTAATCATTTGCTAGATGAAAGCTCTCTCATGACACTACCACTCTCTTCAATCCTTCGTTAATTTTTTCGTGTTTCGTCTATTCATCGAGACTTTGGACGGCCCCCTCTGGCGATCGGTTTTTGTTTTGTGGATACCATTTAGGAATATTTTTCTCAGCTGTTGTCTCTGCTTGAAATATGTCGCAGGATAAATATAAATTAAATAATGAGAAAATAAAATCATCCATAAAAAGACTACAAATATCAATACAAAATTTAATGATTGTACTATCTTCGGTTAAGGCTCAAGTCTCTCCTCGCGAAGGCTCATTATTTTCTAGATTCGTCCAGGTAATTTTCATCTTGGAAATGATTTTAATAATAAACGCTTAGGTAGTCATTTTGGCGACACCCTTAATATCTGTTCAGGGAAAATTTCCCAAAAAAGGAGAGAATAACTATATCCTATATTATGTTACCCTAAAAACGCAAATAATACGTATGTTATTCAATTAGTCAAGACAATTTTCATTTTATTTCATAATTTATATAGCGTTAATAGTTCAATGACATAATACGCAAAGAAACACAATTACTGGTTATTAAATAAATATCAGACATCTCATAGAGACGAAGAAATTTTTATGATATTTAATGAAAAATATATATAGAAATATGGGGTAATTACAGGGCTTACGACTTCGAATGGATTAAATGACACTTTATATATATAACGTTCACCAGTTCTCACCCCTCAATCTTTACATTTATCAAATTTTTGAAAGTTATATATATAAAGTTAAAAGAACACATTCTTATTGTGAAGTTGTAATTATTCAGAACATAGGTCTGTGATATTTTAAATATAAATTAAATATATTAATTAGAAAGATATACATATAAAATCAATTTTATCGAAAAATATTGTTGTTGCGCCACCGGGATTCGAATATATATATTGTCGCTGTAGCATAGTTGGATAACGTACCTTTTCCAGTTTGGAAAGAGATCCAGTTCGAATTCCGGTGGCGCAACAGCAATATTTTTCTATAAAATTGATTTTATATGTATATCTTTCTAATTAATATATTTTATACATAAAGTGATTACTTAAGCCAGCCGAAGACAGGTCGTCAGCCCTCTAATTACCCCATATTTCTATGTATATTTTTCATTAAATATAATAAAAATAGCTTCGTCTCAATAATATATCTGACATTTTTACAGAATATAGGTTTAAATATAAAGAAGATGGCTTTCAAATAATGGAACGATAGATGTATCTATTCGAAAGTGGAACATGTAAGTTCGAAAATTTGTCGTCAACTCACTGTATTGGTGTAGCATAATCGGTTAATGTATTTCTCCGGATAGGAAGAGATCCAGGTAGCAACAAAAATATTTTTTCGATACATTGATTTTATATGAATATCTTTGCTATCTGATACCGGCATTTATGATCGTTAGGTTCAAGCCACACACGAGTGTTTATTGAGCTTTCGGGGTTATATAACTTTACGACGAGAAATGATCCCTTGCGGAGATCCATCCATCCCCCATCTCCTCTGGAGACAGGCCAGGGGGTAATAACTCGTGTCTACATAACTTCATCAGTCGCTATGCGCGGTTGTATCGCGTCATTAATTCAGAATGTCTCATTCCAAATACGAATTTATGACGCACAATTCATTACAATAAGCGTACAACGTTACGCTACCCTGAAGGGTGACTGCCCTGAACCAAAATGTAGGGATGTTTAATATCTACATCGGGGTTCAGTCGTGTCATCAAAATGTACGATAAATCGGATGAAATTAAATACTCGGATTGCTACATTAAAATACTCCCGAAAGGAGAAAAAAATATATAACTTGTTAAACAATTCACCAGATAGATATATTTTTTAATACTGTTACAACACATTACGTGTAAATACAATAAGGTTCATTTTACGATGAACGCCGAAGACTGTCGCGCGTCACGTGTTTATGCTTCATTTACCTTGAAACCCGTGTATTTCAATAAACAGTATTTTAAATTAATTTCTCAATCATAAAAATTGTACGCTAAAATAAAATAAACGTGTTACACAACAAAGTAATTGTCATGTCAAACAAATAAAAAATATTTTAAAAATTCTCTGCCTATCGCCCCCACTCTTGTCATCACTGCTCGTCGATACTGAACGCACTCTGCAAATACCAGTGCGTGAAACGAAACTTCCATCAGCCGTAAAGACACTCAGTACCGACGTCATGAAATAATACGAGACAATCGGACATGAATGAATGAGTGGTGGATTAATATTAGGGCATCACCACTCTCACATTAATTACTACACATAACCTGCAATACGATATGCATGTGCAAAATAAGTTGTAGTAAAAAGGAAAATTAAGATCGTGTTTATATTAGAGCATATATAAATATATTATTCTTATGTATGCACTGTATTAAGAATGAGTAAATGAATATATCCACACACACTCCTATATACATACTAAATTATATCATACAATTGGGATGTACGATGACAGAAAAGAAGCAGGTGGCTCAAGGACCAACCAGATACTAGGAAGAACACGACCCATCTGAGATTCAGATACTTTTTTATACAGATATCTTATTTATCTGTGGTCACAGGTCTTCTGATTTCGTTGGCTATACGACAATTTTAATCGCACCACACAAAAATAGTAATATGAAACTGATTTCGGTACACACGGTAGCGAAAACTCGATAACACAGTAGAATAATAAATCCTTCATATAAGTGATAGACAACATACAGAAAGTCGTGCTCTGGGGTATAGGATGGGGGGGATCCAATCTAACAGGAACGGGATGGTGTCTACATAGTGATTCATCTAGACACGCGCACGGCGGTCACCAAACCGTGGATTTATCGAAAAGATCGAACACATAGAAAATCGCTAACATTTCTCCCCATACAATCAAGACATTACCCCAAAATATTAAAAAAAAAAACATCGCACATCTAGATCAAAACTAAGTCAACTATAAAAAACAAGAATTTAATACGGATACTTCTGTCATATACGCAACTAACTTAGTCCCAGTTCTATGTTATTTTGTTTCATAACTTTAGTAACAAAAAATGGAGAAAAATGATTTTATTTTTTTGTCTACTGAAAAATGACCTTTTGAGTTGTCTTAGTTTTGATCTAGGTGTGCGATATTTACAGTGGAATCCCGATTTTACATGCTCAGAATTATTCACGTTTTCTCTTCATTTGAGTATTATTTCTGCAGTCCCGAGTCATTTTAGTACATTACAAACCCTATTTTACGTTTGTCTTTCCCGCGATTTACGTCTAAAAGTTTGTTGATCATTTGCTTGTCATATATTTGTTGATCCCTTCAAAAACTTAAAATTGAGGTTCCACTGTATACACATTGTAACATTACAAATTAGGGTCACGTTCGAAATTGCCCCGTAACTTGTTTTATTACCAAGCACCTCGAAATCACAAATGGTATCGCGATCTGTTTTCAAGGTTATAAAAATGGTCACCGTCTATGGTTTTTTTCAAATCATCGAGCAGAGCTGTCAAACTTGCGCGGTTTAATAGCCGCGACCGGCGTTTCTAAGATGTTACTGTTTGCGATCGAAACGAAAAGAGGAAACGAGATGTCTATTTGGTTTCTTCGCCTACGGTTATTCACATCGTAGGCTACATTTTTCACTTCGCGTCACATTACAACTTCGAGTTATGTGATTTTCTACAATTCCGCTTACGAATCCAATTGATGCTGAGGATCATCTACGATGATAGGCCAAGGACATAGGTTACTCGGACGGGCATGGACTGGAGTGATGCCATCTAGTGAAACATATCGCTGTCACCTGCCTGCATCGCAGAACGTCGAACTCGCGCCCAACCCGACGAAATTAGGATTTGTCAATGTGGACTGTATCATTATTTTATTTTATTTGTTCATGTTACTTTTATGATTAGATGCCATTTTTATAATGAATCACCTTCAGGTATTACTTATAATTTTTTCCCAGTTTAGAATGAAAGCAGAATGTAATAAAATAAGGTGAGTATGTGTTTCCGAGGTGAAGAACCCGCGGTTCTTGTGTTCACCCCTGACGGTGAGAGGGTAGAATACCGGTCTTTACTCCCACAATGTATATATGCTATTTCCATACGTTTTTGTCATTAACATTATCGTCTATATCTTACTGATTTTCTACGTGATAAACCACCATAGAATTCCGCCTGTCGTCACCTGTGTTCTACCATTCAAGGCTTTGTTGACACGCGTCACCATGCAGGAACAAATGAAGCGGCGGATTGCAGATTAATTACGACTCATTCGTGCCATTGTCTTGAACGTGAATTTGATTGTTCACTTCCTATATCCGCAGCGGTACGACTAGACAATTGTCAGCGTTACAACCGATGGATTAATATAATGGGAGCGAACCAGAAACACGATGGTTGTACAGAAATTGTAGTATTTGTAGGCGTTAATTGGTGTTTTGTTTTATTGCCATAGCTCTCGACAATGATAATTGCATTTTGATAGACACCACAAACGACGAGAAAGATGTTAAAATTGAATTTAAAAATCTTCCACGAATTATAAATAAATATCGCGCTTCGTAGCTATTGTATCTAATTGTAGTATCTTTTTCTTTGAAAATTTGCTACATAGCAGGACCTACAGATTATCAAAAAATAATAATTAATATTTATTTAGTATCTTTACGCATTGTACAATAAATGTCACTGATGTCAAATATTTATAAAAACTGATGTGACTTGTGGATATTTGTTTGACATACAAAATATCGTATTCACTTGAGATTTTAAGATATTTTTTTTTACCTGTCCATTTTATTTAATTTCTTGAAGTTTACTTTATCCTTCGTGTTTATGCTTTTAATTATATTCTGACGATAATCATAGCAATTTAAGATAGCTCTAGGTGTACATATTATGTAGGTATATAGTATGTATAATTTTACTAATATTTAGTTTTTTCTTACTGGAAACAAGGACAAAGTACACTACATGATGCTTTGTTAAAGTAATATAACTTAGGCTAACCGGATTGAAATATAAATTCTACCGAAACTTTAACCGCACAGCGGCCACCATTCGCTGCTTAGCGGCCATAATAGCTTCCTGCAGGGTCTAGTAGAAAGTATTTGTAGACAGCTTATGTTTGTTCGTCATAAATGAAATATGAATAAGAAATTTGTATATTTCATTGAAAAGTGTTTACGCGCTTTAATACTTCGATATGTAGTCCTGGTATAAAATTTTGAATATGTGTATTCTATTTGTGTGGATTTGAAAACAAAAAAGAAAAGCGAAGCTGCTACTGAAAGAGATAGTTTTTCGGTTCGGACGGACTTATTTACGGTGACGATATAAAAACATTTGTATTATATCAAACTACACAAAGAGCAACATCGGCGTCTATCAGCTCAAGTTTACAAACATTGGTGTATTTTGGATTTGCATAGATTTAATTACTGTATTTAACATTACCTATAGAAAATCCAGGACTAGCTATCGAAGTATTTACGGCAACAAAAAGAATTGTCAAATTGTTCTGAAATTGCAATTTTTTTTATCAAAACAGTAAACAAAAATGTCCATTTATATTGTCTAAAATTTTAAAAATGGAATTGCAATAGTAATATTTCTGTAATTATTATATAACATCTTTATAAGAAACTTTTTGCTCATAACGATTATTTTTTAAAGATAAAACGTTAGACTATTTTATTCAATACGTTAGTTATCAAAAAGTGTTAGTGGTATTTAATTAACACGAGTCCAGAAAAAGCGATACTTGAACGACGTCTTAGAAAGTAATTAATTAATAATAGTTTATTAATTAAACACTAGTTAATTAATAAAAAAACTTTTTTGGCAAATAATCAAAAACTTGCTTGGTTTCAAAATTGAATTTGAGTATCAAAATTCTTATAATAATTTTCTTTTTACATGTTAAATCTCCTAGAAGTTTCTAGTAGGAGATAAAAAAAAGCAGAATAACATTTTTTGTAAAAATAATTATTGATTTGAATAGTTAGTGGCTGAATACCTCACTTTTTCAATATTAGCAAAATCATTTTATATAAATAATTAGAAAAACTACTATTTATTGATTATTCAACATGTTTCGATACCTGTGGTATCTTCTTAAAGAAACAATGAAATTAAAAATACAAGCATAGATAAAAACAAAACTATAAAGTGGTGAATAAGTAAGAACTAATATGAAAACAAATTTAAAATGTGATTACATAGTTGCAAAGAGAATATGGTTATTTATAATATTTAGCTTACTATTAACACTATTTTTATTTCTAAAATTTAAAATTTATCTAGCTGTAAACTCATTGTATTTGAATGTATAATTTCGATACCCTTGTTAATATTAAAAGAATGGATTGTTTCTAAAAGGTGATTGAAAAATTCTATTTAGGCATCTTAAGTGCTCCTTAATTCTAATATCGAAATTTCTGCAAGTTTTACTAATATGAAAATAATCATTGCAAATTAATTTGTAGATCCCCGATTTTTTTAAATATCGTCCTTATCCCTATACAGATTGGCGTTAATGTGTCAGATTATGCCTTATTATTCCAAGTACAAGATATATTAGAGAGAGACAAGAAAATAGTAACTTGTGGAAGGTATAGTCTGGGTGAATGGTTAAATTGTACGAGAAGTCGAGCAGAAAGGTTCTACTTGTGTTATGTGCAAAACCAAGATCATAAATTTGTTGACGTTTTGGTATAACTGCGTTTGACGATCTTCCACTGCGAGATTTGTCTTCAACTTCCTGCCGTCCGCGTTCAATCTTAACTATCAATTTTTTAACCATGACACGAGATAAAACAGACTCTGAACATACTTCCGACATCACTTCATACAAGTTGGCACGAATGCCAGCGTGAAAGAGATAAAAGAGCGTCTAACTTGTAATAAGCGATAAAACTGTATTTAATATTTATATTTTATTGAACGCCATTCAAATTTTGTTCAGTTGCATTCTTGAATCCCATTTTCACCCCACACAATTCTCTCAGATATATCGCTGAACCAAATTTTTCAAACACCATTGGGCCTGCACAAAACTCATATTTAAAAATAGCGTAGAAATAAATAAATCCTAATCATAAAACGCCTACTTCTGTTGGCTTTCTTTGAAAGCAAAAAAAAATCTCCATACAATATAAGATAAATATTGAAATCCAAAAGTCATTTTAATATAAGTTGAAAATAAATCTCCTTTGTTGAAATGATAAGAGGTAGACGGTAACAATGCTGTTAGTTAGCTTTGTGTTTATTCAAAGTTGTAACTTTAACCACGCTTTTGAATAACTTTAACTAACTAAGAACACAACAGAAATATATTGGAAATAAAATGCATTGTATGCGATACTTTTATTATGATATTTAAAAAAAAATATATATATATATATATATATATTTAACGCAAATACGCTGTAGTTATTAATTTAAATAATAAATCAAATACCACTAAATATTAATATCGACAAACTTTTCATAAATTCAAAAGACAAATACGATCAATTTAACAATTTCAGTGTTGCTTTTTATATTGGAAAAATATGTTGAAACTTTAACATAATGAAGGACATTTAAGATTTTGGGATTGTCTGTTCCAGTGGCGTAGCTAGGGGGTGTTTAGGGAGAGGGGAGAAGGGGGCATATGTCCTCGGGCGCCAAAACAGAATTTTTAATTGGTCAACCGCGTAGTACTATTTTTCAACTAGTAGTAGTATTCTTATATCCGCGCCATTTGGATAGTTCGTTCCCGGGCGCCAAATACCCTAGCTACGCCTCTGGTCTGCTTTACATATAAAAAACGTTGATTTAAAATTGAATAATTTAGAATCGTTACACATAAGTAAAGCGTGTAAAATTAACAAAAATATTATAAATATCCAACATAATTTAACATGTCGACCCCTAAGACTAACACGGTTCCAACTAACATTTTGGGCTAATTTGAGTTATTGCGTGAAAAGAGTTCCAAATTACAGTTTATTCTTCATTTCTTCCATACACACCAACTTTATTTAACAGATTTTAAAGGAAATAGCAAGAGCTGAAAGTTCCATTTATTAGTTTATTTATTTCAATTTATGGATTGTTAATTTACAATGAATTTTATTTTCAATTTCCCTCATCTCACAGTAGTCATTGATAATACTGAAAATAAGTTAAGACCTTAAAACTTATCATATTTGAATTTTCAAAATAAAATATACATGAATGTATATTGAAATTCATTTTTGAGCTCATTATCTCAAGATAGTGTCAGTATCAAATGGAACCATGTTATTCTGAGGGGTCGAAGTAGTATTACTCTAAAAAAAAATTCCAGTAATTTATTATGAATAAGTCTTAGTATATTTTCAGATCTTTTATCATCTTAACAATTTTAGTCAGGTACTAGACTTATTTTTTAAATGATTTCCTTATATTTATAAAAATTGATTTTACAAATAAAAGAACAATTTAAAATATGATGTTAGTGAGTTTTTTATCATCCCAATAATTATTAAAGAACGTTCAAAATGATAAAATATTAAAATCGACAAATATTTTCGAAGCAGATTATTAAACGTCGAATACAATGGAATTAATTGTAATGTTAAACTGGAACAGCGGAAGTCAAAATAATGTGGTTTTACTTCACATTTCACTCGTCGTGTGTGTGATATTTTATGTTGTGCTGAGCGGTTTAGTTCTCTCCATTAAAATGTCACATTTTTTGAAAATAATATGCCAGGGCCTTAGAAACCTGCAGGCATACTTAAAACGATATTAGGCAACCGTTAATTATATGGTCCTTTAGTGTAACACGTGACACGAAAATACACTTCAAACCATTTGAAGAACTCGAGTGAAGATGTAGTTAATCATAATATATCACAGTACCTTTATAGACAAATGACACAGGACCAAAAAAAACATAAAATATCGTTATGAAATTTGTTTAGGGATTTCTATAATCGAAAACACAATTTTATTAATATTTTAGAGCTTTAATTATATTAAAATATCATCATCCAAATAACTTCGTTATTAAGTACTTAAACGAAATCATAAAATCAACACATATTGGGTATATACTAAATGTGAAGATAATAAGTCATTTTTATTTGATATAGATAATTAGTATACTCATTAAAAATAACATTTTACACATAATTTAATTAAATAATTTTTTAACATTTCAAACTATAAGAAAATCAGTTGAAAAAAGTTATAAATTATTTATTAAATAACAATTAAGTGAAATATTTTAAATATGAATTAAATATATTAATTATAAAGATATACATATAAAATCTATTTTATCGAAAAATATTGTTGTTGCGCAACCGGGATTCGAACCTGGATCTCTTTCCTAACCGTTCTCCTAAATAATAAAGTTGTATCAATGTGTCCAAAATTTAATAAAAATGAATTGATAATTCTGGCGTCTGCTATCAGTTTACTCAAAGGTATTTGAGATTCTGTAAAAATAAGGTAGATGGCTCTGTCAAATGATGGAACGATTAAATGTATTAATATCAAAAAAAAGGTAACATATAGGGTCGACAATTGTTGCTATAAATAATGCCGCTGTAGCTTAGTTGGATAAAGCACCTCCCTCGGTTAGGAAAGAGATCCAGGTTCGAATCCCGGTGGCGCAACAACAATATTTTTCGATAAAATTGATTTTATATGTATATCTTTATAATTAATATATTTAATTAATATTTAAAATATCACAGACCTATGTTCTGAATAATTACAACTTCACAATAAGAATGTGTTCTCCTAAATAAGTGAAATATATTTTCGGAAAAACAAGCAGTTAATAATTACAATATTAAAAAGAACCTCAGTATTCGTAAAAATTTGTTACAAAAAAATATATAAAAACTAAATAGAAACCATTACATTCGCTCACGAACAGAAATACTTCTATAATCTTCCTAAAGTCTTCAAACCACGCCCAGGCAGCTCATATAATCAACCAATCTTCAACGGAAGATAGGCTATAGCAGCCGACATTTATTTAATGTTAAAAGTCATTGCAATTTTCCAAGACGATATAAAAAGAAAAACCTTTATTCGCTATCTTTGACTCTAGATTTCCTCAATTCAGACGATCGGCACGAGGATCCGAGGGTAGTCTCCAGAGGGGTGTGGACTCTCACTTTTAAAGCGTCAGATTAAGCAGTTTAAACGTGTGGCAATTGTCAAGGGCTGGACGGAACTGAAATCGATTTGTAATATTCCGAAATTGGCTCGCCCCTAAGGCAAGCGTCTAAAGCAGTTAGCACTGAATAAGGGAGGGAAGGCAAATAGGGTGTCGGGAAGAAAGTAAGGCCCAGCAAATTGAGGTAGCCGCTTGATAAAAAGATGAAAAAATATTCAGATTTTTGGTCCTGTTCGTATGAATAAATTTAATCTTGAAAAAATTCGAAGCCTATTTTAAGGGAAGTGTAGAATTGGAGATGTACCGATATATACGCCCGGTAAGAAATCCTTTTCATTTTGATTTAATTTTCTCGACTGAGAATGAAATAAAAATTCTAGATAAATATTTAAATGAAATTCTTTATGAAGAAAAAATTTTTTTTTCAATATAAAATTACAATACAATTAGGGAGACCGAATCAAATAATAAAATAAAAAGCATTTGTAAAGCTACATAATATCCCCAAAGCCATTACTTACATATGGAGCTAAAGTGTGGACCTACACCATCAATAAATACATCAAAAGGTGTCTAAAGAGCAATGGAAAAGGTAGGTCCAAGAGATGATAGATGATAGAACGTTCTGGAGTTAAGGTTTCGCACTAGCAGAAGAAGCATTAGCTGTCCTTAAGTTCGATGGTGGAACATAAAAAGAGTTGTCGAAAAATAGATAATTGAGGTAGAATTTCACAAAAAATATAATTATATTAAGTTTAATTTAACGTTGGTTTTTCCATCTGTAAAATAATATAAATGAAATGAATACAAATTAAATTATTTAGGACAACACATTCTTATTGTGAAGTTGTAATTATTCAGAACAGACGGTCTGTGATATTTTAAATATTAATTAAATGTAATAATTAGAAAGATGTATATATAAAATCAAATCAAAATATTGTTGTTGCGCCACCGGGATTCGAACCTGGACCTATTTCCAAACCGGGGAAGGTGCATTATCCAACTATGCTACAGCGATAAAATTTTTAGCAACAAATTTTCGAACCTACATGTTACCTTTTTGATATTAATACATTTAATCGTTCGTTTATAATTATAATAATATATTTTTAAATGAATTATTAACGTTTTAAATATACCAATAAAATAACATATGTAGTATTGACATGACTTAACATATGTAAATAATGTTTGCTCTAATTTTGAATGATAGTATATATATACTTTAGGCATATGCAAAAAATATTGAAATATTATTACTGTATTGGGAAAAATAAATTTACATATATAAAAAATACAACATTAAAAATATAGGATTACTTTTAAACTATTCTAAAATATGATATTATTTTAAATTGATAACTTTGTTTTTCTTAACAAATGCTCTTCTACTTTAAGTGTTCTTAGGTTTTCATGGCCGTTCAGAATCTTTCGTGTATATTATTGAAATATTATTCGTGAAATTATGTAATTGAGTAAATAAAAACATTATTTAATTAAAAATATTGAAATCTTATTTACAAAAAAAAAAAACATCAATTACTTTCGCATTAACCAATCAATTAATTGATTATAAATAATAAGAAATAAAAAAAAAAAAGAAAGATGTCTAAATAACAATAACGATTCAGAATTCTCCAATCATGTTTTAGAAACAAAACAATATTTTGACATTAACAAGAGATAAGAAATTTTACATACAAATATCTATTAGGGATAGATAAATATGAAATTTTAGAAATAAGAAAAAATGTTAATAGCAAATTAAATATTATAAACAATGAAATCTTTTTTGCAAATAGTCACTTTTAAAATTTGTTTTCACAGTAGTCCTAACTAGTTACCCAACATATTTATTATTGTCTATGCTTGCATTAAAATTTTTAGTATACACTGTTTCCTGAAGAAGGGACCATAGGTCTTGAAACATGTTGATGTAGTAATAAATGGTGGTTTTAAACAAAGTATTTTCTATCAATATTTGAATATGTCCAATAACATACAATTACCACTAATACCGGTCAAAATAAGACAATATATAAAATTGAAAAATATTGATTTTTCAGGCCTATTCTAGTATAATTTGTTATAAACATTTTACAGATAAAGAATACTGCTATAAATAATTTCGAAAATAATTAGATTCTCATTGTGATATCTATGCTGTTTCAAGGAAATGAATATCAGATTTAGTAGTAGTGGTACTCGAAGTGTTTTCACATATTAACATATATACAACTTTCAAAAATTTGATATATATGGAGACTGATTAATGGGTGAGAATGGTGAACGTTATATTTGTATAAAGAAATCACTTGTGCCAGCCGGAGACAGGTTGTAAGCCCTGTAATAAAAAATGACTTCATCTCTATGATATATATATTATTTGTTTAAAGTGTTTTTTATTATTATTAATATAATACGTTGGCGCAAAGTAATTTTGCAAATAATGAAGAAGTATTAATTGGTTAATATAATTAGTTTTAAAAGTGTAAATAAATTATCGCGCTGGGCGTGTGTTAAGAAAAGCGAAAATAATTCCCCAAGAAACTTTTTGATGTCGTTTGAATCTATTTATTTTATCGAAATCAAAGGGACCGTTGGACATGGAAGTTTGCGATCGCAATCGCCTTTAACGGGTCGGATCCCCTACCGGGGCATTATCAGGTCTCTTCTGAAGACAAAATGGAGACATTGCGCGAGAGATACTGACCAAGGCTCCGATGGGCAATTCGGAAGGTAGTTGGAAAAGTTTTGCACCCCTTTCGAGAAATTAACTAACACATCCAACGGGCCAAACTACCTGGAATTGAAATACGAAGGGACGCTAAAGATATCCCCTAAGACGAAAGTCGTGTTTCAGGAATACCAAACAGTCAATTAAAAAATAATTTAAAATTCATTACGGTTTTTTCTATTATTTATTATAAAATTAAATCAAATTACGATATCTGTGACATATTCTTTCATTATTTTTCCGGACTCCATCCTATCTTTCCATTGATTTGTCGATGCCTGTTCTATAATAAAAATCGACTGGTCTGGTAACAAAATAGTTATCGAGCCAATTTCTGAGATCGTAACGCCACGCATTTGATTGGAGAGCGACCGAAAAATGTGACAATCTGGCGGAGCAAAAGCGGTACTATTGAGTGGATGTCTTTTTTATCACAAAAAAATAAAATAACGAAAAATACCATTGAAAAAATACTTGATAAAGAATTAGCTAATGTGGTTTTTTGTATATAGAAGTTCCCATTCGGTGTTCGTTATGCAGGTATGTCGCGTGTATGCTCCTAGATGTTCGTGTGGAGTATGATATATAAAGCTACTTGGTAGCTAAGAGCATACTAAGAGAACTGGCGCCTTGCGCGAATCCGCGCCCGAACATCCGCGGCTCGTTTGGTGCATTCAGTGCGTGACGGAAGGTATCACCATACAATGAGGTTGTAGTGTCATTTTATTATTTAATTCTTAGAAATATCTCATTTACAAAACACAATGTTTTTTTTCCATATCTTGAAATATGACACAGAGTTGCATGTTATAAAAACGATCGGTTTATACAGTTTTATTGTGTGACGTCACATCTTCCGAGTCGACAAGTCGGTAATCAACACTCTGGCGAGCGAGTGTCGACGTAGTGACGTCATCATGAAAAAAATTAAAAAGCATGGTAATTTAGATTTTTTGTCATTTTTTATAACAAACGATAAAAGTTCATTTTTTACATTCTCCACTACCTCATTAAGAAAGGATTGCTATGATGGTTTAGTCTTATGGAATATATGAGCAAAAAAAGGATTGTAAATAAAATGGCAACAGAAACATGATCAGATATTTTTGACACAAGTCGAGTACTCACTCCTTGTGCAATTGTCCTTCCAATAAATCTTAATATACCTGTTTCGCTCTGGCCAACTAATGACTTAGGGATCTCACCGACGGGGGGACAGATTGCCTTCTGACACCGAAGTGTCAATATCTTGTTCTTTTTTTTGCCGTCCGACAGCAGCGCCGCGCGTAATGCTCGGACCAAGAAGAATCTGTGTTCTCAACAGTTCCGGAAGTGCAGTGATCTCTCGGTTCTTCACAACAAACGTTCTAGTTAACTGGAGGTGAAAGCGCCATCCGACCCAGAACTTTAGAGAAAGGTAGGCCAGATTCATCTGCCATTATTTTCCTTCATAAATCCAATTCGGGTTGTGTCAACTGATCAGTATTATAAACGATACAGTTCACGGGATCTTATCCCATCAGATATATTAAATATTGGAGAACGGCTTAATTAAAAGCTTCTACAACCGTTGAGCGTTCTAAGTAGATATATGAAAGTAAAGGAGGCATGAGTGGTGTGCCAGAACAGAAGAGTGTAGCGTTATATGCTCTCTCCGTTCCCTCAATGGTAAGTTTGTATATCTTTAGGGAGAGGTGGGAACAATGTTGCCGTAGTTTTACGCAGACTCTAAATAATAACAATACATACAAAATTTGGTCCAAGAAAACGGGGGTGGAATTGAGATATCCAGGGGTGTCTATATTTTTCTCAGGATCGGAAAGTGCAACAGAAAAAAATTGGAAAGTCGAAGAGTATAATACACATTTATACCGAAGGGAGATGGTGGTGTGGCCAGGGTCCGAAAGAGTAACTTTGGAAAATTTGTATTGGATTGTATTCAATATTATATACGTTTATATTGGAGAGATGGGAGGGAGGCCAGAGGAGGTGTTGTGTTTAGCGCAGGGTTCTACAAAGAAGCTAAGCAAAATTTTGTTTAGATTGGTTAATAATACACGCGATGCCTGGGAGAAGAAAGACACTGTTACTAGGGGTGTCTTTTCAGGATGGATAACATAAGTTTTACTTAAAAATTTTGAATATCGACGACTTTTACAATATATGGAAAAAACAGTTGATATTTTACACACAACATAAAATGGCTTGAGTACTTTGTCGTTCTCGATACATATTATATTTACTCTTTATTACGGGTTAAAAGCTTACTATACAATTAAAACAATTTTAACCCCAATAGTAATAACTGGTTGGTCTATCCGTTTAATTATTTTAATTAGGATTTTCAGTGGTTTAATAGCGCGACTATCGCCCAAAACTCGAATAGAAACTGAAACTAGTACAGGGCCCACTTTAAGCTATTCATTAAAATATTTCAGGACATTTGACGCATTTTAGAACATTTTACGACCATATTAACAATTAACACTCTACGTAACATTGTTTGGTTATGAAAATCTTAAAGTTTTTTCCCAGGGGTAGTATGCCGTCCATTTTTGATACAATGGTCTGTTTTAAGGTTTAAATAACATAACAGATTTGCTGACTTACTTGATTATTTACAAACACGCTGTTTGGTTGCGGAGGAAGGTAGAGACGGAAGAGTACAGGGTGGTAAGGTGCCTAGGGGGTCACCCTAGGTCAGGGGTCGGTTCTAGAGAGAAGAGCCAAATATTAAGTTAACAGAATTTCAAAATTTTCATACAGCCGCAACATAAATTTTCACTGTAGCTATATAAATTTTAATGACGAAAAAAAAATAGATAAAATCAAGATTATTATTCAAAACTAAAATTCACAATAATTTGAAGAATATAATATATATGAGTTATAAGTTTCAGTGCCTAACTTAGTGCACTACTTTAAAACAAAAAAAAAACTAAATAATTAGACACTAATAAAATAAATAAATATCAGATATCTCAGAGACGAAGCTATTTATATTATATTTAATGGAAAATATATATAAATGTGGGGTAATTACTGTATTAAATATAATAAAAATAGCTTCGTCTCTATGAGATAACAATACTTTTGTAGGTAATAATCCAGTAATTGAATGTTCTTGGACATGTTCAAATATTGCTAAAATAATATACTGATCAGGCGTATTCTACTATAATGGGTTAAAAACATTTTACAGATAAAGAATATTGCTTTAAATATTTTTTTAAAAATCAGATTTTCATTGAATTGACATATATGCTGTTTTAAGGAAAAATTAATTATAAAATTTTGTCCATAGATAGCGAAGCGAGTCCACGTATTAACATATATACAACTTTCAAAAATTTGATAAATATGGAGATTGAGGGGTGATAATTGGTGAATGTTATATATATATATAAAGCGATCAGGTCATAAGCCTTGTAATTACCCCATATTTCCGGTATCTGGTAATAAAAATCCTCTTGGTATTAAAACTTTAGAGAATGATTCAAGGTAGCTATTAACATTAGAAAAATTTGACATACATGATTTTATTTAGTTAATTTGACATCATGATATAGGGAATTATATTTTCCGGTGTATTTTATAAAAATCAGATTCTCATTGATTTGACATATATATATATATATACAGAAAAATGAATTATTAAATTTGGTCCATATAGGCGATAGTGTAGTGGTACTCGATGCGAGTCCACATATTAATATATATACAACTTTCAAAAATTTGATGGATGTGGAGAATGATGGGGTGATAAAGGTGAAAGTTTTATTTATATAAAGTGATAACGTGATCACTTAAGCCAGCCGAAGACAGGTCGTAAGCACTGTAATTACCCCATACTTCTATATATATATATTTTACATTAAATATAATTAAAATAGCTTCGTCTCTATGAGATATCGATATTTATTTGATAACAGTGTCTTTGTTGGTAAAAATTCAGTAATTGTGTGTTCTTGGACATATTAAAATATTGCTAAACTAATAAAATACTTCATGGTCTTTGCAAAGTTGACTGGTTAAAACGGTGACCTTGCGACTACTTGTTCCATTTTAGACAAGATTGTAAATTAATTTATTTAATTTGCTTCTCAATATATTTTTATTCAATTCATGTAAGAGAATATTTGTTCGCATAAACAGGTAGAGTCAAAGATTGGAAAATGCTAGTTGTTTTATTGTGTCACATGTTTTGGGCAAACAATTCCATGATTAGATGAAAATATAAACGAGAGTTAAAGAGTCGTAAGTGCTCATGAAAAAAGCCTCTGCCGAAGGTAAAGCGGGGAAAATGGATGGAAACTTTTATGTGACTGTGATTGTGTCCATGATTGGTCAATCATCGTTACAAAAGAAACAATAAATAATGATTAAATTTTTTCTGTATATCCTTCCAGTTAATGCATTCAATGTGTGTTAAATGATTTTTCTTTGTTAGTGTGTTTGTATAACTTTTTTCCGTTTGTTTTTCTTTTCTTCATACATTATACATTAAATTACTCCCACTTAATCTTTACCATACCATGATATAAAATACCCAAACGCAGCCATGATGTCAACTCGTGTTACCGTAAATAACAGTTAGAAAAAATGTTTTTATTAGCTTAAATGGCTTTTATGGCACGAATTTACTCTGAATATTGAGCATTCAAATTTGAAAATATGATTAATTACGTAATTTAGAGCATTCATTAAGTCATATATAATGTATCCTTCCTTCTTATCTCTCCTCATTTAATTAGTAAGAAAAAGACAATTATATTTTTATGTTTGTTGTCCTTTTCACTGTGAAAATAATGTATGATCTCTGTTTTTTTATGACAAATGGTATTTTTACCAACGCATTAATTTTACAACGGATTGAATGAAAAAATTATTGTTTTTGTACTATTCCCTTTTCATAATTGGTTTTTCACTAGTCATTCCTAAGCGCTAATATTTTCTTTAGGATTATCTAAAATATGAATTTGATGTTGCATGTATTTACCGAAATATTACAGGTTTAATTATGATGGTAGACCTGTGTTACTGCATGGTATGGGAAGGGTTAACTATGCATGATGTTCAATACCCCTATTACTTAAATCTGTTTAAATTTCCAATAAAAATGTTTTTTTCGCATTATTTCTAATTTCTTAACGATAAAAAAGAGTATTCTGTAGCATGATATTATCTTAATTGTTATAAAATATTTATTCATTGTACCTTAATGTCAAACGACCAATTGATAAACTGTACATTTAAAAAAAAATCTGTTGCCGATATGAAATTTGTATATACATGAAATCCGACAAAAATGGAATCTAATAAAATAATAAAAAAAGCAATTCTGCCATCTTCCATAATAACCTTGATTTTAAAATAAATATACTAAAAATTTAATTTAAATTAATTGTTTGCTGGTTTCGAGAGTTGCCGCTAGGTTCCTGTCAAAGCAGTTGTTGAAACTAGTTGGTTTGGAACAATATTCCGTCTCACGTCGACTCTTCATAGTACACGAAGCAGCTGGAACAATGATTGTTCAAAACCAAAGTATTTGACGAGAATACCATTTCTATTTTAATTAAAGTTCCACGCAATTCCAAGTATTTTATGTTTTAACAGAATATTAAAGGTATCATATTTTAATAATGAATTATAATATCTTCAGTAATATTATTTTCATTCTTAGAGCAGTTTATTTATGTATTCGTTAAACATTAATATAAATAAATGGTAAATATGGTAAATTTATATTATTGACTCGCTGGTGTGAGCCTGAATAGGGGAATTGAAGGAGCGTGGAATAAGGGAGAAGAATTGGTGTTCGATGATATTAGTGTTATTTTTGAAAATATTTAAGTTAAATCTTACAAAAAAAAAAACAAATCTATTCAGTAGTGTAATAATAGCTAACATTCACGCGTGATAAAATAAAACAAAGTTAAACGTTCGTATAGAAATCTGTTTATTTATATTACATTAGTTTGTTATGAAATTCACAAGGGTAACTATTATTCAAATAAATTTAAATACCAATATTAACATTTGAAGGTAAGAATATTCTTTATTTGTAGAGTTGCGTGAGTATATCAAAAATATAAATCTGTGCATTAAATTATCACACAAAATAATCAGCATTACATACTAATATGTCAATTTGTCCCCTGTAGTCCATTAGGATACTGCTCAAATTGTCAGAGAGCTGTCTTAGAAAGTAAGCGGTACCTGCATCGATACTCTCTCACCTCCAAAATCTTTATAATTTCAAGAAATACATGTATTATGGAGTACTAAGACAAAATTATAATTTAACACCATTTTAATGAGGAAAATATAGTTCAAAATAAAAAATATATTATTTCATAGAAGAATCACAAATCAGGTACTCAATCACTGTCAGTGATTCTTCCGTGACTGAATCACAGTCTATGATATTGAGTATATCGCTATCGCGATAAAGGCTGCTACCCACGGACCAGTAAAAATATACGTATGACAATGCAAAACAGTGTGGTACAGTCTGCATCTTAATTTTAGCAGGTCTGTCTACGTCTCGATCTTATCCTGTTGGCTTGCGTATGAGGGTTTTATACGTTTTACGGTACTTATTAACTTTCGATATATATCCCGCCCACTGCAACCTTGTTGTCTTCACGTTCTTCAGGATATCTCGTGCGGCATTTCGCTTCCGATGTTCCAATTTCTCCTCCATTTTCTGGTTATCACGTGTTAACGTAAATCTTGCTCTAGACTAGCAGACACACCAAGTTTCTCACCCATATAAAGTGATCTATTGTATCAGTATTTCTATACAGTTTATTTAACTCTCAGGTCAGCCTCTACTTCAGCTGCAGGAAGGGTTGTAGAACCGACCAACCGTTACCAGAAGTCTAAATTTAGTGAACGGGCATTCGTAGTGGCAGGCCCAAAAGCGTGGAACTCTTTGCCCTCCGTTATTAGAAACAGTGCATCAGAGACTTTATTTAAGAAGAAACTAAAAACGCACTTTTTCAAAAAAAATCATTTCCATAAGTGAAAAAAACGACTTTTCAATTTTAAAAAACACATAATTGATGTGTAAAGCGCCCTTGAGGTGAAAGTTTTTACGAAAATGGCGCTATACAAATTATCCATTATTATTATTATTATTATTTGAATTCTGTGACAATTTTGGGTATATAACAAAATGACAACTGGTAACACATAACACAAGCTTACATAATTGTATTTAGTTTACATATTATACTCATGCTCCAATAGCATGCATCACATATCATAGCAGTATAGAATACGTGTTTCTTAAATAAAAACTCAAGATATGGTGTTACGAACGTATACAACCGAGAATCCGTCTTCGTACATCTACCTATAAATAAAAAAATACCTACATAAGGTCCCACATACGATGTTTCTTGTGTACCAAATTTCATGTAAAAAAAAGAACACCTGCAAGCTAAACATCCGACCAAATCCCACGTTATTAAATATATCACGGCATTCAGTTATTAACATCTTAATACCATCATAGATTGGCTCCGGTATCATCGTACCAGAGCCATACCTGTACAATTTGACGTGAGACTCGTTATCACATTAAATTAAGAGGTCAGCCAGAAATAAGCTATAGAAATCATGCATCCCCAAAAGGAAAGAGTAAACGTCACATTTATGTATTGCAGTCGCAGAACTCGGTAACAGTCTGGCAGAAATTCACCCTGTTCAGGTCGCAGGAGGTTGCGTCTGTCTAGCCACTGCTCTTCCCGGCATCGTTCATCTCAACAATCCCCAGCGGGAGACCCACACCCTGATAAATTTCCGGAAATGTTGAGATTCCTTTCATTTCTTAATAGATCATCGTTCCGGCGAATTTCTGTTATTTAATAAATTAAGTTAATACCTGAATAGGGTATTTTTAATAATAAAACCAAAAAACCAATGATAAACTGAATTTTCATTACTAAGTATAAATCGCACAGTTGTGTAGCCAATAGTGTTGCCAATACGGAGCCTATCGAATAAAGCCACGAATAATAGTCCATAAGTAGGAGAAACCCACAAATTTATTCAAAATTCAATACATCAATCATAAGGGAGTGTGATTTTCATCTCATGAGAGAATCGATCAGGATTACAGAATAGTCACGCGGGACTACGACATCGAGCCGAAAAAAAAAGTAAATTGTAGGTATATAAAATAGCGATATTTTATGCGGATGGATTGTCTAAATCACTCTTGGGATGAATAATTTTTGTGATATTTGAAACAATATCTTTTATAAAATTTTTTGTCATAATAAATGTATATGCGAATATATGTAGCGCCTAATTCCTTCGTCTTCTTCTTCTTTTAAATAATAATTAAGTTAAAAACTTTGTTTTATAGAAAAAAGTACAATAATATTATATTAGGAGAACACATTCTTATTGTGAAGTTGTAATTATTCAGAACATAGGTCTGTGATATTTTAAATATGAATTAAATATATTAATTAGAATGATATACTTATAAAATCAATTTTATCAACAAATATTGTTATTGCGCCACCGGGATTTGAATATATATATTGTCGCTGTAGCATAGTTGGATAATGCACCGTCTCCGGATTGGAAAGAGATCCAGTTCGAATCCCTGTGGCGCAACAATATTTTTCGATAAATTGATTTTATATGTATATATTTCTAATTAATATATTTAATTCATATTTAGGACTTTATTTTGATTATTATTAATATTTCATTAATGAC
The DNA here is from genome assembly GCA_031772225.1 of Eubasilissa splendida. Taxonomy (NCBI): domain Eukaryota; kingdom Metazoa; phylum Arthropoda; class Insecta; order Trichoptera; family Phryganeidae; genus Eubasilissa; species Eubasilissa splendida. Next base: position 20,658,193 of record CM062864.1, read on the forward strand.
TCTGATAAATAGTTCCGGCAAGATAATATAAAAACATTTATATGTTACAAAATGCACTTTTTATGATAATAAATTTAAAATAAGTGAAAGTGAGGTGGACAGTTAACGCAACCTGTGGCCCTACAGCCGAAACTACATTAAGCGTGACGCTAGATTGGAGAGCGACCTTCGCCGCACATAAGTACTTAAGTTCGTGGATTCTAAGGTCAACGAAGTCTATTCATGTAATATGCAACAATCTTTGGCGTTAAAACCGTTGATATTATGGAAGATAGTCGATGTTTATTTATACTCATACATATGAGACAATTTACAAATATTCATCGACCATTTTGGATTATATAAAGTGTCGTAGTGTTATTATTGTTGTGTTCGGTATTTGAGATGAATAGATCGCCCATCGCCGTCTCGCGCGCACGTAAACGCCTAGATATAATTCCTACCCAGTACCTACCCACTATCCCCTTCTCCTATACCAAAACACTATCTATTTCTATAGTGTACTATATGGTTCATCAGTTGAAGTTATACCTTCGAACTGTCAAGTAAGCGTTTACTATTGGGTGCATTGACTGCTGTGAATTATCGTCGTGTTGTGTGGGGCTGATAATTTATTGTGTTTGTTTTGGTTCCTCGCTACCGTGCGTGTTGAAACCTGTACATTGTGCGATTGTGCAAGGTATTGTTTGACACTTTTGCGCTATCATCAAGCATGTCCAAGTGTACTTTGTGCTGATTAGCGTTGTACGTGTTCTGGAGCCGGAAGACAGGTGGATCCAGTAGCAATACCGTTAGAAGCATTTTTGGAGTGTTTTCTAGTTCTGGTGGTCCTTCAGCCAGCCTCTATTCTCTATTCCTGTCAATCTCCCGAATTTCTTCCACCCTTCCTGCATCCTGTATTTCCTCACCCCCTCGAGTAAACAATATGGTTGTTTAATATATCATTCGATGCACAAGTAGATATACAACGTTGTAGCACTCGTAAGTCGGATCTGCCCAAAAACGATATACAGTGTTGTTGCAGAGGTAGTTTCACATATTCGATCAAAAAAAACACGCGAACCGTAAACGACGTCGTAAGTATTGCCGCTCGTAAAACAGCCGCAAAAATGAGTGAATCTGGTTTGACGATTACCGCGAGGCAATCCGACCAATTGTTTTAAGTGGTTGTAGGGCTGTTTTATTTTCATAAAATATTCACGGAAACTAATTTGACGGTTTGGGAAGCGCGCTGCGTGCGGCCCACGACCCGGCAGCCGAGAGTAATCTCATTTACATTTTAGCAGAAAAAAATAAACAAACAATGGCATAATGGAATTATGGAAACATTTCGAGTTTAACGCAATCAGCGACGACATAAAACATAGAACGCAAAATATAAATAATGTATTATATATAAAAGCTTTTTTATTATTTGATACCGTGACACAACATGTTACAATCTCCAGAGTAGAGAGGAAAAAATGAAATTTATTTAACACTTACAGCCCGGTGGGTCAAAACAAAACACGTCCGGCGGTGGTGGATCATTTTAGACCCATTTAAAGTTTTCGGTTTTTCAACCGATTTGTGGGAGATTTTTTATAGATATTTCATTTTAAATAATGCCGTAATGTTTCTGCTAAAAAATTACGAATAATGTACATATTATCACGCATCAATAGACGCCCTACACAGCCAAAATACAAACATACACTGAGCATGTGATATTCTCGTCGAAGCCCGAGTATGTAGTGTTATAAGACTTAGAGGTAGGCGCAACGCCCTTCAAATAATTTGATTAAAATAAGTCAAAACAAATACATGGACGCATACCTGGTATCCTTTGTCTACCCGCTCAAAATGTTGACAATATATGTTTCGTCGTAAGCGCTGGGATTCAATCCGATTGTCTTAGGTCAATTTTGAGCGTTTTTTCACATTTTTATCAATAACTCATTTGAATCTCGTCCGATAATATTTATTTGTATCTCAAATTATTTGAAAATATTTAATAAAACATTAGCTATAAGGAAAACAGCATTAAACGAATATTTGTAGCGTAATTCATATTTTTACAAACACCCGGGTCAAATCTGACCCATCACCGCAGAGTATGTGTTAAAACAAAAATGCGATATTTTATTTATTCCAAGACGTGATAGTCAGGCGAGTTGTTGGATAGGCCCATAGAAGAATTAGATGCGGCAGAATTTAACTAACACCAGAATTTTGTAAATCAAAAATAGCTCTTAAGCACATAAATAGAAAAGCATAAAAACAGGTGTAACGTAAAAAGAAAAAGAAAAACACCAACATTTTTGAAATCAGATATAGCTCTTAATCTCATAGAAAATAGCATAAAAACAAGGTGGAAGGTTTGTCTAAACTTGAAAATTTTTAAAGAAAGGCAATGTGCTTAATTATATAGCGAAAAGCATAAAAACTAGTGTGATTAAAAATACACGAATGGACATTTTTACATGATGATTTATTATATATATATATTTAATAATTAGTATTTAAAACCCGTCCTAAAAAGGGCAAGAAATACGTATACAAGACGGTTTTGTAAAATAAAATGCCAAAAAGTTGTTTCCATAATAAAATTCTAATTCAAAATTTTCGTGTTTTTTACGAAAATTGAGTTTTTATTATTAATTTATAACAGAAGTTATAAATTAGATTTGACATTTTTTTAAATTATTACTTAGATATGACCTTTATACTCATTTATAATTAATAAACTGAATGTTATTTGCCATAAGACAATACAAGCATTATAAAGAAAGACCGCGATTATATTAGTATATTATTGCATAAATCAAATGTATTTTTTTTAATCTTAAAGCCAAGATTACGGTAACAAATCTCAATTGAGACAAATTAACAAAAAGTTAAAAATTAAAAGTGTTATAAAACGTTCAATTTGCAGGACATATTACCAATTTTCGACGTTTTTAAAATACTTTGTTATATTGAAAACATACGTTTTTTAATACAATATAATATTTACTCACATGCTTTGAGGCTTCAGCCACTATTTAAAACTAGCCTTTATACCATAAACACAATAATCAGTTTTTAAATAGTATATTTTCAGTCTTATAAAATACGATAATTTTAATTATCCATCGAACGTCAATACGTCGCTCGATTCGGCCATGAAGGTAGTGAAATCCGCGCATTCATTATTTTCATTTTAAAATACCGAAAATAAATTATTTCACGTATATTTTACCAACGGTATGAATTAATATTGAACTTATTCACAATATTACTAGCAAATTTCATAAATGGGATGTTTTTGTACTGATTTTAGTAGAAAACAACGTTTTCTTAAACAAAGTTAACATTTTATGTACGTTATTTTTATGTAAGTCGGAATTAAATATTTTGTTTATATATAACACTGTTGTATCTTAAACACAAACTGTCTATTTCATAAATAATATGTCATTATGAAACAGATACATCACCAAAATGCTGCACGTGGCATTTTAATTCGATAATATTAAACAAAATGATAAATTTAAGCTGTCATAATAATTTTAAACTTAGAATATTGATTTAAGCGATCATCATAGGTACTTTGTCTGATTTAAAAAAATATTCGTATATATGAATTAGGTACATCGAAAAATCGTTTAATTTTCGATAGATTATTTCAAATGACAACACTAATTCCATAATATTAACAGACACGAGATATGTCTGAATGCGATAAAATCAACAATTTTATTGTCGACTATTTTTATTCAAACCTTCCTCTCTCGCATTTGATTTACGTAACAAATAATGTCATTAATTATTTATCTTCTCTTCTTAATCTCGTCTTGAAAGCATATCTAATTCGTGTATAAATTCTATAATTTCAAACTGAAAAAATGAAAGGTCGCCCTTAAATAATTTTGGAGAAAACTTTTTTCTTCTCAGCATTAAAACAGAATACTGGATCAAAAAATATCTCTAAAAATAGTCTGTGTCACGACAGGTGAGGTGGCTAACGGTTCTCCTGATTACGTCACACTAAGCTATGCTAACGTGACTGGACTTTTTGGGAAAAGCCACTATCCATGGTAATCCAAATCTATATATACGTCACGGTATTATGTTTATGAAACTGAACCAAGAGAGGTGGAAATTAATTTAATTGTCAACTGATAAAATTATTATTGTTTTTTGTCGCAAAAAACCTTGACGTGAATTACCCGAAGAACATATGTCGCGTCTCAAGGGTGAACTATTTTGTGTTAGAACATATTTTTAAATAACAAGATGTCGCATTTTATTACAATATTTCAGAATTAATTCCGTAATAATGAAAATTAATTAATATAAGTCACTTTGAAAGATACGCAAAAAAAAAATCTATTGATAAATATGATTAATTAAATTAACCCTTAAAGCAAGGGAGAGAGACAGACACGCGTTACGCATATAACGGATGTTGAGACGTATAATTTTCTCCATTTTGCAGGAGATGAACATCAAAGGCACACTCTCAACCATTTGCCTGAAACGAAACCTTTAATTTTTGGGCATCTTCTAAGAAGAGATGATAGTTTGTTGTGGCGGGTCACGTCGAAGTGCGGAGAGGAAGAGAAAGATCCCCACCCGATAGACCGATCAAGTGGAAAAAGAAACAGGAAATTCTCTGGTGACAGGCCTAAGATTTAGAGGAATTCACAGAGACCTACGTGGATGGTAGAAGTCCTGGCGTCATATAACAAGTGATTGAGAATCGTAGAGATTAAAAAATGGTTGCTTCTAACGGAAAGAAATAGATGTCTCGTTTAGCAAATGTATGTATATGAAATCTGATTTTATCGTAGCTTTCAGGTTATAGAAAATAGTCAGTTGCGGGTTGAAGTCTCGGTGATGACCAGATTTTTTCTGAATACGTGTTGACTGAGTGACAAGACTAGACAGAGTTTCAAAATGAAAACATCTAGATAATAAAAGTGATAATAATAAGGTAATAAAGTTGGAGAAACTAGTTTGAGATGGTGTTATTGTGGAATGAACATATTGTCAAAACTGCATTAATAATTAATACCGGTGAAGCCCACTTGAGTCAGGAGACTATCCAAGACGATCATTCCGGAATATTCGCAAGAGGCGAGTTGATGTGAAATGGAAAATACGATAAGAGGCCGATTGGCAATTTGTAAAGCTTTATATCTTCACTTTATACAACCCCTTCAACATTATACGTAAATTGAGTTGAAACGCTGTTTTATTCTACTATATTTTATTTTATTAAACGTTTTCGAAACCATCTTCCCATTATCATTAATACAATTCAACTAAAGATAAAAATATAATGTGTATCGTTAAGTAAAATTAAAAACCAAATCGATATTTATATTTAGCGGTCACCAGGATATTGAAATGACCTATATAGAGAGAGGAGAAATACAAAAAGGGTTCAAATTAAGCGTCTAATGGGGTGAGAAAGGTACCGTCGTAACGGTGAAGCCTTCTCCGAACGATTAAGGCAAAAAATCATGAAACATGACAGCTGTGGTGGGGGTGAGGGATGCGCTAGGCGTAAGGATGTCGGTCCCACCTTAATTAGCCTTGCTATATTTAGGAGGGTTGGTGTATATTCTTAAAACGAAAAGGTAATAAAACTTGTTTAATTACAAACGTAAGACTTTAGATTATAACTTATATGTAAGGAATCGTTTTAACCAAGCAGTCTAGACATTATCACACAAACACTTTAACATCTACTGACTATAGTCAGTAATTAAAATGCACAAGTTTTTGTCAATATTTTCTTTTCTTAATATATAACTAGATTGCCCGCCCGCAGCTCACCCACGGGAGCAAACGTACCCGCAGAGACGCCAATACTCTGTTGTCAATATCAAAATTAAAAATAGAAAAAATCGCTAATACTCTTTGAAAAACCATGAAAAATTATTTATATGCGTTACACGTTTATGTATTATCAGAACTTTTAAATTTATATATTGAACTTAAACTGATTGAGAAAATCATAATGTGTCTACGGAATATCTCTTTAATTTAAATAATAAGCGACGCACCTGTGATTGCAGATTGCGTTAAAAAAGGCGCTCATAAAATATATATTGCATTCATAAAATCGGGTTTTCTAGATAAAAATGATATGAATGAATGTTATGAAAATATGAAGGAGTATTAGGGGGGGGGGTGCCCAATAAGAAGGAACGAGGCGGCCTTTTTTTATATTTCCTTCGGCACCACTCTCGTAGCTCCAAATAATCTTGATTATTATATTGTTACCTATAGTCAATTATAGTCATAATTACTTGTTATTACTTCTTGAAGTGCCTCGCGAAGTCGAATAGAAAGACTCCACAGTGAACTACGTTTGTTTATAATTAATATTGTAAAAAAAAATTAAAATGCACTTAATTGTAATTAATTTATTTTCAATAGAATTCGATACAATTATATACCATAAACCTAACCAAGAGATGTGAAACAAAAAATATACACTTTTTTCGTTTTATTTTTTAACTAAGTTACACCCCCACATAAAGATCTTCCTCAGCCCGAGGCAAACTTTAAATTTCACAGCCACCCAGGTCCATCAGTCTTGCGTGTTATTACACAACATATTTACCCGAGTCAGGATTGAGGACCAGCACGCAGTCTTCACGGGGAATAATTTCGAGTCATACCTGGAAAAAAGAGAGAGAAAAACTCATTATAGAAACAATAATTTATCTTCAAAATTAAATGAGGCGTATATACTATTCGCAGAATTTTAAATATATGCCTATGTATAATTATTTTAGTGGCCATATATGAAAATATTCAGAAAATAATGACTAGTTCTAATCATATTGACATATAATACATCATTTTAAATAGAAGGCATTTATTTTTGTGTGACAGTAATGAATCTATTGCGTTTATTCCGAGCGCGTGTGTAGATGCTCCACTATGTTTATCTAACTATCTACCCCCTTCCCTTACCATCACCTCAGAGCACGATTATTTCTGTGTATTGTCTATGACTTTTGAAATGTCAAGGAGAATGGATGTTCGTTCTGCAATGTGCTCGTCACTAAATTATAGTTTTGGTAATGTTACTAGTTGCTAGTGTATTCGGTTACTCGCGTGTGCGTGCCGAAGCCGCTGTTATTTGTGCTGATCATCGAAGAAGGTACCGGAGCTGTGACTACAGGAGAGAAAATCCAATTGCGTCGTGATTCCTGATTAGTTCTCGAGTCCTTTTTGTCCTGTCCCTCTTCCGAATACATATCACCCTATCAACGTCATGTTTTCCCACCCCTTGTATAAACAAATATCATGGAGTGAAGGTGTCACTTGTCAAACAGTGCGGCGTATGAAAATGTTGGTAACAAAAAAGCGAGCAACAAATGATGAAGAGGACTGAGGACATCGTGCTATTGTTCAAAGTGAGTCATTGACCCCCTGTCGCGTTAATGCAAAAAACACGCAAATTTATTTTGTTTCACAATAATTTTTATCATTTCACCAAAAAAAAAACCAAATAAACAGCAGAAAATGCATTAAAAAAATTAATGGATTCCAATCCACTCGAAAATTACGGAATATGCATTAGTAACATCAATATTTTGTCAACTCGCAAACTAAGCCATTGTGCTATGGGCATAGGACTGACTTGGTGGTCTCCCGGGACAAAATTTGAACCTCCAGCCACTTGATCACTAGATGTGATTATCTTACCGCTCAGTATATAGGCAATATAATAATTTTAACATGACGAACTAGGGCGGATCGAAAAGCTAGCTAGTTTACAGTTAAGGGAATATTGAAAAAATGTTTAAAACAGTGAAATTAGTAATATGATAGAAATTTAAGGAATATGCAGAACACCAGGACCACTAGGGTGAACACTTGTCTATCCAATATTTTTGTACGCATCTGAAACATGAACACTGAGATAAATGCATTAGAGATGTAGTGCTGGTGGCCTATGAAGTGAATCCCAAGAACCATTCATAGAATAAATATACGCGGTGGAAACAGAAAAATCTGACGGGCCCGAAGCCAGAAAAAAAATTAAGAGTTTGCGGCGGCAGTCGATTAGACGGCGCATGCAGCCAGTACATTTTAATTATTCAGCGGTGCTTGTCTCGGCAAAGGAGCGCTTTTTTTCATGATCCGTAGATGGTAGCAATTTGTATGTATTTAAGTATTCGATAATCGAGTATTTTGAAAAATACTCGTAAATTATAAATGATGAAATATTAAAAATAGAAAAATGTCACATATTTAGCTGCGTCCTGAGTTTAGTGGCCGAGTAAAAGCGGTCACTGTTAGGTATAATTTTTTGCATAGTTTCGATCGTCGGCTATACTAATGGTTTACGACGGAACAATTTGTTTTATGTCTCCGTGTCCTCCTGACTTGTCTTCAATGGCAACCGATTGCATAAAATATAGAAAAATCTTTTAGATTTTCCGACTAATGGATGCAGCTGCGGCGTAAACTATTGTAAAACTGGGTAATTATATTATATGTTTGTATTTCTACTAATCCGTTAGTAGAAATTATAAACTAAAACGTCCGTATATTGTACGCTTTCAAAGTAAAATCAGTTCGTTGTGAATCGTTGGGAGTAAAAGAGGTGTGCGAAAATTTGTGTATTTGATAATTAGTATTAGGTGATCCAATTTATTATATGTGCATAAATTAAAATTATTAATAGCTATTTTGATACATTGGAAACCACTCGAGTATTATAGGATTTTACTACTCGATATTTGAGTAGTTGATGACGTCGAGTAATTGACTGAGTATCACAATTTCCATGAACGCTCGCCCTCTTGACTATGCTCCTCCACTTTTCTCGGTATCCTACAGATCTAAGGGCTAGTCACTAGAGAAGTGCCTGGTATTTTTTTCACTTGGTGAGTCCAACGGGTGGGGGATCTTCCTCTATAGCGTCGCTCTTGGTCCACCACAACAAGCTTCTCCGAACCATCTTCTCTTCTCGCAATATACCCGAAAAATTTGAAGATTCATCTCAGGCAAATGGTTGATAGCCTATTCATGATGTTCAATTCATGCTTCTTCAACACATCTTAAAGGTATAATTCCCCTGCCTTCAAGGTTCATGAACCCGCATCATATAAACATATAGAATGCATCAGATTCTGCAGCCTGATCTTCGTTGTTTTGGAAATACCGCGATCTTTCCACATAAATTTTATTTACGCACCTTTTGTTCTTACAATTGGCACCCCTAGAATTTCTTGTTAACCGGTATTGATCATGTTATGTGTGTGAATATTTCCGCTTTTTGAAGATTGAAGAATCGCAGTAAAATGGCCAGCGGAGCACAATTGCAGTCAGTACATCGTCCGGTAAGGAGCTCTCAATAATCTGAGCGACGGGAGTGCCCATTTCGGTCGATTATTATGCTTAAAACCCACGTATGTATAGTCCTCTCTCCCTCCCTGAAATGCCATAGCATCCCCAAGCTACACAACACGCATGTCCACGCACACTACCAAGCCACGACCCCTAAGGATTATAGGCTTCGAAATTGGAAAAAAAAGCAATTAATGTATGTAAGGGATGGTACTAGTAACACCTTGTGTTATGTTATATGCGCGGTTAAATCAATTATGTGATGAATGTTTGGTGGTTGGGCTCCCAGGGCGGTAACAAATCAAAGCCCAATAATTAATTTATGCCCGAACACCAGCCCTGAGGGGACCCTCACACTTTGCTCGGCACAAATCACATGTTCTGCGGCACAAATATAGCAGTTCTCATAAAAACAGGGTTGCGCCAAATATCACGCAATTGGAAATAAAGCGTAAGAGACAAGAGAAGCCTGTATTCAGCAAATAAAATTCAAAACTGAATATTTACATTAGATTGAATTTAAATGCACATTAAAAAAAGATTTGTATCTAAAAAATCGTGATTAACATAGCAGACCCGTCTCAAGATAAGTAAAATACTTCAGATTGAGCTTCTACTTTAAGGGCGTACTTTCAAAAATAATTTATATTTTATTTTTTACGAAAATTGTGGTTTTTATTATTCATTTATATCAGTAGTTATAAATTAATTTGCCTTTTTTAACCTATACCATACCATGATATAAAATACCCGTACGCAGCCATGCTGTCAATTCGTGTTACCGTAAATAACAGTTAGAAAGAATATTTTTATAAGCTTAAATGGCTTTAATGGCACGAATTTACTCTAAATATTGAGCATTCAATTTTGAAAAAATGATTAATAACATAATTTAGCATTCATTAAATCCTATACAAAGTGTCCTTCCTTCTTATCTCTCTTCATTTAATTAGTAAGAAAGAGATAATTATATTTGTATGTTTCTTGTTCTTTTCACTGTGAAAATAGTGTGTGATCTCTGTCTTTCATATCACAAATTGCATTTTTACCAACGGATTGAATAGAAAAAATAATTGTTTTTGTACGATTCCCATTTCATAATTGGTTTTTCACTAGTCATTCCTGAGCGCTAATATTTTCTTTAGGATTATCTTTTATGTTGCATGTATTTATCGAAATATTACAGATTTAATTATGGCGGTAGACCTGTGTTACTGCATGGTTTGGGAAGGGTTAAAAACAATTACTTAGATAAGACTTTTACACTAATGTAAAACTAATAAACTGAATGTTATTTCCCATAGTTAAGAAAATACAAGCATTATAATAAAGGTCGCGACCATTATCAAAATTGGATTTTTGTAAGACTACTTAGGTATTTTAAAATACTACTTTAGAAGACACCTACAATAGTGATAGTGACGAAGTGCAATGTTCTTAAGGATTATTTTTTCTGATGCCCTTCCACGTAATACTCTCATACCTACCTCGTTGTTTGTAACTTGGTGAATAAACGCGGATGTTATCTTGTAAGTACCTTTTTGATTTATTTGCCTGTATGTAATGCATAAAATCATCATCATCTTTATTATGATCAGTATCAATATCAGTCGTTTTCTGTTATCACTTTTTTTTTGTCCATTGTTATTAGCTATCGCGTATTTCTACAGAATTTAACGATGTCGTCGGTCCAGCTGGTTTTAGAATGGTCTGCTTAGTGCGAGGACATACAAACGGCTTTCTGTCGTACGACAGTTTTGTCGTGATGGCGAGGCCTATGAGAATGTACGGCAGTTGCATACTGACGACTAAATTTTCAAACGGTAGAACGGTCGGTGGCAAACATTCGTACAACTGTTTTGTTCTCAGTGTGCGCTAGTTTCTACTTCTACAAGAATATGTCGCATAGGTATATATGTACATTTTTTATATTTACAAACTTGTAATTCACCGAGGAGTTATATTAAAAATGAAAAGAAGCAATGAAAAAAACCTTGTGTTAGGAACAAGCGTGGGCTTACGGGTCAATCTGTTCTCTATTACGTCACGTGACTGCCTCGGGGGATGACGCGTAAGTACAGAGGCGGCGAAGGTATGGCTAGCGGGAGGGTGGCTGAAAAGTGGCATTCGAGGTGATGAGGGATGCGATCAGACGGAGAACTTTTCGGTGCAAGTTTTATTCAGTTTATACTTTTATTTAGAATTTAATAACGAGCGCTTGCAGGCACGTAAAATAAAATTGGTGAATAATTTTTTTTAAATATTTTTAAAGTGTGAAAAAGATAGAATAAATCTTAAAGTCATCCGAATTTAGAATCAAGACCAAACGGAATATTTTTAAAGCTGTGTTTTAGGCCCACCATATCGCACAGGATTGAGATATTGCCGAGGTGACGCCAATTAATCGATATTGATAAAGGACACGAGGCAGTATAAACAACGACTGTCATTTTTGATCAAATACGTCAGGCAACGCCCGTCGCTGTCTACTCGCTGAAGTGGTGGTAAAATATATTAGATTATCGTACGTAGCAAAATAATGTGAGATATTCTGCGGCGATTCTCGATTCTATCGCCGTAGTGTCTCAATATTGAACATCTTTTGTGTTTTATTTCTTCCGACTTCATAATCATCATCATCATCGCCAGTTGAGAGAAGCGGAGATCGGCGAACCACCCTACATTTCTCGTTTCCTGTACGGAACACCCACTGTAATATTATTTATTTATTAGATGACATACATATTTTTGTTCTAACAGAGGTGAATATATTATACATAATAAACGTAAGACATATTATTATGTGAGATGGAGTAGACTTCACCTATGATATAAACAGCGTTGTTCTGGCTACTTTGCTAGACTGAAGTCTGTGTTAAAGTAGCCAGCTTTTTTTCGTGCTGTTGTGGTGTTATTTAAATCATCGACAGGAATAAAAAGAGAATTAGAATTATGTATAAAAACGTAAAAATAAAAATATATGTAGTGGAAGTGTTGTAGGACAAGGGAATTATTAGTGTAGGTATTGTATAAATTATATTATAATGTTGGATAGCCATGTAATCACTAAATATGAATAAGGATGCATATCCAAAGATAATTAGATGAGTACGTGTTATTTCACTTTATATTTTGGGGTGGTCCCTGGGGTCTCTTTATTTTTCATAATGTTTAATAATTCCTTATTGATGTTATTAAATATTCGTGGCACGACACATTTTCTCGTTCATTCACCGTACATATTATACGCGATCGGTACTCTCACAATTCGACCCGACAATCTGATCTCTTCTATAATTATCCTATATGTTATTATTTTGTAAACAGGAAAGATTTTACATATTGTAAATAATTTATAATAATCATCTTTATACAAAGTTTTGGGGATCTTAATTGTAGCTGTTTACTTAAAAAAATATATAATTTTTATATTGACTTACGTAAGTAATTTTTGAGTTAATATCACTATTAGTTTCGGAAAAAGCAGTCTTTCCACTCTTCAGGTGTAAATTAAACTAAATTAAATATTATTGTTCCCCTATATGGTACCGAGTGGAGTAATTTTAGATGGTAGCTATTGAAAGAATGGGTGGTTTCATTGATATGGTCAGCGAATTCAGAAAAATTATTATTTGTTATCTGATATTATATGTTAATTTAATCAGTATAGTTAGTCCATAGCTACTCACTCCATAACTGACAACCCAATCGACCATCATCAGATGTGATGTTGGCGTCGTAATGAATGTGTCTATTCTTCGGGAACTCTATGCTAAAAATATAGGTTTCCCCACAACGTGCAGGAAAAGAATTCTTTCCTACATTGGAAATGTTATAGGAAGAGATGAAGATAACCTGGAGAAATTAGTGATACTGGTGATAAGATGATAAGGTGAACACACCAACTCTGAGGCATGACTGGAGCCTCTATACAATAAACAAGGTCTAGGAGCGCAAAAAGAGGAGGCCAGCAGATCACACTGTACAGTTTTATCTATTTAGTTTAGTTTTATGTATATCTGATCTTTCTGGTCGATGTTTCAGATTCCATTGCAGAGTCCATCATCACAGGTAATCTGTTGGTGTTGTGGTTCTTGTAGTACCTTATCAAAAGCAGATTATGTCATTTTACACATTAAAATTTCACTTTATTTAATAAATTCTCATGATAAATATGTGTAAAATTATAATAATAAATTAATCCGTTCATGTAATGTCAAAAAACAGTTAGAAACTAGTTAATGTTTACTAACTAAACTAATCTTATTAGAATAATCAGATTAGTATAGTTAGCGCGTCCGTCTTGGCAAAGATACGGTAGTATCGAAACCAGTGTACATAAAAGTAATTAAGTTAGTTATTTTTTAAATGAAAGTAATGAATATTTACAACGATAATTAAATATATTTTATGAGTTAAATCAAAAAAAAAAAAAAATTAAAAAACAATAAAAATTGGTAAGACTGTTACAGATAAAAAATGAAACGAAAGTTTTCAAATTTTATGTTGGTAGTTTCTAAAATTGTGACGTCTTAAGCCTGCGAGTGTCAAAATAAATTCGTGATTGTTTTAAATGTAATATTTAAGTCAATTCATTAGTCAACGTCCAAACTATTGTGATTGGATTTTCGTTGTCAATTATAGAAAGCATTATATAACGTGCGCATTTATTTCTACAAGGTTAATTTCATAAAAAGTACATCCCTTTTCTCAATTTTAAAAGACATTTATTAATTTATGAAATTTTATTTTACAGAAAACACTCGTATAAAAATAAATAAAATATCACAACGTCACACATCAACCTTTTTACCTTAATCTATTTCTTCACTCTCTACATTATATCTGCTCACAAACTTTTATGTCCCGTTGCCGCCAGTCATTTTAATAAAAACTAAAACCTTCGATACTGTTTCACGTTATAAAGTCTACCGTTGCAGTGTACTGGAGCCACTTGGCGTCACCAGTCGGTCGTTCACCATTAAACGGTTAAGTTAGATTGTACTGTGATAAACTATTATTTTTTTTGTTAAAAGATTGTATAAAATCAATCAATTAAACTTATATTTCAGTGATGGTAATATTGAAAAATTAGTTTTACCGATTATCAAACTTGCAACAGCATTAAAACAGTCTCGCCCGAGTCGGCCCAACAGTATCAAATAAATGTGTAATTTGTGTTTATTTTACTATTTACAAATTGACTGATAGAAAATATAAATTACAATTATTTAATGAGTCTTCTTCATTTGAAAAAAATAGCCTGGAGAAGAGATGTAAACGATATAGTATATCAATATAAAATGATCAATAGCATGTTGGATTGCTCTGACTTGATACGAATAGCTTCGTATAAAATACCTACTCATGAATTGTTCTTTGCAAGTACACATAGAAATAATTATGATGTTAACTCACCAATATCGCGGATGCATCGGTTCGGTAACAAGTTGAGTTTCATTGATATTTTTCATTGCAGGAGTATACTTGAGCTGAAGAAATATTTGTATGTAAATAATAATAGTTTAAAAATGTAATGTTGTATTTTAAATTAGATAAAAATGTATTCTTATATAAAAGCCCACAAGGGCGTTGAAGAAATAAATAAATACATTTTTCACACCGGTGTAGCGCTCACTTTGCAAAATAACATTATTTATTTATTTGAGAAAAATTTCCTATGAGCGATACTCGAAACACAGTGATCTAACTATTGCTGCTTTCGACCTCTTATAATCTATATTCTTTGTATCAATTATCATAATAATTCATTGTTTAATGATAAATTTTTTAGGCTAGTCTAAAGAGTAGAATTATATATTCACACATGTGAAAATAAAACACTTGTTTTTTTATTCTACTCGTTTAATTTACTTAAGACGCGTTTTGCTTTGACTTGCCTAGCCTATCAATCTAACAATTTAACGCAACAACTTGTATTTATAACTATAATGGGGGAAAGGTATACAATTTTATTTAGATGAGGTGAAAAAGGACAACATTATTCATTAGAATTCTATAGATTTTCATACAGTTTGAATGATTTTAATTACTGAATGGTTACTTACAATAATTAGAAGCATTCAAAATGTATGTACATCCTCAGAATTACAACGAATTATGTTGTCCTTTTTCAGCTCATCTAAATAAAATTGTATACCTGTCCCACATTATAGTTATAAATACAAGTTGTTGAGTTATTAAATTGTTAAATTGATAATACCCTTGCAAGGCGAAACGCGTATCAAGTAAATTAAACGAATAGAATCAAAAAACAAGTGTTTTATTTTCACATATGCATTTAAATAATTGAACAAGTTGGTTAATATAAACACTATCTTTTCTATGCTGGAATTTAATATCTAAATGTAAACGACGTGTTTTTTGACTTGACATGTTACTTTAAAACAATGATACTCCTACGTAAAGTATCGTAAATAAAAAATGACATTTTTAATCATTCTAGTATTTTGTGCGTATTTGATACATTTTTAAATAGCTGTAAATTTTTTAATATCATGTTTATTAGTATTCAATATATATTTTTTAAGAAATCTGCCACATAAATGAGTAGGTATAAAATACATTTGAAATACTAAAATGTTGAAAAATATCATTTTTAACTTGCGATGCTTTACGTAGGAGGGGCCAATATGTAAAAATTAATAAAATATTTCATTTGATAACCCCAGTAATATTTAAATAGTCGAAATATAACATGTATATTGTATTATAATAAGACAACGGATTTTTAAATAAATAAATAAATAGATTGTCATAACACACATTAAGCTTGCTTTGATAAACTGACCACGACTGCCACTCCCGACATAACGAAATTAGTCGTTTCCGGTCTCGTCTCGTCAAACTATATTTGTATGGATGGACCCAACAAAGGAGCTTTTGGTGGCTGCATTGTATGGAGCAATTATTATTGGACAAAACGTATAGGATTACTTTTATCAACTTATTCTGTGTGAGGTACAAGACCTCTGCATGTACTGTTGATGTAAATTAGGATCAGCATGAACACGGATCAAGTCCTTTTTTTTAATAATAGAGAATTTCAGTACACCGGTGCCATAAATACTAGTGATGAGAAAAAATTCTACTCTCTCGAGTCACTGGTGCGATTGTGATTGGTATCCGATAATATCAGTGATTAAAAACTGTGACAGCGCCACAATACACGAAGTGTTCTTTTTTTAAAAAAACACGATTTTGTGCGTATTTATTTATATTATTAAAACCTCACTTGTGTGACAAAACACATTTTACATAATTATTCAGAACATTTGTCGTCAAATGTACTGTTTGCTGTAGTATAGTCGGTTAATGCACCTTCTCCGGATTGAAAAATGATCCAGGTTTGAATCCCAGTAGTAAAAATAATATTTTTCGATAAAATTGATATTATATGTATATCTTTCTAATTAATACATTTAATTGGTATTTAGATAGGTATAGATTTATTCCTAAAAAATAATAAAGTTGTATCAATGTGTCCAAAATTTAATAAAAATGAATTGATAATTCTGGCGTCTACTATCAGATTTACTTAAAGGTATTTTGAGATTCTGTAAAAATAAGGTAGATGGCTCTGTCAAATGATGGAACGATTAAATGTATTGATTTCAAAAAGGTAACATATAGGGTCGAAAAATTGTCGCTAAAAATAATGCCGCTGTAGCTTAGTTGGATAAAGCACCTCCCCCGGTTAGGGAAGAGATCCAGGTTCGAATCCCAGTAGCGCAACAACAATATTTTTCGATAAAATTGATTTTATATGTATATCTTTATAATTACTATATTTAATTCATATTTACGAGTAGATTATTAAAAGGACGTCAATGGCATTGATCAAAATGATTATTGTATGACATTTAACTACAATATGAAAACATTTTAAGACAGGGGAATTGCAATTGAGTTTATGTACACTACAATGATTTGATGGGTCTTTAGAGTTAATTATTATGAACTAAGTTATTTGTTAGTATGGAGAAGAAAAGCATAAACTAGGAAAAAATAAAGCTAATACCGCAAAATATTCTTCCATACCTTGAAATTGTCAAGAACTTTTAAGTACCTCAAATCTATAACTACTAATGAAGGTAGCTGCGAATCAGAAATCGTTATCGTGTAGATATGCCAAAAAAAAAAATTGTAATGTCCAGACTTGACAAGATGTGGAAAATATCCCAAACAATTAGCTTATTACAATTTATTTCTGTATAGTGTGCAATCAAGGCAAGGAAGAGGAAACGGATTGATGCTTTAGAAATGTAGTGCTGCGCATACCGTGGTCAACGAGATCTTTGTACCTTGACACTTAAATATTTTGGGCATCTTGCGAGAAGAAAAATTTAATTTTCGTTGTAACAGAGGTGAATATATTATAATATAACATGATAAACATAAGATACAATTATATTGCAATTAAGTATATACTCGTAGCTTATTGTGTGGGATGGAGTAGACTCCACCTCTGATATATACAGTGTTATCTTGCCTACTTTGCTAGACTGAAGTCTGTGTTAAAGTAGCCAGTTATTTTCGTGCTGTTGTGGTGTTATTTAATAAAGATTCGACAGAAATAATATATTTTTTTAATAAAAATGTTGTAGATATGAATTATTAATGTAGGCACTGTATAATGATTATGTTCGAATGTTGGATAGCCATGCTTCTGATTGCTCTCTACCCGATTGGATCATATATTAGGTCCATATTTGTGTAATCTTATTGGAGTTGAACGATTTCCAGTTGGTACTGAGTGTGTTGTACAGTTTCGGAGCTAGGAACATGTAGTATATGAACATTATATATACATGTGAACATTTATGTATAATGTTCCGTAATTGTAATTTTTTTTTAGTAGGTAAACACATATACTTCCATGACTTAAACAGACGATATTGCAAAGTAAAGTGTTATTGTCACCAGATTTCGTCGATATTTGGAGAGCGTTATTATCATGTGATTATTTGTTGTATGACAAGTTTGTATACCGCTGTGATTTCGTGCCGTGGCAGTACATTGGCTGAAATTTCGGAAGATCACAGAGACGGCGTCATCAACCAGGTGAGTCAAGCTGTGCTTTTAGTTCCGTGAGTCCGTTCCGGTCCGCTATCGAAAGATTCCCTTGCCCTCATCATTTCTTAATTTCCGATTTCATCACCCACCATTGTGATCGGCTCTAACTCTTTTCTGCTGTTTTTTGTGATAGTCTTTAGAGCTGTAGGATGCCAAAAAAAGGAAGGAAAATAGTTAAATTGTTCATGGAGATCACGTTCCTTAGTCATGAGAGACGTGGATATAATAGTATGAAAACCGGTCTATATAAAGCTAAAGTAAGGGATTGGATTGGTCTATATAAGCTAAAGTTTATTGAACATACAAGGATTAAAAAGATGACAAAACTGCATATTACTAAAAAAAAACATAATGTATTTATCCCTGCACATTAAATTAATCCAATACAATACAATTAATTGTGAGCATATTAGTCTATGTAGCTGAAAATATGAAAGAAAAAAAATTACATGGGTCAAAAAAAAATTAATTAATGTAAGCAAAAAAATGACTTGGGATGATATTGTCAAGAGCCTTAAATTCATGTCAGTAAGTTCAATGTGTTCACCTCCAGAACAGCTGTCGGAGGTCGGGTTACTCCCAGAGGGATTGATTGATTTATATACTAACTATTACAAAAGAGGAGAATTTATATTGCGTTTCCGACAACTGAATCTATTGAATCAAAGCTCACGCTTATTCCAATATCACGTTTTGAGATAATCACAATTTACATTATTGCATAATTTTTAATTAGTTAACTTAAATTAATACATGTTTTCATTTATTCTCTTCTTTCATGATACTACATCACTGGATGAGATTTGGCCTAGTGATGAGCTCAAAATCACGAACCGTGAGTCACATTCACTATCAGTGATTGAATATCTGGGAATATCGTGATTCACGATTCATTTTATTTATATTCAGTTGTGAACTGTGATTCGTCACATGTGCATATGAAATGAAAGTATTCATGAAGGAATGACGTTATGATTTATGATTCTGCCAAAACGTTTTACGCATTTGACCTAAAATGCTGAGAATTTGACTCGAAAAATAAACTAGGGATTTAAGAGTTCTTTTTCATTCTCTTTGTGATGATATTCAATTAGATTATTATGTTTCTATTTTATTTATTTATTTCGTGAATTTATCGAATACCAATCACAATCACACCGGTGAGTCAAAAGTAGCATTTTATTTCATCACTGATTTGGCCTTCTCCACGAGTGCTCTCACGGACTCCTATCCCTGGCCATTCTTGTCCAGTTCCCAGATCTTCCCATCCTACCCCAGTCTTCTTTCATACACACACAGTCAGCCCGCCTCTTCCTTGGCCTACCTCCAGGTCGCCTCCACTGGAGTATCCCCTTGGTCATAACCTTTGGTGCCCGGTTATCTGACATTCTTTCTACATGACCAGCCCATCGCAGTCTTTCGGACCTATGCAATCTTACAGTTGTTTCACGCTCAATCAGGTTTTCAAGCATATGATTCATTTTTCTTTTGTATTTTCTAGTGTAGGTCTATTAATCTTACTATAGTTTTGTATATCAGCAGTTTGCTTCTATGACTCAGTATTTTCGACCCCAGCAGTTTTTACACACGTATAAGTTTTTATTTCCAGCTAAGTTTAAGTTAACTCTTTCAAATATGTGGTAATCAACGCACACATCTTGGGGTGCCTCTTGTTCATATATACTGACCAGGTACTTCATTTTTGAGGCATTTACGTGTAGTGTTTTCATTTAGTATTGAGATTATTATTTATGTCAAATGTACCTTTCTCAAATCTGAAAATATACGCCATACGTCAGCCCATCTTGAATGAAGTAAAATATTAATAATTATACAAAATACATTGTTTAAACCACTATTTATTAATTATTCTACATGTTTCGATACCTATGGTATCATCTTCAGGAAACACTATATACTGAAATTAAAAATACAAGCATAGATAAAAACAAAACTATAAAATAGTGAATAAGTAAGATCTAATATGAAAATAAATTTAAAAGGTGACTATTTGCAAAGAAGATTTTGTTATTTATAATATTAAGCTTGCTATTAACAATTTTTCTTATTTCTAAAATTTCAAATTTATCTAACTGTAAACCCCTAGTATTTGTACGTATAATTTCTAAACCCTTATTAATATCAAAAGAATGGTTTATTTTCGAAAGCTGATTGGAAAATTCTGAATAGTTATTGTTATTTAGGCTTCTCAAATACTTCTTAATCCAATAGCAAAATTTCTGCAATTTTTAACTCTATAAAATAATTGCAATCATTGCAAATTAATTTGTCGACCCCTGATTTTTTCTAAATATCGTCCTTATCCTTGTTATTAAATATATATTTTTTTAATTTGTTATTAGTGTAAAAACTGGTTGTATAGAATTTGGAATATTTTTTATAATTGAATTTGAAGTAAGATTATTTAAAAATACAATTTTTCTCCACTGCTTCCCACTATCAATAATAGGTGGATAAACTTTTTCTTGTACTTTTTGTTTAACAAATTATCTATTAATTTAAATTAAAACCATTATTAATTGCAATTTGTTTAAAAATATTTAATTATATGTTGAAGTTATTTCTGGATAAAGGAACATTAACTAATCTGCGAAGCATGGAATGAAAAGCTGATAATTTTTGAAAAAACGGATTCATATTTTATGCATTTCTTTCTAAATTCATTTCAGATGGTATTGCTAGTCTGGCTCCAACATAAAATGAGATCAGACTATTTAAAAAATAAATTGATAGGTTTGATGAAGAAGGCAGCATGATAAAAAAACAGAAGAAATTGTCATCGGAGGGACACGAGTGTAGTGCAATATCCAAATTTATGGGACAAGATTGAAGCAAGTCCAGAAAATTAATCTAGGAGTGTTCGGTAAGTTCATAAATTGACTGGAGAGCGAGTGCAGTTCTTATTCAGTTCGTAAAAGAAACAGAACTTTCTCAGTTGAACACTACCAGTAATGACAGTAATGACAGTAATGACAGTAATAATGGTGGAATTTTTCTTAAATCAAAATGTATATTTATTTGAAAAGTTCATCACTGTACACACTTAAACAGACATATTTATTTATTCGCATAAAATAAATAAATGATAAAATAAATTAATTTATTTTAAAATGTGAATTGGGGTGTTAAAATTATTTGAGCTCTATCGTTCAAGGCACAATTATAATAACATAATTAAATTATATTATTAAATTATTATTATTAAATTAAATTAATAACATTTCTTATGGGGAGAAACGCGCTATCATTCCGTCATAAATTTGAGATTTATATTTAGTTTTTTTTTAAATGATACATGATATAAATCTTATATTGCAATGAATCACTAAAATCTACGCTAAGAGACGCCGGGATTAAACAAATATATTATAATAAATTTGTGAAATCTTCGATACATTATATGTATGATAACTTTAAATGAAAATTGATTTTTATTTGATTTAAATATAACAGAAATGTGTTCTATAATTTTTACTTCACAGTAAAAATGTGTTTTAAATAAGATAATTCACCAATTAAACTACCCTAGTAAAAAAAAAGCAAAGCATTATGTAAAAATACAATATAATTGTTTGCTTTACGATACAGCGGTATCGCCGAATGCTCAGAGGGCAATCGATTCTTATGATCTGAAAATATTTGCAAAGTCATCAATTATTTCAATACCGGAACCGGATACCGAAGTAAACAAACATGGCGACCGCGTGCTCGGTAATTGGGGCTGACATTCAGCTCAGTCCACGGGGGTGATAAAAGGCACCAGGGGTGTATGTCAACATTGTTTTTCATTAGCGCTGTATAGCGGAATAATAAAATGTTTTTTTCCCTTTAAAAGTTGGTATCAAACGGGGGTATTTTCCCTCTGGAAAATACAATTATATAACGAAATACTTAACGATAATTGACAGATGAATCCATGAAAAAATTGGGCCGACGGTCGAGTAACGGGATGTAATATGGAAGGAATTTGGAACAAGAACAAGGTAGGGGGGGCTGAAGGACCAACCAGATATCAAGAAGAACACGACCCACCTGCGATGATGCTTTTTATCTTGGATTTCTTATTTTTGCTGTGGCCAAAGGTCTTACGCGCAAATAGCAAGATTAAATTATATCGGTACGCATTAGCGTAAAACCGATCACACGACTATAGCGTAATGTACAACAGTCAGACTGACGAGCTTATCAACGATGATATCTTGTCATATAATGCGCTCCTTAGCAAAAACGTTAACAACTGATTCAAAATCATAGACAATATACACGAGATGGAAAACAAGTCGTGCTCTGTGGTATAAGAAGGGGGGAGGGGGGGGGGGCAAAAAAATAATATACGCGTGCATGACTACCGCGATTCATAGATCTGTCATAAAGATCGAATAAGTAGTAACACATCTAGCAAGTAACATTGAGAATCTGCAACTTCTGATAAAAGTAGGGAAGGCGAGGAAGCGAAAAAATAGAGAATACAAAGTATACCAGGGTTGCAGTATTAATATAATGGAATCCTTATGCTGAGCAAATGTAACATGAAAAATGTATTAAGCAGTCATGATCTCGATCTTAGATTACGAATGCCAATGGTCAGATGCTGTGTGTTCTCGGTATTATTTGATGGTATGGAAGCATGGATACTTACCAAAGAAATGGTAAGGCGACTTGAAGCATTTTATATGTAGATCAACAGAAAAATGCAGAAAATACGGTGAATAGATAAAGTTAATAATGACGATGTTATGGTTCCGATGAATAAATAAAAATAAGTATTTAAAATAATAAAAATCCGAAATATTAACATCTCGGACATGTAATGAGACATCCGAAGAAGTACGAGACCTTACACCTCATAATGCAGAGAAATATTGGTTGAAGTCAGGGTAAGCTGCAGTAAACAATGTGGTGATAACCAATGTTACATACAGAACAATAACCGTATTTCTTTGTATTCGTAATATTTTCATATGATTTTAATTGACTGTTACTGTTCCGTACAGGAAACAAGAACTGTATTTGTAGGGTGGTTCGCCGGTTCGCTCTGGTAGCTCGGACAAAATTATCTGCAGCGTGGTGCAGCGGTCCAGGGGGGTCCAAAATCTTGTCCAGTGTAGCAGCCGATGTCAGGGTGAATTTCCAGGTCCGTGATCCAAAGTCGAAGCCAAGTCAGGAAGCCAGAAGATTCAGTAGTCCAAGTAGTAGCAAGGTCGAAAGATGAGAAGAATAAAAAGTCCAATTTGCTTTATCAAGTCCAGTGGTGCGAGAGACGAATGAGACGAGAGTGAGCTTTGCAGCCACTGGACCATTATTTATTTCACATGTAAAAATAACACGAGCGCTACAGGCTCCAGGAGACCTCCTCCAATCAAAATGCCGGATCCGTCCCCCTGCCGCCCCGCTGCGGTCCAGCGCAGCCACCCCCTGGCGGCGAGATCTCGAAACTTGGTTCATTTTTCTCGCCGCACAGTTGAAGACGGCAGACTTCGAATTTCTCCGGCATTTCCTGTCTCCTCTTTATAATTCTACTTTTTCAGGCACCGCGAGTATTTTATCTTATAATCTTTATTGCTCCTCGCGATGCCTGATAAGTCTTACCCGGGGCGATGGCCCGGGGAATTAATTATCGCACCTCAAACTTGGAAAACTCGTTTTCAATACCTAAATGATTTTTGAGGTGCGTAATATTATCGCCGGGCGATCGCCCTTTCCATTCTCTATTTATTAACATAACATATTCCTTACAAATAATTTCCTATGACTAGTTATGCTAATTCTAAAAATATCGTTTTCCTGCGCGCTGGTGGGGGCGGAGTCTCGCAGCGGCCCGCTACCCCCTCCACTCGGCGGTCTGTTGACACAGTGGCGGGGAGAATCCAGTGGCGTGGAATGCCGGGCGGAATGTTTCTGTGACGCGGAAAAAATGGCCTCTTCCTATTCATTCATTTCTCGGGCCACTTTTTCTCGCGTCCGTAGTTTGCAATGCTGTGCGGAACAGTTAATAATTGTAGATTACGTGTATATATGTATAATTATTAAAAAAACAGATTATTACAAGTTAAATTTACTTCAGTGAACTGGTCCTAAAATATTCACCGTGTCTTTTAATTGGCAGATACACGACTTACAGGCTATTTACTCTTGAAGCGGACGTGGCATAAACGGGTCGTTATACCGTACCTAAGAACATATGTATGGCACAGAATTACTCACCTAGGAGGCACCAATTAATTGATATGATAAGACATGTGTTAATAATTTAAATGTGTAATCATCGGCGTGGTGCCAAAAAATCCGTGGGATAGATATCAGGAAAACAAAAACGTCTTAGTAAAACGTACAGTGGCGACCTGTCCCCGTGTAGATACTTGCAAATATGACTATATGTATTGTTAGGAATTTGAATAAAAACAGAGTATTATGCATGCGGCAGCCATTCTAAATTTTTCCGCCGCAGTGTGCCTATATTGAACATCTTAATAAACATATGTATTAAATGGCACGATCAATTAACAATGAATATAATATACTACTTAAAAAGATTATTTTTTATAGATTGAGAAGATTTATTCCTTTTTAAGTGGTACATCAAACATTGAGTATCCGGACCTAGAATTAACACAATTGATTTAAAACCCAGCGTAAAAATAAATATAATTATAATCCGATATTTTTTACGGATACGGGTCGACCAACCCTTATTTACGTTCACAGCGCAGTAGTCCTTGTCGTCGCCGATCCTCCCTTTAGTACATTGTCAAAGTCGCGTCGTCCGAGCGCGAGGCAGAGTGAAAAATGCTTGGAATAACAGTACGAATACAAAGAGGCGGGAGTAAGAGAGGGGAAATGTTAATTGTGTGTTGTCAGTGTGACATAAAGGAAAATAGAAAAATATTAACAGACACCTGCACGACTTTGTGTCACAAATAGGATGCAAGCGAGACATTTACTTTGAGGGGGATGCAGAATTACAGGATAACAGATTAAATGTAACGCGGTCGATAGAAATGATAAAATGGTCACTCAAACGGTTTGGGCATGTGAAATGTATAAATGTAAAGAGGACTAACTAACTGACTAACTAATTACCGTCATGCCGTTTCGCCGCGGGGGTAGGCAGAGAGAGTAGAGCACAATTCTCGTCTCATTCACATTCTTTTAACTAACTAACTTTAGGCTTTTAACGGGACCATGGTTTACGTTTTTTTTTTGTTTCTATCAGTGCCATCAACACTTGCGTCATATATCTTTCATACCATTCTCTCCTCATTCATAAGTTCCATACTCATTATACTAACATCAGCTTTACATTATTTTCTTATTTCTTCACTATAAATTATTTATATTAAAAATATAATACAATTTGAATAATCAGTGATCAGTAATATATATTTTAACATTTATTTCTTTTCTATGGGAGAAAGACTCGTGTGTAGAGAAGGAGTATATACGAGTTAATTAATGTTTCAGTTAGTCTGTGTACATATTTTTTTTACTTCAGTTACAAATTTATGATAGTCCGTAATTTTTCTAATTGTGATGGGGAGATTGTTAAAAAAATTGATGCCTTGATAAATATATTGATTTTGAGTTGCGGTATATCAATTTGATCTCTATATCTTGTAGATCGGAATTCGCTTCTAAGATTTAATTAATTTTTTATTTTGAAAATTTGAATTATGCCTAAGTGATTTCATTTCCAATGCATTAAGACTACTTTCGTTTCTCTTCTGTCAGCTCCAGGCCTCACTTTTATACATCAGTATCGGTACTAGAACTCTATTGTATATCGCTAATCTTGCCTCAGTTGACAAGTTCCCATTAGATATAATTATATATTTTTCCATTAAATATAATAAAAATGTAGCTTCGTCTCAATGAGAAATCTATTATTTGATTAGATATAATTCCATTCAAAGCGCCGTTCTATTTATTTCCTGTAGTCATACTCCTTTCAATATGTTTTTTACTTTTGTTATGGTTTTATACATAGAAATACTTTTTGAACAAAACTTTTAATTGATTAAATATAACAAAATATTTTCATCAACTCGGTAGGCTTCGCTTATTTAAATGCGGGGTAATTCATTTAATTAATTAAAAATTACACTGAAGCCGTAAAAATAGTATATTACACAGAAATATGAGATCTGATGTAATTGATGTTTTTCAGAAATCTAATAATTAATTTCTGCGAAGAATTCAATTAAATATTGATTTATACAGAAAATTGTACGCACCAAATAATGTTTAAAATTCAGTCGTCGACAATTAAATATTTGGCTAAATAATGAAGAGTAGTCAGAATTTTTTAAAATCATATCTTAAGTGGCTGGTACAAATTCTCAAGTAATGAAAACAAAATTCCGATAACTAATTGAATTTTGTCTCGTAAAAGTATTAGGTTGAAAATAAAATATAGAATAGAGGCCGATTATTGCGTTCTGCAGTTATTAAAAATAGTCATATATTACGTTCAATTATTAGTAGACGCTTATAAACTTAGTCGCTTAGTCGCAATTATTAGTAGACGCTTAGTCGCAATTATTAGTAGACGCTCAGTCGCAATTATTAGTAGACGATTAGTTAAAAATTTGAAACCCAGTTTATAAATAATTAGTGAATAGTGGTTATAGGAGTAAAATATCTATAATGAGTAATATATTGTATTCGTATTCATATTATGTTATGTGAAAAACATTAAAAAATATTTATAGATAATAATTTTACCGGGTATTAAAAATTAAAATATTATGACTTAAACGATCATTATCACTGTCTCCATCCGAATAAGGTGATTTTAGTCTTGTATTATTGATAAACATATGAAAATAGAAAATAATGTTTATTAAAAGATTCATATTAAAATACTGAGAAAATAAAACATGGCTTGTAAGAGAGAACAAAAGAATATTATTTTCATAAACAAGAATGTATTATTAAATATGTTATTTTATATTCTGAATACTGGGAATGTGTGTTTTTAGTTGGTTATAAATAATTGACGTGGAAGAAAATACGGTTTTGAATTACATTTAATATAATATACCCTAAAGAGGCAATAGAACGCTAGACTCTTCTGTTTTGATAATCCGTTACTATCGTTTATATCATACATGTTAATTTGTAAAGGTTGTTTTTTTCGAATTGCCAACACTTTTTCCAGCTGACAGCAAATGTGATAGCTGACAGCTGATTTGTGCTCAGTTTGGTTTGCCATTTCACCGTGAATAGATTTACGCCAGAACAACGCTTGCTAATTTATTTCGAAAATCGTGGTACAATTCGCGAAATTTACCGTGCGCTATACGTCTATTTTACGGTCGAAATAATCGTCCATCCGAACATTTAATTCGAATAACCATGGATCGTTTTCACACCACGCATACTAACATGGCCATTACCACGATTTTGATGTGTTTTATTTAGTTTTAAAGTTTTGTACCTCTAAAAATACACTCTTTATTTAGTATTTACACTTTTACGGCTTGAAATATAATAAAAACTAAATTAATGCATTGATTTTTTAAATATGTGTGCAGTTGTTTTGTTGTCTAGTTATAAAAATAATGTTTTTTTTTTTATAGGAGAACACATTCTTATTGTGAAGTTGTAATTATTCAGAACATAGTTCTGTGATATTTTAAATATGAATTAAATATATTAATTATAAAGATATACATATAAAATCAATTTCATCGAAAAATAAAAACATTGTTGTTGCGCTACCGGGATTCGAACCTGGATCTCTTCCCTAACCGGGGGAGGTGCTTTATCCAACTAAGCTACAGCGGCACAATGTTTTTATTTTATTTTTATATATTATAGAAGCTAGAATTATTAATATTAATTAATATCACAGAACTATGTTCTGAATAATTACAACTTCTCAATAAGAATGTGTTCTCCTAAAAATAATAAAGTTGTATCAATGTGTCCAAAATTGAATAAAAAATGAATTAATAATTCTAGCTTCTACTATTAGATTCACTCAAAGGTATTTGAGATTCTGTAAAAATAAGGTAGATGGCTCTGTCAAATGATGGAAAGATTAAATGTATTGATATCAAAAAGGTAACATATAAGGCCGAAAAATTGTCGATAAAAATAGTGCCGCTGTAGCTTAGTTGGATAAAGCACCTCCCCCGGTTAGGGAAGAGATCCAGGTTCGAATCCCGGTAGCGCAACAACAATGTTTTTATTTTTCGATGAAATTGATTTTATATGTATATCTTTATAATTAATATATTTAATTCATATTTATAAAAATAATGCTTATATTTGACAAAAATTTATTTAAATTATTTCTAATCAATACATGGATAATACAATTTCACTAATACGCTTTAAAATGAAAGTTATAAAAGTAACACTAACGTAAACAATAATAATCATAATAATAAAATAACTAATTTTCACAGTTAAAATGTTCCGACATCAAGTGGCATAATGCATACCGGTTTCACTGATACTATGCAGTGAAATTTACAGTTTTAAACGTTCACAGAATGAAAAAAAGTCCCGGAAGATCCGCGCTACCGCTCCTGCTGGTGTGCCTTGAGAAATTCGATGTAGCCAAGAAAATTTACATGGAGCTCGAGACCATTATGCACTTTAAAATCTCGGTCGAACGCCTGAGAGCCCGAGCTCGTCACGGCCAATGCCACCCCAAGCCCACGGTCACTCAGCCACATGCTATTTCGGTAAGCCTAAATGCGTCAAATGTGCAGTCGAGCACGCCACCGCCGACTGCACAAAATATAGTAGTATATTTTATTATTATATGTATAGCACATATAATAGTCAAATACACTCTCAAACAGTCCCTAGTCGCTCCTACAGCGAAGCAGAAAATTCAAACAAATACAGTCCAGTAAAAAAGACAAATATCCTATGATTGGAGGAATGCAGACCTAATTAGTAATGGGACAAATCTTATTTTATTTAAGAAATTTTCCGGTATGGGTGACTCGTTGGAGCTCTTTAGGTGGGTAGTTAGGCCGGCCTGCGTGGCTGGTATTCCACCTGCGCGCCTACCTCTCACTCTTCATACCAATCAGAGCAGCTATTCCAAAAACTCAAGGGGCTAAATATCAGGCAATTATTCATAAAGACTTTGCTTAAAGACATTCATAAAAACAGAATCCTGCGCCTTATCACACATCAAAAAAAACTAGCTGTTCCGTTAATGAAAACCTCATTTGCTCAAAGACATGCATGTTTTATAGGATCGCGGATAAACAATAAGCTACTACAAGAGATGGCAATGGTATCGCATCCTCAATTCTGTGGGCTTATAAAGGAATGGCTTTTCAAAATTAGAGTTCAAAATTTTGCTCCCTGCTTGTTTCTTTTCTTTTACTTCTTGCATATCTTTAGTCTGTATCAATAAAAATTACTTTGTTTAATTTACTTATTATCTCTACTTGTCTTCTTTTGATTTTTGAATTTTATGTTTTTCCAACTTATATTATAGCTTGTGGAAACTTATGGCTACCTACCTCAGAACAGGTACTTTATATGTACCTAGCGTGGTAGGAAGCGGCCAAGAGGCTTGCATATAAATGCAATATAATATAATATTTGTACTAAGGATTTTTATATAGATGTAAGCTAAACAAATAATGTTGTTATATAAAAATAAACGCCGATTTATCGGCTCTGAAATGAGCTGGCTGGGTAAGTGAAATTATATTTATGGTAGTGAAAATATAACTTCGCTGGTGATACACATGTACTGTAACATCTAGATATTCTACTTTTAACTGTTTTGAATTCAAAGTTGTCACATTGTTTTCCGACGCATCTGTGGGTAGTGGGCGGCTCTCATGTTTTGCTGCTTCCCCAGCGCGGAGCGGAAATGAATATGTTTTCACAACAAATTGATTTCAGACTGCAGTTCCAGAAATACATTCAAAAACCCCAGACGATCAATAATGTCAACATTCTACAAAGCTAGTGACCCTCGGCTGTACACTAAGCCGTGTTGATTTAGAACAGTTAGAACCCATCAGATGAAAAGGGTTCAATTAATGTCATGTGCTTACGTGGACTATCAACAAAAAAGAGGAGAGAGGTAGAGGTAGAGAGTAGAAAACAGTAGTTGATAAAGATCTTTTTTTTAGAGGTATAGAACTTTAAAATGAAATAAAACACATAAAAATCGTGGTAATGGCCATGGTATCGGCTTCATCGGATGGATAATTTTATACGATTAGTATTTAAATACTCGCGCATATGGGCACCGATTTTTGAAATAAATTTTCACAATTTGTAAGCGTTGTTCTGGCAAAAGTCTATTCACGATGAAATGGCAAATCAAACTGAGCACAAGTCAACTGTTAGCTGTTAAATTGGATGTCGCTGGAAAAAGTGTTGCCAATACACTTTATAATTGAATACCTATCCAAAGAAAATTAAATGGCAACTACATCGCTCATAGGATGAACAATCGTGGGACGGATAACTAAACACATTGAACACACACAAGATAGGTGTACACACAGACAACTGCTCACAAAGCAATAGAGCATGAGATGAAATAATATACTTTAAAATATTTTACTGAAAGTTAGGATAGGTTATTTAATACTAAGTCACGGAAGCAGTCATAAGCTAACTGTATGTAGTTGTCATGGAATCTCTCTTTGGTTACGAACAATTTTTTAGAGAAATTTGGCAAGGCAGCGTTTTTTTTTATATTTAATATTAGCGAAATCAACTTCCATAATTTTAAATTGTTAACTTTGTTTTATTAACCACATAATGAAATAAAATACATCTACCGATTTAGAACATCATTTTCTTCTTCAGGATGTCATTAACTAATCAAAAACATATATTATTGTTCTATTAACAGAATCTATTTTTAAAACAATATTTATTAAAATTACTGGAATAATTTATAGGAAAATTTTTAGAATGGGACTTGGGTTAAAATTTTGTTGGTTGTTTATAATGTTTTGATTAGTTTTACACACTGCATGTGAACGGCGTTGGTCATAAATTAAATAATTTTAAATCGTTGGAGATAAATAAATTTTAATATTATAGCATATGTTACTTTTTTCTCTACTGGAAAGATTTTGCATATTGTAAATAATTGACTTTAATCATCTTTATACTAACACTTCGTTCTGTTATCTACTATAAGTCTTTAAAATCTTAATTGTAACTGTTTAATATTATTAATATATGTTTTATGTGTCGGTCCATAGCTACTCACTCCATAACTGATAACCGAGTCGACTGTTGCAAAGTACAGTGAGTACAGCGTAGCCCGAGAGGCGCATAATCTTAACATGTAAAATGCAATCAGTATTAGAATATTTCACAAATAATATCACACTGTTCAATATTCACATTCAACGCGCTCTAGAAATCAATCTAAAGTAATAGTTCCGAAAATGCGAACAACTTATGGCCAACGCTTTTCTCTGTTCCTGCCTCCTAAGCCTAGAAAGGATTAATAGCCAGATGGTTAATAGGGGTGGATCGAGAGGGTTCGGAGCTATAGATGGATAAGTTTTATACCATGTATCTTACATTCTTATTGTTTGAGTTCTTTTTCATTCTTTTTGCTTTTATTTTTATGTATACATTTTAACCCTTCCCAAACCATGCGGTAACACAGGTCTACCGTCATAATTAAACCAGTAATATTTAGGTAAATACATGCAACATAAAATTAATATTTTAGATAATCTTAAAGAAAATAATAGAGCTTAGGAATGACTAGTAAAAAACCAATTATGAAAAGGGAATCGTACAAAAACAATTATTTTTTCCAATCAAACTTGTAAAATTAATACGTTGGTAAAAATACCATTTGTGATATGAAAGACAGAGATCATACACTATTTTCACAGTGAAAAGAATAACAAAAATACAAATATAATTGTCTCCTTCTCATTAATTAAATGAAGAGAGATAAGAAGGAAATACACATTGTATAGGACATAATGAATGCTTTAAATTATATTATTAATCATTTTTTCAAAATTGAATGCTCAATAATTAGAGTAATTTCATGCCATTAAAGCCATTGAAGCTAATAAAAACATTTTTCTAACTTATTTACGGTAACACAAGTTGACAGCATGGTTGCGTTTGGGTATTTTATATCATAGTATGGTAAAGGTTAATACCAGTGAATGAATTTCACATCTCATTCAAAACAAAAATTCTCAGAAATAAATTTATTTATATTAAACGAATATTAGACTGCTGTCGCTATAGAAAATAAAACCTGTCAATTTCGGAACACTTTCCCGGAAGCCTTTCGTTTGAAATTCGCAACGAGGGATGACTCAGTTTTAAAGGTAATTTAGGAAAATGACTGATTAATTAATTTCAACCTTCCTAAAATATGAGAAGGGTTAATGTACCGTTAACTACATACACAACCTAAATATATAATAGGTGTTCATCCCTCTGCGTCCGCGATTCCTCGCGTCCGCGTCTGCGCAAGTGACGTGGCAACGAAATCATACAAATGCTACATTTAAATTTATTTTTTTAACAAATGTTTGGAATCTGTCACAATTATTTTGAATATGAAATATTGTTGATCGATACACTAAATCCATTTCTAGCCTACTTTAGTGATGACACATCCTGAGAACTACGAGATCTTGCGCATCATGATGCAGGGAAATATTACTGGAAGTCAACTCAGTTTACATCATCGGAAAGGAAAGGTTAAACTGGTTTACCTGGTATACCATGTCAAACGTACGTCACCCACTTTGAGCGTCATCAACACACCCGTCATATATTTTTCATTCAATTCTCTTCTCATTCATTCGCACATACTTTCATTAAATATGTGTATATTCTTCACCAAAAGATGGCGCTAGAAGTTAAAAAAAGCTTACAAATAAAAGAGCTATTTTTATTCCAATAAAATTATCTAAAAAAAATTTTGACAGATTTTGTGTTTGAATGGTTTTGGCCCTTTTTGGTTGCTATGATATTTATATGCAAAAAAAAAATTCTTAGTTATAATGGATAAGAACGAAGGTCATGCTTCAAAGACAGCGCCTATGCTGGCCTACTAATGTTTCAGCTGGATAGATTACAATCTATTCTAAATGTGGCTGCACGGATAATATATGGAGTTTCCAAATTCTCTCATATAACATCCCTTTTACATCAGCTACATTGGCTTTGATTCTCTGAAAGAGTTGAATTTAAATTGTGTTGATTGATGTACAAGGCGACACACAACATGGCGCCTCTATATCTTCAAGAACTTTGTATCCCAGACAATTTGAATGGTAGACGTCAAACTCTTAGATCAGCCTCCACTTCAGTTGCAGGAAGGGTTGTAGAACCGATCAGCCGTTACCAGAAGTCTAAATTTAGTGAACGGGCATTTGCAGTGGCAGGCCCAAAAGCGCGGAACTCTTTGCCCTCCGTTATTAGAAACAGTGCACCAGAGACTTTATTTAAAAAGAAACTCAAAACGCACTTTTTCAAAAAATCATTTCCATAAGTGAAAATAACGATTTTTTAATTTTAAAAAACATATTATGTGTAAAGCGCCCTTGAGGTGAAAGTTTTTACGAAAATGGCGCTATACAAATTATCCATTATTATTATTATTAGAAGAGGTGGCGGGCAAATCAAAGTCAGGAATTTCATGCCTTAGATGATGCTGCCTCTCATCAAGAACGCATCAATCAAATGAAATCATGTTGCTCATGACGCATCACGTTTTGGGTGAATCGCGTCGCTGATTTTATACTTGACTACTTGAAAAATGATCCAGAAAATCTTGGCTAACCAGTCCCAATAGTAATGCTGATGAAAGAATGGAGAAACTCAATGAGAAACCACTTGACGCATTTAATCGAATCGTCAGAGCAATTCACAATCCAAATTTAAGAACTCGATGTTTTTATCTCGGTGGTTCTGGAAAAACTTTTCTCTACGAGACACTTTTAGCATTCATTCGAGATCGAAGAGAAATAGCATTGGCATTTGCCACAACTGGAATTGCATCAACATTACTCAAGGGCGGAAAGACAGTTCACAGCGGTTTCAAACTTCCAGTTCCGTTGATTGATACATCACTATGCGACACAATTCACCTGAAGCTGATAATTTGCGAAACGCCTCACTCATTTTAATTGACGAAATCACGATGTTTTCGACAAATGGATTACGTTGCATCGACAAGCTTTTGAAAGAAATTAAGAAAAGCGATGCGAGTTTTGGAGGCAAAACAATAGATTTTCGACAGACGCTTCCAGTCGTTTCCAAAGGCATTGAATGCTGAATTAAATCGAGATCCACTATGGAATGATTCTAAACAGCTAACTCTTTCAACAAACATACGGAGTGAGCGTCAAAATGATAACCATACCAGGCTTCTCAAATTAGGATTAGCAAAATTGCCTCGGGTAGCAGAAATGTATGAAAAAGACATTATTCAAATTCCAGCGTAAATGATATCTTAAATATGAATTAAATATATTAATTATAAAGATATACATATAAAATCAATTTTATCGAAAAATATTGTTGTTGCGCCACCGGGATTCGAACCTGGATTTCTTTCTTAACCGGGGAAGGTGCTTTATCCAACTGAGCTACAGCGACATTATTTTTAGCGACAATTTTCGACCCTATATGTTACCTTTTTGATATTAATACATTTAATCGTTCCATCATTTGACAGAGCCATCTACCTTATTTTTACAGAATCTCAAATACCTTTGAGTAAACTGATAGCAGACGCCAGAATTATCAATTCATTTTTATTAAATTTTGGACACATTGATACAACTTTATTATTTTTAGGAGAACACATTCTTATTGTGAGTTGTAATTATTCAGAACATAGGTCTGAACATGATGTCGACTGGAGACTTGATTGAGACAATGCAAAATCTTTCAAAACGAATTATTGTCGTACCAACAAATGCGTAAACATAAGAAATGAATAGGAAGATAATCGATTTGATTGATAGTAAAAACAAACATTAAATAAATAAAAAATTGTCAAATAATAGGGGTACCGAAAAGAAATCCATTTTTTTACGTTCCTGTCATTTTGAAATCAGATCCTCGTCAAAGTATCGAGGTTTTATCCTAAAAACTTGATGCTCCATAGTCAAATGGATGTTTCGGTTCCACACGCACTGTCCGACAGAACAGAATTCACCCATATTTGGATCAAATTGTGACTAGGGACGGAAAGTGGATAGTATATGACAATGTGACACGAAAAAAACAATGGCTTTCAAAGAACGAAGTACCTGTTCCATCCCCTAAGCCCGGTCTCACCCTCCGCAAGGTCCTTTTGTGTGTATAGTGGGATATTCATGGAATTATACATTATGAACTGTTGATACAGGGTGATACGATAACTGCAGAGGTTTAATGGCGACGTCCAAATTTGATAAACCGAAATGAATTGATTCTATTACACGACAACGCGCGCCAGATGACCCGTGTAATAATACGCAATTTAAATTTTAAAGTTTTGAAGCATCCTCCATATTTGCCAGACCTCGCTCCTTTTGATTTGTATCTCTTTAGATCGACGGAACATTCACTTGGGGAAAAAAAAATTATAATCTGAAAGAAGTCGAAAATCATTTTAATTCGAAACCATCAAGTTTATACAAAACGGGAATCAAAAAATTGCCTGAAAGATGACAAACAGTTCTAGATAGCGATGGGGATTATATTTTATAATGTGTAAAAAATATGATTTTTTTTTTTTTTAATAAAGCCCATTATGACGTTGAAAAAATGGATTTATACGGTACGCCGGTACGCCTAATATTTTTTATCATTTCATGTAATATACCAAATTTAATATTCATTTCCACAATATTAAAAGAAAAAATTGAATTTTTAATAAATATTTCGTGTATAAAGTGTTTGTTATATTCATCATTTTTCAACGGGGGCCTTAGGCGCCTCATAACTAACTAGCCTTATTAGTGTTGTATCTTGAAAATTTAAATTATCGAATAGAGCTATGTAAAGATTATCATGTTTACTGTAAATTCAAATATAAACCGATTTAATCCACGTTTATCTTAATTATTTTCGTATTATTGTTCGAAAATCATGAAAATTTATTAAAAAAATCAAAATTCTTTAGAATTAGCCTAAATTGAACGAACGCCAACTTACGCTGAGATTCGTTAATATTTAAAAAATGTTATATAACATAATTATACATTATACACTGAAACTGAGTTTTAATTATTGGAATCGGCACCGATATTTGTATCAAGGAAGCAGTCAAAAAGTTAAAACTTGTTGGCCAGTGTAATCTATGTTAAAATGTAAGAAGAGTCCGGGACACTTGACCAGGGAGGAGACATGAACCAACGCAAATATATTTTTAAAATATTACGCTATTTTAGCGGTTGTTTTGAAATAATGTTTATTCTTACGCCTGCACCCCATGCACCCCTCATGGCAACACTGCGTTAGTTAATACTTTATTAGAACACATTCTTATAATGAAGTTGTAATTATTCAGAACATAGGTCTGTGATGTTTTAAATACTAATTTAATGTTGCACTTTTTCAAAGAATGGAACGATAGATGTATTAATTTGAAATAGGTTCGAAAATTTGTCGTCAAAAGTGCTGTCGCTGTAGCATAGTTAAATAATGCACCTTCTCCGGTTTGGAAAGAGATCCAGGTTCGAATTCTGGTAGCGCAACAACAATATTTTTCGATAAAGTTGATTTTATATGTATATCTTTCTAATTAATACATTTAATTCTAAGTATGTTTTCTTCGTACTGTAATTATTTGACATTTTAATTTATTATTTATAGTTCTAGGCTAACTAGTTTACGATACCGAATTTTTCTGGATTTTCTCCTTGTTGATTAAGTTAATGATGGATGTAATCAATATAATCGTTTATTTGATTTTATGTTTTTTCATATTAAAAACTATTCAAACAAATTATCTAAAAATAAAAAAATAGCTAATTTAGAGGAAAAATGTTCAACTATGATCACAGTTGAATTCAATA
This sequence comes from Eubasilissa splendida, assembly GCA_031772225.1. Classification (NCBI taxonomy): domain Eukaryota; kingdom Metazoa; phylum Arthropoda; class Insecta; order Trichoptera; family Phryganeidae; genus Eubasilissa; species Eubasilissa splendida. Next base: position 20,695,659 of record CM062864.1, read on the forward strand.
TTGAAATTTGATTCTTTTATTAATAAAACATTTTTTATTTTATTATTCATCACAATTTTCTTAAGTATGTTAAAATCTCCCGGTTCCCCGGTTCAAAGCCTCCACTCATTGGGGAGACTTGTGCAATTTTCCAAATATTTTTTAAATAGACACAACACTCTTGTTTATTGATCTATAAAATCACGATATTTATATATTGTAGCTTAATAATCAAAATTTTTACAGATGCTAATTTCATTTTGTTATATTAATTTAGAAAATAGTTACAAACACTTTTGTAAAAAGTGGTTCAACTGTCCCGGACTCCCCTATATAATTTGTAAGTAAATAATGAGATTTGTCAGGAAAATGTTTTGCCTTGTCTTATTTACGCTTTAACATCCATGTATGGTATAAATAAACAAATATATATATATAAGTAACCCACCAAAGATTAATCGAGAATCAACCGAAGAAAAGAAACACGTAGAAATAAATCACAGCGTTGGATTTTCTTTAGCAGCAAGCAGTTCGGAATGTACAGCAACAAATATATTATTTTATATTGTGCCCGGTAGGTACTGTTCTTTCTCACATGTTTTTATGAGTTAGGAAATTATTTATCGAGACATTTACGACGAAAATATTTAAATTTCACGCCCTGAAATACAACAATACGTTCGTTGTACGTTTCGCGGGGAGCATTATTTCGCATATTTCATTTTCTAACCGCCCTGGCGAGATTTCAAATCGTCGGCCGGTGTTCATTTCATTTCGAACGGGGCACCGATCATTTTATGGGTGTTTCACGTGTTAACATATTATAGGAACCAAAACACAATGGGGCACTACGTCCGCCAGCACGCGTAGTTGACACCGCGTTGGTGACACGTGTGAAATAAAATAATTGTTTTTTTTTTTAGAAATATTTGAATATGTTCAAGAACACGCGATTACTGGATTTTCACCTACAAAGGTACTGTCATTAAATAAATAATAGATATCTCATAGAGACGAAGCTATTTAAAAAAAATATAGTTAATGATCACTTTACACAAACATATATATATATATTATTATATATATATTACGGTCGAACTCGGTTATAACGAGTACAAAGGGACCAGCTAAATTTGCTCAATTAAACTGTTCAGTAAGTCTGTAAGTCAAATACACATGAAAAATAAAAAATCTATAATTGCATTAACAAAATCATATTATTTCTTAATAAAATTCAAAAAACTCATTTTTTTAAGTTTAAAACTTACTACTACTTACTATGCACACAAAATAAACACCCATTGTTTTTTTCTAAAAATTCAAAAACCTCGATATGTATTCTGTCTCTCTCTTTCACGTGTAATTTTATATTCTATCTCCCTCTTTATGTATATATATAAGTGCACAATTTTTGTATTTACGATCAGTTTTAAATACGTCCTGATGAAGCTTGAGATAAACGAAACCGGTTGACGTATAATCAATTTCGTGGTTTCATACAAAGTGATTGTTATTTTATTTAATACATTTAATTTGTATTAAAACATGACAGCATCATTCGTAACTCGTAGATCCTCATCTCAAATGCATCAAGTCGGTTTATCATTTGTTTGGTAAGTGTCCACTTTTCCATTCTAAACAAAATAACCAAAAACATCTTGTTAAACAAACCTTTCATGATCAGAAATAAATAGTTAGCTGGTTGGCATTTTAGGTGGTGGAAGAGTCTCGAAGTGATACTGTATACTGAGGAAGCTTGCACACGAACGTTGGCACTAAGGGTGCAAAAATGTCGATAAAGACGACGACAGCGAGCCAAGGGGTGAAACCTCTCGCCCGCCCCGTCTCAAGTTAATTGAAAAAAAAAAAAAAACACATTAAAACGCAAATCCAACAATGACTGTTGAACCAGCAGATATTAGCCATTCTGAAGAAATTTTCTCCAAAGTTGAAAAACAAATAAACCAAGTTTTTTCGCAAATAAAAGGAGTTAAAGTTAATCGCATTTTCCACGGCCTGTTTGCTCAAACCGGGAGTCGAGGTAATTACTGGGAATATTCATTCGGCGATATTCATTTCAGTTTTAAGTGGAAAAAATAATTTAAAAGTTCCCGAGGACATTGGGAGAACTCCGTTATTTGCACGGCATTTTTATTATTTTATTTCCTAGGAAATATAACGAAAATTTTGCTACCCCGAAGTAGCCACCGAAGAAGAAGAGGTTATTGAGAATTAATTTTAACGATGTATATAAATAACAGATAAAAATATACGAAAAGAAGAACAATTAACCTTTCCTAGCTAAAATAAAAACGCGCGTTTCGGTGCTGTAAACTCAGTGTACATGCAGACTTTGGCGACTTTTAAGTCGAATAAATATGAAAATTTTATATTTATTACTTATATTAATTATTAGTGATAGTTGACATATCCCTTGTATTCTAGAAATAAAAAACTTTGGACTTTTTGTTTCTAGCCGAAAACACCACTGCTGCAAATAAATTCGTCCTGTTCTTTAGAGACCTGTCATAACACACACTACGACATGACGCGCGCACTGAACTAGTCGTAATAAATATACATTCTCAACTTTAGAACATCTGTGAATCGCGTAAACACACAATTACCAGCAACAATGGATTCTACCATTCGTTTCGTATCCGCAAAGTTTGAAAGTATTCGACTTTCGCGGATGTGTATTCAGTTCCGCCTGTCAAGGTTTTCGAATACTGTATACGCGTTCATTAACAGCATGCAGCATAAAAAAAACGACTTTAATGGTTATGGATATAATGCATAGAAAAGCACACATATTACGAAGCGAGCGAATTGTTTTGAGGATTTTGTTTTTGTGACGCATTTTTGACAGTTTGTTTTGAATACTTGAAGTCGAATTATTGAATATCTTTCGATTATATGTTATATTTGATAGTAGGTATATACTTCCAGCATCCCTTCTATAAAAAGTCACCGACCGCCACTGATATATAAGTGAATATTTACATTAATTACTGTGTAAAAGTGCTAAAAACGAGAAAAAACATTGATCATCACAAACAACAGCATAAGACACGTCTAACTCGGCCAGCGCACGCTCTGCCACCAAGTGACGATTAGCATCCGGCAACCCGCATCACTCCGCACGTACACATACACGTACTGAACAATTTACGTCGGGTTCTTCGAGAAAACATTTTTTTATTGTTGCGTATGGTAAATACTTAATCCAATACATAAATATATTACGAAGGAATACCTAAAATGTATTTAGGATATTTACAGAGATATTACCATAATTAGAGGCAATGTTAACTCAGTTTACATCATCGGAGAGGAAAGGTTAATAAAGAATCGCATAATTTGATCCCTCCCAAGTTTTGTTTCGAAATATAATTTATTTTTTTGTATCACATTTTACAAAGAAACATAATTCCTTGTATAAACAAATCGACAAAACCATTTACTTCAGATTTTTTTTTTGTTAGTAGTAAATATCTGAGAACTAATATCTCCTTAATGCAATTTTTTATGGCTGACTAAATAAACTATGGAAATTTTCTATATATTTTTTTGTATACTTACACATGCACCGCTCGTCGCTGGGTCACTACCTGCTGTATGACAATAGTGAGATCGGATTAACTCAAATAACGAATTCCCGAGAATTTATTCCCGGATTGTCTCGATACAGAATCCCTAGTCATGATCTACATCAAGAAGAATAAATTTCAGAGTATTGGTAATATTTTGTTTTTTTGCAGTTTAACCCTTTATTTTGGGTTGTCTTTTTCTGTATAAAGGCCAGTCATATTGCTGCAGACGTCTTCTTTCTTATGTTGCTGTTGACATATAAATTCATTATATTCATTCAATCAATCATACGACGTCATCGTGAGGCATTGTACAATAAGATACCGCTATACATTTCAAAAAGGAACAATTTTCATTGTACTTTTAAAATTAGCAAAATTAATTCTGTGGTTAAAATTCATTTTTTTATTTGCTAAATTTAACTTGTATAAATCACAGATAAAAGATTATGATAATAATGATTATTGGCGTAGGATTTTATACATAAATAACTTTTCGAATCAAATATCTAAACACCTACCACGAAACATTAGACCGGCATTTTATACAAATAATAATATAGGAAATTTACTCATAAATTCTTAAAACAAAGATGATAAATTTACCAATTCTGGTGTCTATAAACTTAGTTGCGAGGATTGTGCTGCATTTTGTATTGGTAAAACGGGTCGAAATTTTAATAGAAGAGTAAGGGAGCATCTGAGATGTTTGAACAATAGTGGGTTTTCAGAATTTGCTAATCATGGATTTGATAAAAAATTGCGATTGCATGTAATCGGTGTTGGTCATAAATTAAATAATTTTTAATCATTGGAAATAAATAAAGCGTGTAAAACTAATCAAAATATTATAAATATTCAATTAAATTTAACTGCGAGTCCCATTTGCATTAAGTAACAATTTGAGTTAGGTACTAAAATTTTTTTTTTAATAATTATTGTTTTTTAAAAATAGATTCTGCCAAAGAAACAGCAACATATGTTTTTGATTAGTATTGACATCCTGAAAAAGAAAATGGTATTTTTCGAAACCGGTTGACGTATTTAAACTCAATAAGTGGGTAATGGAACAATGTTAACAAATAAAAATGATTTTTATTGTCACCAGAAAAACGCGGACTAAGTCATTTTTTCACAAGAAAGTACTAGGCGAATGAGAACGTTTTTTTAATTGAGTTGCAAAAAACTGCGTAAAAGTTTAGAGCGATGGCATAATTGTCAGCTCTCCGAGTGCTTTACCTGTATTTAGTATATTTAGCGAGAAAAATACAATTTTCTTCTTTTATTTATTATATTTGTTATTACAACACCGTCCAGGATCCGGACATTTAGGGGCCTTTTAAGCAAGATATGCTGGACGTGAAATTGTTATTTCGTGTTGGTGATAATGCGAAGAATTAGGCTTAAGAGTAAAATTATTCCCAGAGAAAGAAATGTTTCATAAATAATTAATTTTCTAAAAGCTTTGCGATGGCCCTGTCACTTTACAAACTAATATAAATTCATAGAAATTATTTATTGAATCCGTATACGATTCTCAAAATATATTTATTCATTAAATTTACTAATTAATGAAAGATTACTGACTCGTAGATTAAGAAACATAAATGTTAGTAAGGCAAATAAAAAATCTAGTGAATACACTAAGTGTCCTTATGGATATGTACAATTCACTGGTAAGGAATTTTTTAACATAATAAAATTTCATTTGTTTGAAACCGGTAGATTAGTTTATGTATGTATTATTGTATTAATTAAAATATACCTACATACATATTAAATGTATTGATTAGAAAGATATACATTTAAAATCAATTTTATTTAGAAATATTGTTTTCGGTATCGGGATTCGAACCTGGATCACATTCCAATCCGGGGAACGTGCATTAACCGATTATGCTATCCCAACGTGCATTGGCGACAAATTTATTTAAAATATCCCAGACCGATGTTTTAAATAATACACATATATTGTATGCATAAAATTCAGATTAATTGCTCTGGAGAAGACTGCATCAGACAGAACTTGTCCGTCATTTATATATTTGTAGACATATAAAAGAGAAAAATTAACCATTTTTTTTATCATTTCTCGTGGCACTCATCGGTGAAGCGCGTGGAACAAATTAGTATATTTATATATTATTGATGTTTGCAATAATATATTTGTGGTTTCATATAATTAAAAGTTTTATCTATACTTAACCTTTGTATAAAGCACTCTGAGTTATTTTTATGTTAACCGGTTTCGATACTAACGTATCATTGTCAGGACTGGCGTACAATGCCAGTTGACGTAAAAACTCACAATGGTGTATACAAATATTATATGTATTTGTATATATTTTTATTTTTAACAAAAAAAATATTTTTAATAAATATAAATATTAATACAAATTAAATACACCAATTAGAAAGATATACATTTAGAAAAACTACTCAATTTATCGAAAAAAAAGACGTAATCGCTTTTTCCGGTAACATATTATATCTTTATAACTGATACATTTAATTTATATTAAAATACCACAAAACTACGACCTAAAAAAATTACACTTCACAAATAATAAAGTGTTCTCTTTAAAATGAAAATTTGTTTACAAATACGATTCCTCAGTTTAATTCAATAAATTCGCCTCTTATATTTATATAAATATATATATATATATCAAAATGACAACCTAGTTATTGTGGCTAGCGGAGTTACCACAATATAATTACAAAATTTTGTGTTAGTTTAGTCTGTAAATAACCATAACATTATTTTAATTTAAAATCTTCTAGAATTCTCTACAAGCTAATAATCTCATTCACATAATTTTACGGCAGAAATAGCAGCGGCTTTTTTCAACTGAACCAAACAGTTAATTAATCATTTCGTTAACTCGTAAATTCTTTAAGGGCTCTGGTTACGGCGGTGAACGTTCAAAGGGAAAACGGCACAACTCCATATATCGACTAAGGGTGATCATAAAAATAAATAGAAAGAACACATAAACGGTCGTAAAAATAAAAAAAGATGGGGTTAATATGAATAAAATTTATTTCGTGCAAGTGCCATTAAAATTTGACGGCGGCCCACTTCGCTACAGCAGAAGTAACTAAATTACAGCACCTCTTCTGCTGAACGTAAAAACTAAATGGTATAAATAATATCGATCATTTGCGGACCGCGGGAGGGACGGCGTAGGCGTCCGCCACCTGCCACCTGCACAAAACGAACAGGCACACTAGCAATGAATAATATAATGTACATGGTGTCCCAAAAGTCTTATTATCTTATAGTTATTTTGTTGACACTCTTCTAAACGAGAGGAAAAATTTCTTAAAACTGCTCGGCACATATTCTCCGTGATTGCTGCCATTATAATATACAAGGTGTCCCAAAAGTGTTTTTTATAATAATAATACCGCAATAAAATAATGGATAGGTTTAATAAAAATTTGTTTATTTTGTATTTAAGCACAGTCTCTAGAAATGTATTTCTTAAAAAATATGTTTTCTAAATGTGATCGGTTATTTTGTTGACACTCTTCTAAACGGGAGGAAAAATTTCTTAAAACTGTTCGGCACATATTCTTCGTGATTGCAGCGAATGAAACAAAAGCTACACATAAAACAATGACTGTCTTTCCGCGTTTTGTAATGTTTTTCAGATGCTGGGTTTTATCAATTTTTATGATTTTTTTTAATTTAAAGATAACAAATATAGTAGAGAGATGACTATATATCAGATAGAGAAGATTCAGGATGTAATCGGTCATTGAATGAAAACTCAGGTTTCATGGAAACTTCAGGTTACACGGCAGATTTATTGAAGAAAACTAAAGTTTAAAATAAACAGTGCCTCCTTTTATAGGTAGATTATATCATTTAGGAGAACACATTCTTATTGTAAAGTTGTAATTATTCAGAACAGACGGTCTGTGATATTTTAAATATAAATTAAATATAATAATTAGAAAGATATACATGTAAAATCAATTTTATCGACAAATATTGTTGTTGCGACACCGGGATTCGAACCTGGATCTCTTTCCAAACCGGGGAAAGTGCATTATCCAACTATTCTACAGCGACGATATTTTTACGATTAAATGTATTAATATCAAAAAAGGTAACATATAGGTTCGAAAATTGTCGCTAAAAATATCGTCGCTGTAGCATAGTTGAATAATGCACCTTCCCCGATTCGGAAAGAAATCCAGGTTCGAATCCCGGTAGCGCAACAATAATATTTTTCGATAAAATTAATTTTATATGTATATCTTTCTGATTAATATATTTAATTCATATTTAAGATTTTATCTGTTGTCTACGTTGAACTCAGACCATATAGTTCTGAGCCGACGTGATATAATACAATACAATACGTACTTATTCGTATACTACGACAATACAATAAAAAATATATATACAAAATAAATTTAATTAAATGACCCACGCGGATTTGCGTAGAAGCCTGCGCGTTTGATCGTCTACGAAATTATAGTTCGGGTGTTCATTTTACATTAATCTTTTTAATGTCATTTATTATCAAAAAGAGAGAAGTGGTATTCCACAAAACAACTTAAATTATTCATTTAACGCTGACAAATATCCAATCATCATATTATGTAATGATTTGAATAATTGACAGATTATATTTCCGAATGTAGTTGCTCTAAAACGCTCATTATTATAATTATGATTAGACTACTTTTAAATAAATCATAATGGTTTGAGACTTAGATAAACGTCGACTGACGTCGACTTGATCAAATCGTTTTTAACATATGACATGACATATTCAAATACATGCCAGTATGAATTCAAGATATTATAAATTATGAAATTGTAGTTGCGCTTTTAAAAGTAAATGTCCCTCTTGACATAGCTATTTGATGAACATTATTCTGAAAAATAATCTAAATATAAGACATAAAATTCTATTTGACTTGGTGAAAATATTACTATGGTGTATTTTCTTACTTTCTCTTGCAATGATACGCATTCGTAGCGTAATATTTACAAAAAAAAACAACCAAAGTGTATAGACATAGTAACATACAGTATACTTTTAATGTTTTTTTTTTTGTAAATATTAAAGTTGAAATTGAAAGAAAAACAATCAATTTTCACTGCCACGTCACTTCTCAGGTGGGTGAAAAAATAAAATTTACCTAGCAATTCAAAGTCATCAATCAAAATGTCTTGATCTCGGCTCGACAGGAGGGCAATCTCCTCAAACAAATCGATATTGAATTTACGATTTTACCCAAAATGCTTGTCAATTTTAGATAAACATTTCACGGAGAAGGGGAGGCTACATTTTCTTGGGAAATTTTCCCAATTCATAGGTACGCGAGACCGGTGGAACAATTTTTGTGGTGTACCCCTAAATGCCGAGCCTATCCATAATTTCGATAACAAATTCAGGAATATTATAATCTTGTTAAACTGTAAATTAACTACTAATTTAATGTATTAATTATAAATATATACATATAAAATCAATTTTGATGAAAAATATTGTTTTCGCGCTACCGGGATTCGAATCTGGATCCATATTTCCAATCCGGGGATTTTATATGTATATATTTATAATTAAAACATTAAATTAGTATTTAAAACATCACAGAATAATTACAACTTCACAATAAAAATGTGTTCTTCTTTTAAAATTAGCAATATTATCTTTGTAGTTAAAATTCATATTTTTATTTATTATCTTTGTTTTATTAACCACTAAATTGAGTTTAAATACATCTACCAGTTTCGAAAAATACCATTTTCTTCTTCAGGATATCATAACTAACTAAAACATATATTATTGTTTCTTTGACAAAGAATATATATTATATGTTTTAGTTAGTTATGACACCCTGAAGAAGAAAATGGTATTTTATGGGTTAATGAAACAAAGATAATAAATAAAATAGAATGTGTTCTCCTTAATGTAAATTAACTATTAAATTAGTTGTTATTCTCTTCTGTGAATGGTAAATATGCAGTTAAAATGTTGGGGGTGCACATTTATTTTAGTGATGGTAAACAGTTACGCGACTATGATTGTGTTAACTAAGATTGAACTGTCCTATTTAATTTCTAGTGTACGTACGTGTTAATTGCGCGAAAAATTACATTAGTTAAAAAAAATATTTTACCATCACTAATTTATTTATATCTTTCCACAAATACGACAAAATTGTCAGTGCAAGATTATATCAACTGAGACAGATTAAAATAATTCGGACACGTATCCCCCCATAAAGCGTCCGTTTGTTATATTCCAGCTTCTTACTTGATACAATTTGTACGAGTTCATTCTTATTATATTCGCCTATTTTTAGAGTAACACGTCATATCAACGAACGCTATGTTTACATTTATTTCCACATGAGATCCCAAGTCCCAGCATAGTAGAGTCGGTGTTTACATTAACCAGCTAGTTCAATAAACTCATAATTAATGAAACGAAAGATGTATTCATTTGAAAAGAGCAACATATAGGTTCGAAAATTTGTGGTCAAAAGTATAACCGCTGTAGCGTAGCACATTCCCCGGTTTAGAAAGAGATCCAGGATTGAATCGCGGTAGTGCGACAACAATATTTTTCGATAACATTGATTTTATATTGTATATTTTTAATGAGTATATAAAATATAACATACCTATAAATAATTACAACTTCACAATAAGAATGCGTTCGTCCTAATAATCATAAAAATTGTTTAGACTAATTTAAAACCTATATTGTTTATGAAGGGCTCAAAGCAGCGATATATGACCACTGTGTTCTTTTCAAATAAATAAAAAAATTAAAGAATATCCTTTAAATTCGTCACGTGTTGTGAGAAATATTATTCGTAGTTGCTGTTTCCATGGTAAATTTGTAGAACTCCATAATCACATATGTGAAAATAAAACGCTTTTTGATTCTACTCGTTTAATTTATTTGAGATGCGTTTCGCCTTGTCAATCAATCAATCTTACTTACTACTTATCACCATGCCGTTTCCCCGCGGGGGTAGTCTGAGAGGATAGAGTGCCACACTCTTCTGTCTTGACACACAATTCTCGCCTCATCCAAATTCATACATCTTCTCATACAAGCTCGCCGATTGTTGTGGCTTATAACAGAACCATCCTCCGTTGTTTGGTTTACCTGGTCGTGCCATCAACACTTGCGTCATATATCTTTTTTACCGTTCTCTCCTCATTCATCCGTACCACCTATTTTAAAACAAAACAATTTTAAATCAACAATTTGTATTTATATAACTATAATTGGGACAGCTATACAATTTTTTTTTATTTTTTTTTACAATTCTGAGGATTTTCATACATTTTGAATTCTTCTAATGATACTAGGTAACTATACAATTACAACACTAATAATATCTTGTTTACCCGTACCAAATCTTCCGCGGACGTCCTCTATTTCTGGTGCCATCAACGCTTCTTACCATTCTCTCCTCATTCGTCCGTTCCATATGACCAAACCACCTAAGTGATTCTTTCTTAATATTATTCATTATATTATAACATCAGCTTAACATTCCTTATTTCTTCATTCTTTACTCTGTTATACATAGATTTTCTACATATACGCCTAAGTGATCTAATTTCCCCTGCAGTCAGTCTACTTTCGTTCCTCTTCTGTCAGCTCCAGGCATTACTTCCATACATCAGTGCCGGTACCAGGACTCTATTTTAGTTTATAGGTGTATAAAATACAAGACAAAAAAGTACGAAACGAAAAGCAGGAAAATGAATTGTAAATGGTAGCTGGCTATTACTGGAATTAAGAACGCGATGCATTAAATATATGATATGCAGTGTTTCAACACGACACCCCACATTAAGTGATTAATATTGTGTGTGTCTCCCCTTTGACGTGCTTAATTATTCCAATTGTGGAGAGAAAGTCATAACTGAAAGAAATTAAACGTACAATTTAATATGGCTCGTGTAATGATCGATGACAGGGGTAACCTTTTCGCTGCTTGTGTATTTTAATATTTGAAAAGTACGCTCTCTAGGGACAGTATGTTTGAAAAAGTTATCGAAAACTGGGAAATAATGTGAACGGTGTTCTGAACGCAGTTATTGCCAGTAATTATATGGAGTAAGACTAGCGGTGTATAATAGAGTTACGGTTCCAACACCAATGTATGAAATTAGCAAAAATGAAAGAAAATAAGTTCGAAGACAAGTCAAAAATTATCTTCATTTAACGTTATATAATTTATTTACACAAAAATTAAGAAAGTCAAGCTCTATAAAACGCACTTTTTCAAAAAATCATTTCCATAAGTAAAAATAACGATTTTTTAATTTTAAAAAACATAGATAATTGTAGAACTATAAACAGTTTATGTGTAAAGTGCCCTTGAGGTAAAGTTTTTACGAAAATGGCGCTATACAAATTATCCATTATTATTATGTGAATGATTTTATGGGCATAACTATGACTGATGTTCGTAGAAGACCGATGGTAACACGCAACAGACTTCGGTCTAGTTAAGGAGTCAGTTAACATATCTTACATTATGAAGCTTGTTTGCCTTTTTTGTATTTTTATAAGAATGTTTATAATGTATAATATATTAAGAACATGAATCAAATAAATATATATATATAATTGAGAAGAAAACGGTTAAAAAAATACATAATGCGAATATTGCAGGCAGAAACATATCAAGTAGGCTCTGTTATGATGTGTGCATAATAATGAGACTTGTCACAAATAAGATTATTTTTTTATATATTTAGATAAATAGATACGAAACACCAAAATATTTGTGACAACATATTGTTGGGTGTAATCATTTTAAAAATAAAATATTAGAAAAATTACCGTCAGCAGCAGTTAAAGGTTAAGGAATTTGAGGGTCCCAACCTCAAAATTCTCATCCAAATGAAATGCGGGAGGGGGCACGGATATGAAGGTCAGGAATGGAGGACAAAGGGACAGACATTATTGAAATAATAAGGACAACGGCAAATATTTGAATATTACTCGCGTGGCTGAGCACACAAAATACGTGTCATAAAAAAAAATATTGTTATTAAAGTACACTGGTTTAGGAGAGAAACGTTCGCTCAGTGATCAAGACGTTGAGGATTTGAATCTAATCCTGAGAGTCCTCCAATTGAAGTCCTCCAATTCATAACATACTCGCTCAGCTTAGTTTGAAATGGTAAGAATATATACATAATTAGTGCACATAATTTAAATAATTAATTAACTAAAAAAAACATATTCATTCATTTAATTTGACGAAATTTTTTTGCATTAGGTATATTGGACTGGACACGCATATTTGTCGAAAATATGATATTAGAATGTAAAGGAAAAAAGGATCGCTTAAGAGATTTGATCATATATGAATGAGGAGAGGATAGTAAGAAAGATATACTAAATACAAATTAAATGTATTAATTAGAAATATACACATATAAAATCAATTTTATCGAAAAATATTGTTGTTGCTATCGGAATTAGAACTTGGATCTCTTTCAAATCCGGGAACGGTACATTAACTGACTATGCTACAGCACACAGTACGACAAATTTTCGAACCCATATGTTACACTTTTCAAATGAATACATCTATCGTTTCATTATTTGAAAGTCATCTACTTTATTTTTACGGATTCTCAAATACATTTGACTAGTCCAATAGGAGACGCCAGAATTAACAATTCATTTTTATAAAATTTTGGACACATTGATACACCTTATATATTATTGTGATGTCCTTGGAATGGTGGGATGGTGTGTATGTGTGTATGTGTACTGCTCCGCCGGTGCAGGTATGAGTGGCTATAAGGACGGCGCGCAGGAGTGCGCGCGTCTCTTTAATCTGCGGTTCATCGGCTTAATAGTTTGACCTATACTAGTGATATACCTTGTACTAAATTGTAGCCTTTTGTAATAAAAAAATAATTGTTACAAAGTCTATTGTAGTCTACGAGGTATACACTAAAGACTTACTAAGAAGTCAAGTACGTAAAAATTATTAAATAGAGCACACTCTGAATAATTACAACTTCACAATAAGAATGTGTTCATCTTAATAATAAAGATATATGATGCGAGCGTTGATGGCACCAGAAAAAGAGGATGTCCGCGGAGAACTTGGCATGACCAGGTTAACCAGATACTGGAAGATGGTCCAGTTATAAGCCTCCTGAAAATAAGGCGAGAATAGTATGGCAGAACAGAAGAGTGTGGCGCTGCATTCTCATCACCGCGGATGACGGTTAGTTAGTCAATTGTCTATTATTATTAACTGTTTATTTATTAAAACGCGCATTCCGGTGCTATAACCTCAGTGTACATGTAGACTTTTGCGATTTTTAAGTCAGATAAATATTAATATTTTACTTATATTTATCATTAAAATAATGGTTAATGTGTATATTAATTATTGTGTAAGAGTTCTAAAAATGAGAATACAGCATAAAGGCGCATAAGACACGTCTAACTTGGCCAGCGCACGCTCTGCCACTAAAGTGACAATTGTCATCTGCGCATTACGTCATCTCTACTTCTTTGCACGTTCACATACACGTATTGACAAATTCATGTCACATTCTTCGAGAAAGCTTTTTGTTGTTGTTGCGTATGGTAAAATTGATGGTGGTCCCTTTAGGCATAAACTCGGTCACAAGACGCCTTTTCGGTCCCAAAACACCGTAGCCATCACTTTCCCTGCGGAAAGCGTCTGCTTAAACTTTTTCGGCCTAGGCGATTCAGGATGGCGCCATTGTTTGGACTGTTCTTTTGTTTCTGGAGTGACGTAGTGACACCACGTTTCATCTCCCGTAATAATGGAGTCCAAGAATTCTTCGGTATTCTCGGCGCATTCTCGAAGAAACCCCTCGGCACACTTGACACGATTGTCTTTGTGGGTTTCTGAAAGCATGTGTGGGACCCACCGCGCGCACACCTTGCGATAACCAAGTTTATCGGTCAAAATGTTGTCGATGGTTTTTTCACAAACCTCAGGAACCTGGACAGCAAGCTCCCGAAGCGTTACTCTCCGATCTTCGAGGAGAATGCGCTCAATCTTCGCCACGACTTCGTCCGACACCGATGGCCTCCCACTCCTTTGCTCGTCGTGGACGTCTGTGCGTTACATATGTATTGTAATTATTTTATTCAATATACAAATATATTACGTAGGAAGACCTAAAATATAATGGTATATATTTACAAAATCGTTAATAAGAAAATATCAGCGGAATTTACACGAAATTTGATGTAAATCAACATGAGCACGAGCATCGTATAAAAGGAAGGGATAGACTGAAACTGCAATTCGAGAAGAAGGCCAAATCTCAGAGATCGATGAGGTATAGTGCGATGACATTTTATAATGAAATGCCAGAAAACATAAGAAAGAAGAAGAAATTGAATAGATTTAAAATGAAACTGACCAAAAATGTGAAAGATAAATTTTAGTAAAAGAAA
The DNA here is from genome assembly GCA_031772225.1 of Eubasilissa splendida. Lineage (NCBI taxonomy): Eukaryota > Metazoa > Arthropoda > Insecta > Trichoptera > Phryganeidae > Eubasilissa > Eubasilissa splendida. Next base: position 20,710,693 of record CM062864.1, read on the forward strand.
ATACTTTAATCTTGTTTATATTAAAGCATATTTATGTGTGCTTATGTATGTTAAAATAAAAAATAAAATATGAACTCTATATTTAGCAAATTTACATAGATATTCACATCATTATAGACAATGTCAACTCAGTTTACAGTATCGGAGAAAAAAGGTTAAAAATGTTATTATGTCCTCTAAAGGTCTTTAAATTAAAGTTTTCTGGGATATTCTACCGCGTGTCAATGATCTCGCAATGTGATCAGAAACGTTGGCCAGACGGGTTGGAGACTGCCCAGAATAAACTGAGTAGAATATATTGGGCTTCATATTATGTATAATATTTTTCACATATATCAGACTTTCCCTCTGTGCTTGTTCGCTATTGATACCAGATCAGTAAGATAAGTTAAGATCTCCACTTCCGGCATTTGACTAAAGAAACGCTCAGGAACAATAAGACCAAAATTGTTTTTTAAATAATTAAAGAAAGAGATGTAAGCTTTTCACCCCTTTATCCATCAAACATCAGAGAACAACAAAGAAGACGCGAGAATTGCCTCCAGCAGCACAGGTGGAAGGGTGCGTAAATAGCGAGTAGGTTCTTTGCAAACTGATAGGGCAAGAGGCATAAAAAAGTACATGTAAAGAACATTACACAGGCATTTAATGTAAGCCTTAAAACAAATGTGAAAATTCTGCCGAATTACACAAATAAAAGGTGTTTATTTTAAGACGTAAAAGCCTTAATTCCTTCCTATTTGATGGTGTCGTCAATTTTATGTAAAACTATTAAAATAAATAATAAATTTTCTAAAACTGATTGCTTTAAATGTTAAAATGATCTTAATAACGGAGAAAAGAAAATGATAAATTATAAACTCGAATACCACGTACAGTACTGAAGAAAATACTGAACTGAGAACCCATTCACATGAATCATAAAATACTAGTTAGGCAGCAATTGAAACGAAGCTAGAAAAGTATGTACTAGATATTTGCTAATGCAAATCTGTAAAACCTACACGACGCTATATAATTAATAACTACCTACATAATAATCATCATTGTTTACTTATATACGTTTGTCACATTTAAGAGTTTTCTTTCATTGATTTCTGACACTGTTTCTCTCCTGTTTGCTCCATTTTACCAAACTCTTGTTCTCTGTTGGTCTGGTTTTCAGCAGTAACTCAATGTTAGTCGTTTGGCCATACTCTTAAACATTGTAACTCTTTTAGTAAATTAAACATATATGAAAATAAAGCACTTGTTATTTTATTCTACTCGTTTAATTGACTTGAGACGCGTTTCGCCTCGCAGGGGCATTATTAATCTAAAAATTTGTATTTATAACTATAGTATAAAACATAATTCATTGGAATTCTGAGAATTTCCATACATTTTGAATGCTTCTAATTATTCTAAGAAACAATTCAGTTACAACACTAATGTCATGGGTAATTTATAGAAAAAGACAGCTGTATAATTTTACAATCTAAGAAGACAATACGGCAAAAGAGACATTTTTGGTATTCTAGAATTTATATAATGTTTTTATGGTTCTAGAAAATAGTTATGGTTTTCTCCATACGCTAAATTTAACTCGGAAAAACTAAAACTTAATTATTTTTATTTATTATCTTTGTTTTATTAACCACTAAATTAAGTTTAAATACATCTACCGGTTTCGAAAAATACCATTTTCTTCTTCAGGATGTCATAACTAACTAAAACATACATTATTGTTTCTTTGCCAGAATCTATTTTAAAAAAAAAAATTTAGTACCTAACTTAAATTGTTACTTGAAGGTGCAAAATTATTAGAATAATTTTTAGGAAAAAGTTTTAAAATAAGTTTTTAAGTACTAAATTTGTTTTTATAAAATAGATTCTGTTAATGAAATAATATAACATATTAGGAGAATACATTCTTATTGTGAAGTTGTAATTATTCAGAACAGACGATCTGTGATATTTTAAATATGAATTAAATTTATTAATTAGAAAGATATACATATAAAATCAATTTTATCGAAAAATAATGTTGTTGCAACTTCACAATAAGAATGTGTTCTCCTAGTAATAAAGTTGTATCAATGTGTCCAAAATTTAATAAAAATGAATTGATAATTCTGGCGTCTGCTATCAGATTACTCAAAGGTATTTGAGATTCCGTAAAAATAAGGTAGATGGCTCTTTCAAATAATGGAACGATTAAATGTATTAATATCAAAAAGGAAACATAGAGGTTCGAAAAATCTGTCGCTAAAAATATCGTCGCTGTAGCATAGTTGGATAATGCACCTTCCCCGGTTTGGAAAGAGATCCAGGTTTGAATACCAGTGGCGCAACAACAATATTTTTTGATAAAATTGATTTTATATATTTATAATTAATATATTTAATTCATATTTTATTATAACATATGTTTTTGATTATTTAATGACACCCTGAAGAAGAAAATGATATTTTCCGAAACCGATAGATGTATTGAATTCATTAAGCGGTTAATAAAACAAAGTTAACAATCTAAAATAATGGATTTTAACAACAAAGTTGATTTTACTAATCTTACAAATAATATTGTTGACTAATATTCTGCAATTGAAAAGCGTACACGCTTTAATGATACGATCGATATGTACAATATTAATTTTTAAATAATCTTTTAAATAATTATATTTATCGTTTGTGGTCTGTAAATTCGATCTCGCCCTTAAATCATGATCTTCATGTGAAATTCATAATGTATTGATAAATACAGATTTGCTTAAGCTGTTACAATATAACTACCAAATTTGTGGAAAATAAGAAAACGTTTACATGCCGCGTGTATATTTGTAGGACATTTCTAAAATATATAAAGTATACGGAGAAGTAAAAGAAAACAAAGAAGTGTTTCATACTTGTGTTTCTGTTTTCAAGGATAAATGACGTCTCTCACAGCAAATAAGGTATTCCAATAAGGAAAACGACGAAATGGATTCATTTTGTATCATATTAATATATAACCATTTTCTTTTGAAAGAGCTTAGGTACTCCATTGAGACATCTGTATTCTAGAAATGTTATCCCATTAAGATAATTAGTTGTTATTAAGAGACAGCTTACACGAAATAAAGGGACAATATTAATGGGTAGTCTTCATAAAGCAATATTTTCATAAAAGCTGTATGTATTATATTTTGTATAAAAAAAAAACAGTTTATACCACGTTTCTTCAGAATAGATAAAAACAACCTTAATTGCTTTTATTTTAAATACTGAAAGAAATAAATTGCTGAAAGAAAAGTTCCAGATATTGCCGTAATTTATTCTACGGCTGATAATAATCCTCTAAATCTCGGCCGCAGAGACCATGATGAACTAAAAAAATTGGTGGATAATGAAATTTAGAACCCAGTAATTAGTTCCTACAAAGATTTGAACATACTCAAAATATTGTAAAAAAATATGGTCTAAATATGAAGTTCAAGTTAAAAAACACTGCATTTTCAGACGTATTCTAGTATATATTAATAATTTGGATGAATTTCATATACACACAAAAAGGATATTGAAATAAATTCAAAAAAAGTCTCAGCTTCAGCGACATCTATACTGCTACATGAGAATGAATATAATTTTTTTTTAAAAAATCAATAGATGGCGACAGCATAGTTCGTAATAAATAAGTGAAATGTTCCATCATGATATCATATATACAACTTCCAAAAATTGGATAGATGTGGTAGCATGGGTAAATAGGTGAACGTAAGTCCTGTAATGCCCAAGACTTTTATACTTCTTATGTAAAAATAATAGCTTTGTCTCTGTGAGACAAAGCTATTATTTTGAAATATCGAAGGCTGGAGAAAGGTGAAGGGAGGTGGAAGATGGAAGATGGGACTTACAAATCAATGGAACGAGCACAAACAGGAGAGCATGGTGGTGGAAAATCGTTAAGGACATCAACATGTCATTTTCCCAGAGATGAATGGCGACGCTCCACTTACCCAAGAACGTTACATGAGCTAAAGATCCCATGATGGTGAATAAGGGTCATATAATCAATAGGAAACCCGGGAATAACAAACTATCGAAATAATTTACTAGAAAAATTAGTAAGCTTTACATTATCTTCTAATTTGTTCATTCGTTAGTCATATACGGATAAGTGATCTCATTTCCACTGCATTCAGTTTTCTTACAACTCCAGGCACCAATTCTATACGTCAAAGTTCGTACCACGTACGACGTGTCAGTACCAATAGCTAAATTGGTTAAAACTGTCTATCGACAGTATAATATGAAATTACGGGTTCAGGTCGCAGTGACATTTATTTAAATTATAAATGAATTATGTTCAGTTATATTGTAACTTTTTTTTAAAAAATGTGAGTTCATTAAAACTAATTTTATTACAATTTTTTTTTTTGGAAAATTTTCAAAATATGTGTAACACCCTTATTCATAAAATGTAAAAGCACAATGCCTTCCAATGTGAAAGGGTTACTTTATACATTTCCAAACATTTTTATTTCGACGAGACCACTTGCTGTAAAAATGTATTTCATTTCGCAGACTTCTGTGGGAAAGATTCATTTCATTTCACCGAAATCTTACCAATATTTTTTGCAGCATCTTCAGGGCGTCTTTGACATCACACATCACATAATTTGAAAGAAATCCTTTTATGTTACACAAATCTATTTACCGTCTGCATCTAGAGTTACTTATGTCGGTAGGGGTACTAAAGGGTATTTTAGGAAACATCATATAATATGGAGATTTCTCACGTAGAAAAAAGGTTTAATGTAGACCGCAAAAAGGCTTAAAGACCTTTAGATATTTTATAAATGGATTTCAAGAGCTATTCATATTAACTTATTTCTTTATATACTTCAACATATTTTATGTATATGTTACAGTGAATATGTATTACCAGTAAAATTATATTATCACTAGTATATAAATATAATTTCAAATGAATACATCTATCGTTCCATTATTCGATGTATTTATTTGAAAAGTGTGACATATTGTCGTCAAAAATACTGTCGCTGTAGCATAGTTAGATAATATACCTTCTCCGGTTTGGAAAGAGATCCAGGTTCAAATCCCGGTAGCGCAATAACAATATTTTTCGATACAATTGATTTTAAATGTATATCTTTCTAATTTATACATTTAATTAGTATTTAAAATATCACAGACCTATGTTCTAAATAATTACAACTTCACAATAATAATTTGTTATCCTTATAACATGCGAGTGCATGTTGCCAATCCTCTTCAGTATGTATATGGACGAATTGAGCGAAAGACTATCTGATGCAAAAATTGGCTGCCACATGAGCGAGACAAATGTGAACCACATTAGTTATGCTGATGATATGGTTATACTAGCGCCATCTATAAAAGAGACAAGAAATCTTTTACAGATATGTGAAACATATGCCAGTGAACACAATATTTCATACAATGCCAGCAAATCGGTCACAGTGGCGTTCAAATATGGAAAAGGGCCAGATAATATCCCTCCCGTGTGGCTGGACGGGATAAAATAGAGCGTTCAAAATAAGGTCAAATACCTTGGCCATATATTCAATGAAGATGGACAAGACAATGATGATATAGAACGACAGAGGAGACAGTTGAGCGTTCGTGCAAATATGCCGTCACAGCGTTTCTACCGATGCAGTAAGGAGGTGAAGAGCATCCTGTTTAAATCGTTCTTCACCAGCATGTATACCTGCGAGCTCTGGTCGAAATACAAGCAAGTGACGTATAACCGTCTCCGAATTCAGAACAACAATTCATACAGAGTACTGTTCGGATTGGCGCGTTATTGCAGCGCATTTACAATGTTTACCGAAAGCTATATATATGGATTCGTTTCGCTTTTGAGACATCGAGTTGCTGGCGTAAAGCTGCGGCTATAGCACAGCACCAACTCTCTGGTGCAAGCGGCGCTCTCATGGTAAGCTGGTTCCCTGACCAGAGAATAGCAGCGCCTACAAAATAGCTACATATACAACAATAGCCGTGACTGAAGTAGTTATATATGTAATATTATTATTTGTGTGAACTTTTTTACTTTTTATTAACTTTTTAAAAATTTTTATTTATTAATATGTTCCTTGGTTTTTTTTTTCATAGCATTATATTGATTTCATAACCTTTAATGTATAACATAAAATGTATTACATTTATGGCAAATCGGGTTAAAAAAAAAAACCTGATCACGCTGGAATAAACACATTATTATAATAATTGTGGATAATTTGTATAGCGCCATTTTCGAAAAAAAACTTTCACACATAAACTGTTTATAGTTCTATGATGATCTTTGTTTTTTTAAATTAAAAATTGTTATTTTCACTTATGGAAATTACTTTTTGAAAATATGTGTTTTTAGTTTATTTTTAAATAAAGTCTGATGCACTGTTTCTCATGACGGAGGGCAAAGAGTTCAACGCTTTTGGGCCTGCCACCGTAAATGCTCGTTCACTAAATTTAGACTTCTGGCAACGGTTGGTCGGTTCTACAACCCTTCCTGCAGCTGAAGTAGAGGCTGAACTGAGAGTTTGACGTCTTCCATTCAAATTGTCTGGGATACAAAGTTCTCGAAGATACAGAGGCGCCATGTTGTGTGTCGCCTTGTACATCAACCAGCACAATTTGAATTCAACTCTTTCAGGGAATCGGAGCCAATATAGTTGATGTAAAAGGTATGTAATAGTCTAAAAATCTTGATGCCGTATTGAATGTAGTAGAAATGAAGGAACGGTAATAAATAAGAACAAAATAAAAGATAGACGGATGAAATATTTCTAGGAATGTATGAAAGGGAAGGTAATGTAAGTGAACTAAGTATAGAAGAAATAAACTACTACCGATACTAGATAAAGTAGCTACCGAGTTTATCAAGACTAGTGATATATCAGTTATCTCATCTTGGCTTCACATTTGTAAGAGATACATACTGCATTAGACTGGTGAAGGACTATCAGTATACCTCTCTACAAAGGTAAATGGTCGCGAGTGGAATGAGGAAACTACAGTGCTATTAGTCTATTGAACTCGTAGGCAAACTATAAGAAAAATGTTAATAAAAAAATAAAGACCCAAATAATGTGCAAGAAGATTTTGTGGATAGAAGGACATTTAGTTTTGGAAACAATTTACGGTTGCGACAGCAAATGCAATCTCACTCACCGCGAGCGCGATAAACTGAAATGAACTACGCACGGGCGAAATATTTCACATGTTGGAACGGTAATAGACGTGAATTTTTTAAACGAAAACAGTATTTTTGTAGAACATTAGAAGATGCATTTTTGACTATCAGTTTTCGTTTTGTGTAACGGCGACATTTGACCATTTGAATTCGCTATACTACGGATAAAGGGGTTTTATTTGAAAAAATCACTTTTAATTCAGTGCCTTCAAACAGTTGTGTGAATTGTTCACAACAAAATCAAACTGCAGTAGAACAGGTTCTAATGGTCTTAAAGCTGGAATCCTGAAACGTCAAGTATTGCTATCAATTTGTAAGAACCAAAATAGAAAATAAAAATAAATTACAGAACATCGTTAAAAATAAGTCATTCATTTTGACGTGAGGATCTATATTTAAATCCTACTGAGAGAATATAATAAATATTTTTCCGAAGCGCGAATCCCTTCATCCCCTTAGTAAGAGAAGCCTTTCAGACGCGATGATTGCAAGATTTAAGCCCTGCTATAAAATATCACGGCTCAGACAAACAGAATAATAAGGAAGTGTTAAAAAAAATTAATGCATCAGATAGAATATTTGTATTTTGATCGATAAAAATGATATTCGTTCTATTTTTTCTATATAATGTTTTTTTTATATAAAAAAGACTTACCAAACTTCTAAAGTTGTTCTAAGGCTATTCTAAGGTTGTGGTGCTTACCTATAAATAAAACAAAAAAACTATTAGTAATAATAATATCATTAGGATAATACATTCTTATTATGAAGTTGTAATTATTCAGAACATAGGTTTGTGATATTTTAAATATGAAATAAATATATTAATTAGAAATATATACATATAAAATTAATTTTATCGAAAAATATTGTTGTTGCGCCACCGGGATTCGAACCTGGATCTCTTTCCAAACCGGGAAAGGTGCATTATCCAACTATGCTACAGCGACGATATTTTTAGCGACAGATTTTTCGAACCTATATGTTACCGTTTTGATATTAATACATTTAATCGTTCCATTATTTGAAAGAGCCATGTACCTTATTTTTACGGAATCTCAAATACCTTTGAGTAATCTGATAGCAATCGCCAGAATTATTAATTCATTTTTATTAAATTTTGGACACATTGATACAACTTTATTATTAGGAGAACACATTCTCATTGTGAAGTTGTAATTATTCAGAACATAGGTCTGTGATATTTATTTCATATTTAAATTTTTTATAATAATATAATTAATAAAAGTGTTTGAACTGTAATAACTTATTTACTATTAATATTGATCATGTTTTATGTGCTAGTTTATGAAGTCTAGCGTACCGCAATTACGCATATGTTACATGATACACGTATATCGTTTTTAAAAAATAATGTGACTAATATTTTCTGCGTTAGAAGTAGCGAGTTATAAAATTTCGTGACGTACGCCTAAAATACTGTGAAAGAACTGGAATGTATGAATGTAGGAGCAAAAATGGGCGATTTAATTGTATGCTGTTTATTGTACGCCGATGATAGAGTACCAATGGCGAATAATGAACAAGAACAACAGAGTCTAGTGAGTAGAATGTACGATGTATGCAAGGAAAGCGACCTCATGATGAATGTTGACAAGTCGAAAGTGATGGTATTCAAGAAGGAGGAAAGCAAGACACCGTGCAAAATACTTGTAGGTAATGCATATTTGGAATAAGTAGATGAGTTTGTGTATTTGGGAAGTATGTTTGATAGAAACGGAAAGGCTGAGAATGATATCGAAAGAAGTGAACGGCGCTTTGAATGGAATTATATCTAACGGGAATTTGTCAACCGAGGCAAGACTAGCGGTGCATAATGGAGTTCTGGTACCGACACTGATGTATGGAAGTGAGGCCTGGAGATGGCAGAAGAGGAACGAAAGTAGATTGAATGCAGTGGAAATGAGATTACTGAGGCGTATATGTGGCAAATTTATTTACGTCAGAGTAAAGAATGAAGAAATAAGGAAAGAATGTAAAGCTGATGTTAGTATAATGAGTAAAATTAAGAAAGGATCACTTAGGTAGTTTAGTCATATAGAACGGATGAATGAGGAGAAAATTGTAAGAAAAATATATGACGCAAGTGTTTATGGCATCAGAAATACAGGACGTCCGCAGAAGTCTTGGCACTACCAGGTAAACCAGATAATGGAGGATGGTTCTGTTAGAAGTCTCAACAATCGGCGAGCTTGTATGAGAAGATGTATGAATGTGGACGAGACGAGAATTGTGTGTCAGGATAGAGGATTGTGGCTCTCTATCCTCTCTGCATACCCCCGCGGGGAAACGGTGTGATGGTAAGAAAGTACTTTTTTGAAGGTACCGAACCGATGTTCGATTCCGGTATGTGTCACATATTAAACCAGTACTCTGCTACCTTAACTACTCCACTAAGAAACAATCGTGTCAAATTGTAAATTTAAGTATAATCAAATAATGCCGATTATTTTGTGTTCGAATATTTTGAACATCACATTTTAATACGAATATATTTTATTTATTAATAATTTTATTTAAAAATGAATATTTCAACTCTTGCTGAACTTTGTGGCAAACCATATTATCAGACAAGAATCACGAAATATAATATTTTTAGGTACACAATCACCGTTAGTGGTCATGACTTACAGATATCAGTGATCGATTCACGGTTTGATGGACTCTTGACTTATCGAAGAATTACGATTAAGAAAATTTAAAAATATAATTTTTTTAAGTGTTATATATAAAAAAACTTTGTCCCTCTTGATATTTGTTGACCAGTAGTCCACCTTGTGTACATGTGTTGTACAAAAATATAAAGTTTTTTAAATGTCACGAATCTTCCCTTATCCGCACTGAATTTTAATTCCACGTAAAAGGCGGAAGTACTTTGGCCGTTTTTTTAGGGTCGTCATTATGAAAATACCCCGTTTTCCCGAGTAATGAATGCGGAGTGCAACCTTTCACGGCTGACAAGGGATGAACGGTAGACGGGTGGGCTGGACGTGGGGAGTGTCAGAAGCGCGGTTTAATTATTACAAAAGATGAAACAAAAACATTCAGAAGAAACGGCCGCATAAAAGAGTTAAATTTATTACGAAACTGAGATTATATACATACATATTTTTAAAGTGATGCAAAATTAACAAAATGCTTTGTCTTATATTGAAAAGGTTGGAAATCGCTACAATATGAAAATAGTAGTGATGGTTAAATCGTTATTTAAACTGGTATTTTTATCTTTACCGTAATTGTGTTGTATCGTAACGATGATTGATAATTGATCAACCTAATTCTTCCACCAATGACTGGTATACTAAAACGTGAACCTCCAACAGTTAAATCTCAGTAACCAATCACTTTTAAATCTCAGTCACGTAATGGTTTACCATCACTATTAAAAAAGACATCACGCTATATTGAAGTCTGAAACGTACCAACGTACGATGGTGTTCAATAATGTATGCACCTCCTACCCCTCATAATGAATGCCATATATTCTACATTTTGCATAGTTACTCTTTAGGATCCTGCATAAAATATGGGAGCCTCACCCTCCCTCAAAACAATTTTTTTAGATTATTAATCTATTTTTTTTAAATGTGTTGATATGAACGCAGACACTCTGGTCGGTGCGCAATCAATATTAGTGGTGGTCACGAGGAGATAGCGGGAGGGCAAATTAAATTAACATGAGCGTTCTAGAAGGGAAGGACCCATCCTTTTCCAGAACCGTTGTAGAAGTTTCAACTTATTTTATTGGTTCCACACACACAGTACTATAAAAGCGTTAAATATACAATTAATAAACACAAAAGAAAGGACATTTAAAACTATATCAAGTACACTCTCCGGGCTAAATATAAAGTACACTCTACGCGTTCTATACACATTTATTTACAATACAAGGGAGTAAAAGGAAAATTCTTATTGCTACTTATATCTAACATTAATTAAGCTCGGGCGCGCTGATAATTTTTCCCACTCAGTTTTTTCACGTTCAGGCGGATCCCGCTGGCCACGTGCCGCCAACTGTAAATTGAAGCCCGCCCCTGGATCATGGTGCTCGATGCCATGCTGCCTCATCGCATCGGTTGGCGTCCAATCCTCTGGTCGCGTGGCGGGTAATATCCATCGCTTACCACGCGCCCATGGCGAAGTCTCCAGATGCCTTCCGGGAAGCACATCGCAGCTTCCTGGCGGTCGGTATGGTCAAACCGACGGCACCCCGGGAGCAGATCCGGAGCGCTGGACGAGCGAAGAGCTACAGCAGCACTTCGTCAGCCTGTGCAGGGGCTCATCTCGGTCAATGTGCGGGGGAGGGGGTAGCGACCCCTTTCCCGGCCACCAATGCCTATGTAGGAGCACCATCTAAATATTTTAAATTTCGCGCCGAAAATAATATTCGTAATACGTGAACGTCACACTTGAGATGCGGTCGTAATATTTTATACATTTTTACGTGTACACTTACATGTTATACATTTTTTATATTTATTTTTTTACAAATTAGCATTATTATAGATTGTGCCAATCCATTATGGCTTGTCGGCACGATTCATAATCAATTCTTACATTTTAATACATCGTAACAGTATTCCAGTCAATTAGTCAAGCTATATTTTTTTTCATTTTCATTGGCCGTGGAGAGTAGATAAACATTTTTCGGGGTTCATCACTGGAGTAATCATTTGAATTTAATATTTCTCGTTTGCTTGACATTCTAATGCTTTTTTGAGTTATTAGATATAATTTCATAATTGTTTAATATTTATTTTTCGTTCTTTCCCCAATACTTTATTTATTGTTTTCTAAATTATTGTGATGTCGATATGATACAGATATGTTATTTGTGAGGTTTGAATATTTTGAAAATGAACAAATTTACACATTTTAATTAAATAGTGGACACGTGACAGAGTTCACATTTTATATCAGTTTTGCTTTATCTACCCTCTAGTTACCCTCCTTGTGATATTGTTCTAAAACTTTAAATGCCACGAGTGTGTTAACACGCCAAACTTTGTATGTTACTCCAAGATGTGTAAGAAGTGTGTAAACACCCACTTTTGGACCTTGCAAACTAGCAGGGATTAAAAACATATTTTAAAATCATTTTGCCATGTGTGGACGACAGGACCCAGCTTTTGATAGATAAGTCAAGACCCTTAAAGCCTAGATTTACCCAATGTGGTGTCTTTCATTTCAAATAGAGTTGACAGTTAAAAGGTTAACCTTACTGACTCAAACATTCGGTGCTAGGATCAATGTACAAATGATACAAGTATTTTATTTTTTTAAATTTAGAGTTTTTATTTAGGTTAGGTTGTGTATAAAAACTAATTGTTGATATGTGATTCTTTTCATGTGTATTTCTTTCGTGTAGCTTAATATAATAACTTAGGCAAACTTTATTTCTTTTGAAGGAAATAACTTTCCTGTAAAATAACAATCTGTAATAAAGGTTGCTTGGTCACCGTAGTCATCATTGACGGGTTTTCGCCTAGTACAGGGGTCATTAGACCGCGGCTCTTTTTATAGGTATTTGCATATTTGATACAAGGAATAGTTTGCCTTTATTTTTTGCAAATATTTGCATATTTGATACAAATAATAGTTTTACATATGACACAATAAAAAAACTAGAATTTGTTATTCTCACAATCTTTGGCTTTACCTATTGATGTGAACGTATATTCTCTTTCATGAATTAAATAAAAATTAAGTTACGAAAAAAATTTACAATCATGTCAAATTGAAAAAAAGTTGTTACTTTCCAGACATAGCATACAAGGTCAGTCACCGTTCTAACTAGTAATCTTTATAAAGCCCAGAAAGTATTTAATTATTTGGGTATTCTTGTTTTATATGAAGTGCATTAGGCTACTGAATCTACAAAATCTAGCTACTTAAAAGAATAAAATATATATGAGTTATATCCCAAGGGCGTGTAGTGCATACAAAAAAGCTGTGCATTACAAAAAATTCTGGGGAACAAATATAAATTAAATAATTGGATTAACACAAACGGAAACATTATTTTACAATTAGCGCCATCTGTGTACCAGTAGAGACTTTAATTACTTAATTTTAAAAACTATCATAACTCACCGCTGGACCTACGGCACTCTCGTGTATTCACCGCATCAAACTATTCATGTTACTCTGTTCAATATTTAAGGTAGTGAATTACTCGAGTCATATAATTGGTTATTTACTGAATTGAAAATGTCTTTCGGTTGATCCGTTTTGTATGGAGTCGTTATCTCTGTTTTTTAACAGAATAACATTAGAAAGGGTCCACTTCCTATTTTACTAATTCGCGAATTTTACTGTTTTTAACGTGTTTATTTTTTGATTGTTCTTTAAATTTGGTGCATGGATTGGTTATTGATTTGGGAAAAACAAAAAGCAACTGGCATAACTATTTCCTACGTTAACCTTTAATAAAAATAATTATTTCCTTTAGTTATTACGTGAAGGATTTTAAAACAATAAATTAATGATGTTCAGTCATAGAAAGTGTTCTTAAAAACGTTCATACTTTTTTTGTATGGGTAAGAAAATATTATTTTACTTTAAAATTTTAACTTTAAAAACACTATTAATAGTACTCTAAAATTACATATAAATATATGGTAGGGTCGTACAAACGACGGATTTCTTTTATATAATGACATTGATTAAACGAAATTGTAATACATATATTATATATGACTGTATAATGTCATTGGTAACAGCATAACTTAAATCTATACCTATTGCACGCTACTGTTATACCCCGTACATTATATTCTTCCAAGTATCCTACGACTGTATTGAATTTAAATTCCAAATAAAAATATTGATTTTTTTTTTCGGCGTTAAAATTTATATAGCTTCAGTAAAAAAATATGTTGCGACTCTATGAAAATGATAAGATTCTGTTTACTTAGTATATGGTTATTTATACTAGAAATTCTGCTGAATCCTGGTCTAGTATAATTTAAAAAAAAAATATGTCAGAAAGGTTGCGAAATATTTTCAGGACTCTTCGAGGATTGTTCACAGTTTACGGCGTCGTTTGAATCATTCATGCAAAAATAGTACAAGAAATAATCATTTTCCGATGATGATGAGACCGAAGAGGACATCAAAGGTCCATTTGATTCTCGTAACTCTTCAAATGCTGAGCTCATTTCAAGATGATCAAGAATCTTGCAGGTGCTTTAGAGGTTCCCCTCAATGAAAACAGAGAAGTACAAAATCTGAAAAGACATAGTTATTTCTTTCCCTTTTTATAATATGTACGTGGGTATGTAAATATGAAACAGGAATTTTTGTATAGAAAATACACGTTTATTGTATGAAAATAAAACAAAATATTTTATTTGAGTATTGCCCATCGCCAGTTATATATTTTTCTAATCTTTTTGACAATTTGTGGTGCCACGCCAATAAAACTGTTGCTCTTTTAAGGCAAACCAATATCGAGCCATTTTCGTAAGAAGTGAAGCGCTGCTCAGAAAGTGCGTATCCAATCGATGCAAATAAGTAGTAATCAGATGGAGCCAAGTCTGGTGAGTAAACCGCATGCGAACGTATTTCCCAATTAAACGCCTCAATCGTTTCCTTGAACGGTTTCGCTGTGTGTGATGGTGCATTATCATGAAGCAAAATCACTTTGTGTTGCTTTTTTTGATATTCTGGTCGTTTTTAACGAAAATCTTAATTTAAATCGATCGTTTGTTGTCGGTAGCGTTCAGTATTAACGGTTTCGCCAGGTTTTAGCAGCTCATAATAGATCACACCCTTCTGATCCCACCAAACACAGAGCATTGTCTTCCGTCCACAGCGATTTTTTAAACCACTCAAAGCACTGTGATTTACCAAGAACATACTCACCGTAAGCTTCTACAAGTATTCAATGCGATTTCGCGTCAGTTTTCTTCAAATGGTAACAACAAATCAATGCTGTCCACAAATCGTAGTTTCCAGGCACAAAATTCGACATGTCAACGCTATTAAAAACTATGCTGTTGTATGAAACTTGTATTATTATGAATTGAAAATCTTTGTCAGATGTCAAAACAAGAAAATGACGCCAATGATGCGGTTTGACGGTAACTACACTGACAGCTAGGGCCATCTATGGGCAAATTCCGGTTTTATATTTACATATCTGGTATATTTTAACAATTATTGGCATTGCTCCGCAGAGTAGTAAATGAATAGACATGATATTAAGTGTATATATAGGAGAAACGTTTGGAATATTAGTTGCATGATGAGGAATATTCTAGACACATTCTTAGTGAAAACATAAATCCGATAGATTATGACACATTTATACAACAGTAATTTTCATTGATTATCACTAAACCTGAATCCCGGGCAACGATATTTTTCGACATTCTTAATTGTTATGAAGTATCAAGAGTCGTATGGATAGTAACAATTCTAAAAGGTTATCAATCATAAAGCGATGGGCAATTTACGATACGGGGTTGGCCCAAATACGTTTTCCCTTAAAATCGAACAATGTAATTGGAAAAAAACGGAACTCATAAATAATCAATTTCGATTAATCTACCGACAGTCATTTGATGGCAGCTTTATATGTAATATACCGGATTATTATCCAAAACATCCCCTTTTCGATAATAATTATATAGGTACCTACCGGCAAATAGAATGGGACAAGAATAAAAATGCTATTATATGATTATTAAGGAGAACACATTATTATTGTGAAATTGCAGTTTTTCAGAACATACTTCTGTGATATTTGAAATCAATTTATCTGCATATCTTTCTTATTGATAAATAATGTCTAACGGTCTGACGTATTACTCTTCCAAATTAATATCATTAATAATACATTTTCACCTAGTTAATTACTATGAGTGTTGCGTAATATTTGAAATATCGAACAAATGTACCGAGGGTATGCATATAAAATTTGGCAAAGTAAATACAACATATCAGTAAGAAAGTAAGACATATGTTTGGGTACCTTGTTTGCTACACTAGTAATTTACTGTATTATAGCAGACAGTGTTCCTCCGGTATAACAATAAGCAAAGTACAATTATCAATGTACAAAATATATATATATATAAACAGTTAATCAGGAGATGCAATTAGGTAATTCAATATACTGTTGTAGCAGTTTTATTCTCAGGTTTAGACCTTTAAAAGTTCTTGGGCGTAATTTCTCCCCATTTCGTTGAGTCAGAACTGCACTTTTCGTGAAAAATATGCAAGACTATGGTTGCAATCTTTCGCTTTTGCATTTAGACCGTTATATATTTTTGGTGCTAGAAATATATAGAATCTTTGTGTAAAAGTTTTGTTTAATTCTGGCACAAGATAGTGACAGTTAGCCTGTGTCCTTGCTAAGTGAGGGTGCGTAATGCAGGTAAAAGTGTTTTAGTATACCAAGAATATACATTTGGCGGATGTCTAGGACGTGACATTCTTTGAAGAGTTCATTTGAAGGATAGCGAAAGGGTTTCTTATGAATTACTCTCAAAATCATTTTTTGGTACATTTAATCTATATTAAGCTTGTTTGATATTTATGACAGATCCACGGATCCCCCTCCCCTCCCGAATTTTCGGTGTTTATTATGTTTGCGGATATCATACTATGTGCTCGTCACTATCTTAAAGTTATTATAAATTTACTTGTTGCTAGTGTGTATTCGGTTCCTCGCATGTGCGTGCCGAAACCGCTATTGTGTATTACAGTGCTTCGTGCTGATCATCGAAAAAGTTTCCTGGTAAATCTAGGTAGGTCGTATTCTTCCTATCTTACATCCCGTTTCCCCACCCCTTGTAACAATGCTATTATATGAATTAATGTACAGATATCGGCAAATTTAACGTCAACAAGGAGTCAATCGCCAAATAAATAATTCATAAATTTTGTTTTCAACCACTATGGGTTAATTATATTCTCTAAAGTGTGTAAATTAAATTATTTAACGTTAATGGATTACATCAAAAATTAAATTAATGAAATTTTTTTTTTTGACCAAAACCGAATTTTATCTTGAGAAAGTTCAGAAATGAAATTAGAAAGGTTGTTTGCGGGCCGTCTGGCGAAGGCTCTCTTATAAAAGGCGTACATGCTGAATAAACGAGTTTAACAAAAATAACAGCCGTCCAGTTGTCTAGACGTGAAATGAAAACATTTTGAGTTTTACCATTTTCCAAAAATGTTGAATGAAGAAATTGAAAATAACTCTCACGTCTCGACTATGTAGCGGTATGCATCCGTTAAACATTATATTATTCGTACACAAAGCAATGACAGTTCGCTCCGCTCTCAACTCTACACTGTCGCTTACGTGAGTTTTGAGACAACTCTCGAGACATTGAGCACGCGGCTCATGAATACAACAAATTATTTCTAACACTGATGGATGAATTGCGAAAAATATCAAAACGGACTCTTCTATTTCTGAGTTATAGATAAAAAGAATCTTATTTGAAATATAAACAAAAAATACACACGTGTCTGTAAGATTTTCTTTGGACGTAAATTTCAAAGAAAACTAACATATTGCTTTAAAGAGAATTTTTTTTATGAAATATGAAATCTAAGGATTTTTATATCTGAAGTAAAATTTTATTTTTTTATAAAGAATGTCAATCTTTACAGATATTACTGTAATAACATCGAGATAATTCCAGGAGTAACATATTACAGAGTACATATTTTTGTTGTTGAAAAAATTAGAAAAACTGCCAAAAAATATATGTATCAAACTGACTGAGGAAAATGAAAGAGATTTAAAAACTTTCGCATGAGTACATAAGTGCGTGGGTTCCATTATCAACGAAGTCTAATCATGTGACACATGACAGTCCGTCACAAATCTATTATCAGAAATTCGAAATGTTGAATTGCAAATCAGAAATATTTCTAAACAAATAATAGATATCTCATAGAGACAAAGCTATTTTTTATTAATGGAAATATTTGGAAGTATGAGTAATTACAGGGCTTACGACCTGTCTTCGGCTGACTTAGCTGATCACTTTATACAAATATAACTTTAATCATTCTCACCAATGAATCAAACTCCAAATCTGTCAAATTTTTAGAAATTGTATATATGTTAATATGTGGGAACACTTCGAGTACCACTACACTATCGCCATTTATGGACTAAATTTGATATTCACTTCCCTGAAACAGCATATATGTCACAATGAGAATCTAATTATTTTTTTGAAATTATTTAAAGCAATATTTTTTTTTAACACATTATACTAAAATCTGCCTGAAAAATCAATATTTATATATTTTATTATTTTGATCAGTGCCTATATTATTAAGACAGGTCGTAAGCGCTGTAATTATCCATAATTACATATATTTCGATTAATGAAAAATAGTTTCATCGCTATGAGATGTCTATTATTTGTTTAATAACAGTGCCTTTGTAGGTGAAAATCCAGTAATTGTGTGTTCTTGGACATATTCAAATATTATTAGAAATATTTATGTTACAAATACGTAGATAATAACTATTAAACCAGTCTGTAGACCATCTTAGAAAGATTATTTAATGTTGATTATTAACTCTGATATTTAAAATAATTGAGTATATACACTCTATGTTACATGGATAAGGCTACAAACTTGCTGATCATCAGAACCTTTTTAAACTGATCTCAGTTGAACGTGGTCGGAATGCATATAACGTTATGTTTCTCGGTGTTTATCGAATCGGACCTGAATGCTAGGCAGTCGGGAATCGGAGCAAACTAAGAAAGAAGGTCCAAGGATATTCATGAAAGACCGCTATATTCCTTCTAACTAACGGTGTGGTATGCCGTATCGCAATTTGGCGTGATAGGCTCGTACTTTTTTAACCGTGAATTCTGAACGATATGTCTCAAAAGAATGGGGCGCACAATTCAAAATTCACTCAATATTTTGAGACAAATGTTTTTCGGACGTCTGGTCTCTCTGAGGGGTGATGTGGGATGGCCGGTGCGATCACCAAATTTAAGCGTTTGTGATTTATTTCTCACACCCTACCTAAGAAAACGGATTAGTGAAGAAATTGACGCCATACTCCATAAAAGATTTGAACACGCTGTAGACAATTACTGAGATATGTTGCTGCTAACGGCCGCCACCTTGAAAAGATTATTTTCAAAACTATATGATTATAAATACTGCTTACCTTAAAAGTAAAAAGATTTTTACTCTATATACCCCAATTACTTTCTTATAACTCCTCAAAACTGCTTAATCCTTGCGTATACTTGATTAATTTAAAACAGTAATTCTTAGTGTACAAAATAATGCGATTCGCCTGGCTGTATTTATTAAAAGCCTTAAACGTCTTCCCTGCAAAATATATACATTTCTTACTCGGCTGTATAACCATTGACTTTAATACATTTTCACCGCGTTCAGGTGGTTGAAGCATCGCTAGCAAACCTAAGTGTCGATACTTATACTGTCGATTACGGATCGCTAGATATGACTCCCTCGAGTGGTTCGGATCATCGATAACAGTGAACAGAACCCTCTAACTTTCTCTCGCGAAAAAATCTTGAATTCACTTCAAAGTAACTTAAAAAAATTTGGTTTTAAAAATCTCTTGAAAGAATAAAGGTATCTGAAAAAATAAAGGTATCAAAGAAATAGCAAAGTTAGTGGAGTGAGTTCATTTGTAGAGGTATCAACCCCTTTATAAGTACACATCTACCCTCATATCGTAAAGGTAGACGGGGAGAGAAATACAATTTTCATTTCCCTAATGGAGGAGAGTCATCCCTATATGGGGGTCCAGTGATCACAGATGTCCCATTTTCAGAACATGCCTATAGCACCTTTATATTACGTCACAAAAGAGGTTTTACCGAAATCGAATCCGAATCGTGCACCGAGAAGTGCATTTAAGTGAAATTTATTGGTTTAAGATGCACTTCACGTGATGCATCTAGAGTTAAGTGGTGGGTATGTTACAAGAGCGGAATTTATGAAATTTTATTGATATTTTTAAGAACGAGGAATAAAATTAATATAATATATATATAAGCAGTAATATTCAAATATAGAAGTATCGCATGAGATGATATATGCCCTAAAACTGGAGTGAGTTTAAAAAAAGGCTTAAAGATATCTTTAATAAAGAATAATGGATATTAACCTTTCTGACTTTATTTTTGGGTATGCATGGCTACAATAGCTCGAAGAAAATAATAAATATATTGAGATATGTACATATGTTGCGTGCTAGGCTTGGATGGAGGGATCAAAAGGTTTTAGGTGTGGGGATACGACTACCCCATAGATGAACCGCCACCCTCGAAGCATTTTAAATAAGTAGATTGTGTATACATATATAGTTGTAACAGGCGGGCAGGTGAAATTACAAGCAATTAAATTAATTTACTAAAAATTTAAAAATCACTCAACACTAAATCCAATATAATAAATATCCAATTAAACCTTACAAACAACCCGCTATTTAATGCACTCCCTATTTCAATATTTTCCTGTCAATCACCCCCCCCCCCTCACTCTTACCAAGACTCCGCCTAAACTCCGTAATGGATGTTGTTTAAATTTTATGGAATGGTTTAGTTGTATGCCAATCCTGACGAAGATACGTTAGTATCAAAATCAGTTGACGTTAAAACAACACAATCTTAAATTATTTTGTTTTAATTTAACAAAGTTTTTTTTTTTGACAGGATGGACAAAAGGCATGGACAATTAAGGAAAAAATATACTAAAAATTGGTGCCTTTGAAATATGGTGCTAGAAACGCATCAATGTTTTCATACCGTATGAGTAAAAGATTTCCGAAAGGCTCGCCTAAGATATGGTTCAGTATTTTTGACATATTGCTTGTACAAAGGACAGCCTGGATAGTGTTGTAGTGGTCCACAATATAGAAGGTTCTAGAGGAAGAGGTAGATCTTTCACCCGCTGAGTGAAGGCGCAACAGGAGAACTACGGAATGCCGAAATAAATGGAGGAGCTCTGTAATTTTAACATTGAATTGTCATTCAATTAACCCCGCCACTGGAAATATTCGAAATTAAAACATTTTTATCGATTCAACTGACAGAATAAAAATAGCTTGTTCACAACATGTGATCAAGATACCGGCGATCCTCCGGGGGATCATTTAAGGGATGAAATAAGGGGCAGCCCTCCCACGGAGCCCGGAGTGCTGGGGGTGTCTGATCCCATTGATATTTCAGGATATAGGGTGTCCCGCGGGAAATGCACTACCCTCTCTCGTGCCCCTATCCTCGCAGGAAATTAATAAAGTGAAAAATATTTCAAATGGAATCATTTTTTTGAAAGTTTATTGGATAAATTGAGATAAAAATTATACACTTTCTTAATATAAGAAAATATAAAAATTGAACAATTTATTTTTCAGGCGTATTCTAGTATAATGTGTTAATAAAACATTCTACAGATAAAGAATACTGAATATTAATTAGAAAGATATACATATAAAATCAATTTAATCGAAAAATATTATTGTTGCGCCACCGGGATTCGAACCTGGATCTCTTTCCTAACCGGGGAAGGTGCTTTATCCAACTAAGCTACAGCGACAATATTTTTAGCGACAATTTTCGACCCTATATGTTACCTTTTTTATATTAATACATTTAATCGTTCCATCATTTGACAGAGCCATCTACCTTATTTTTACAGAATCTCAAATACCTTTGAGTAAACTGATAGCAGACGCCAGAATTATCAATTCATTTTTATTAAATTTTGGACACATTGATACAACTTTATTATTTAGGAGAACACATTCTTATCGTGAAGTTGTAATTATTCAGAACATAGGTCTGTGAATTTCACAGACCTATGTTCTGAATAATTACAACTTCATAATAAGAATGTGTTCTCCTAAAGAATACTGATTTAAATCATTTAAAATATATATATATTTTCATTGTGACATCTATGCTGTTCCAAGGAAATGAATATTGAATTTAGCCCATAGATGGCAATAGTGTAGTAGAACTCGAAGTATGTAAATATATCAAATTTTCAAAAACATTTGATAGATATGAAGATTGATTAATGGGTGAGAATGATGAACGTCATATTTATATAAAGTGATCACTTAAGCTAGCCGAAGACAGGTCATAAGCCCTGTGTTTACCCATACTTCCATATATTTCACAACAATAGATGTATTAATTTGAAAAGTGTAACATCTATGTAGGTTCGAAAATTTGTCGTCAACCCACTGTGTTGATATAACATAATCGGATAATGCACGTTCCTCGGATTGGAAGAGGTCCAGGTTCGAATCTCGGTAGACAGTAAAGACAGTAAAATTCGCGAATTGGTAAAAGAGTAAGTATGCATTTCAATGATTTGCACGCAGTTGTAACCCTTTCTAATATTATTCTGTTAATAAACAGCACAGGTAACCGAAATGAATTTTCAATTCAATAAATAACAATTTATATGACTTGAGTAATTCACTAGCTAAGACAGAACTGAGTAATATGAATAGCACGATGCGGCTAATAACAAAAGAGCGCCATGAGTACAGCGGTGAGTTTTTAGAACTAAGCAATTAAAGTCTCTACTGGTACACAGACTGCACTATAAAAAATAATGTTTTCGTTAATATTAATCCAATTTTTTAATTTATATTTGTTTACTATAATTTTTAGTTATGCACAGCTTTTTTGCTTGTATGCACTGCGCGCCCCTGATTACAGCTCATTATATAGAGGAAAATAGAAGGCAGCGGAGCTAGTAGTGTAGCTAGAAAGAGGTTATCTTGGTTGCGCAACTCCAGAAAGTGGGCCAATAGAAATCTTGTATTTTGTACACAAGATAAGGTAGCATAATGCAACGTGATCGATAATTTTCGATAGTAGACATCACTTACAGAATAAGTAGATTCAAGTAAGCTAACATTTAGTGTATCAAGACATACATGTAAAAATACTTGTTAGTCGCATCTATGGCTTGCAGGTGTCCTTTTTTTGTCGTTGAACACGGCACACAGAAAGTATCATGAGGCATCCTGTGTTCGTTTGTTTGTAGAATCACGTACATGGATTCTTAGATAATATTATATATAATAATTAATGCCAGCTCTGGCCGCAAGAATCAGGTAGATTTCGTCATTGTTTAAAAAACCTTTTACTCGTCTCGTTTAGCATACGGCGACGGTGAAACCGTCAGAAATACAATACTCGTTACGTTTCCCCGGTTCGCTTTATGTTGTGCTCCGCTCGGTTCACGCCAGCCTCCCCGGGAAGAACTTTTTATTGGCCCGAGGGCGCTCGAGGCGTCACATCTTGATGCTGAAATTACAAGTTTAAATTATTTCTGGCAGAATAAGGGCTGGAGGGATTGCGGCAGGGCTGTCAGGATTCGCAAGACGCTTCTTCGACAAATTACTTTATTTTTTTCATGTCTCAGACATGTGTATCATATCGCCTCTGCTATTGACGATATAATACTGGGTGAAACACATCTGGTGCAAAATATTAAACATGCTTAAGCTGCATGTGTTTGAACTTATTAGAGCTTTTTAAATAAGTCTTTATTGAATACATAAAATAAATAATTTTACGAAGACTTAAAGCCTGACATAATTTTGTAAAAATACTAGAACATTTCCACGATAAAATATTGTGGACAAAGTTATGTAGAGGTTTATCACCTCCACTGTCATCATCATCGCCTACGACTCCGAACGCACCTTGCATATACCATTGCGTAAAACAGAGCCCATAACAGCCAAACACGTACCCTGTACCGACGCCAGGCAATAATAACAGTGCAACCAGTAGCTATCTGGTCACCGTCTTGCGAGCTTCACTCTTCTCGTCGCCGCTCTTCGTGTGTAGAGATTTTACTGTACAACTTAACCACTTCTCTAAATCTGTACAACTTAAGTAGTATTTCGTTATTTAATTTGCTCTGGCTACACACATACGTAATAAATTCCGCGATAATTTAACGGACACGTGAATGATGAGTGATTATTGGAACATCCAACACTCACACATAATCAAATACATCTGATTCACATAAAAACAACTTTATAATAATCTCTTAGGATCGGTTATGTGACTAGTGGTAACTTTTTACTATGGTAAAAAAAGTTACAAGGGTAAAAACATTTGCGAAATCGTGTTTTTTGGACGTTGGTAAAAAATACAATGGTAAACTAAAAAAAATAATCTAAAATCGTCAGTTAGTTAATGGCGGACTCTTCACAGCTGTTTCAAAAGTCATCTGTCACATTGATATTTTGGAAGTTGTAGTATACGACAATTAATCATTCAATATTCCGCTATTTTAGTTATAAGAGTTCATCCAATGTTAATAATGTTACACCCTGTACCCGAATCGGTTTGAGACTTGTTTACTCTGATTTAAATTCGTCAATATTACATTTTTTATATTACATTCAGTTATTAACATGTTAATACCATCATAGGTTGGCTCCGGTATCATCGTACCAGAGCCATACCTGTACAATGTGACGTGAGACTAGTTATCGCATTAAATTCAAAAGGCGGCCAGAGAGAACCTTTAGAAATCATGCACCCCCAAAACGAGAGGGTAGACGTCACATTCACCCTGTCCAGAGGTGCGAGGGAGAAACAATAGAATGCTCCGTTAGGTCTCTCTAGACACTGCTCTTCCCGGCATCATCCATCCCAGCAACACCCAGTAGAAAACCCACACCCTAAAAATCCCGAAAATGTCTGAGATTCCTTTAATTTCTTAATAGGTCATCGTTCCGGGGGATCCGATGATCTATTTCTACTAATCCCGCAATAATGATCTCATGATGTAGTTTAATATACATAAGCACGTACACAAAAAAATATAGCGCGCACACAATTTTTAATAAAACTTATTTTTATTATTATGTTACAGTATGTTTATTTATTTTGTATAAGATCGCCAATATTTTGGACATTAAACCGCTTTCCGAGATAACACAGCCAAGATAACCTCTTTCTACTTGCACTACTAGCTCTGCTGCTTGGATAATGACTTATAAAAGATCATAGTTTTCAATGCGGAGAACAGCATCTTAATACAGCTTCATCAGTAATGTGGTCGCCAGTATCCTTATACTGGTAATGTTTATCTTATTTTCTCCAGCGCACAAATAACAGCATTGGTACTTAGTCAAAATCGCACATTGTGATACAAACTTAGAAGTAGTAAATTTTACGTACAAATAACCCGCAAACGTATTTTACAACGGGCAATGGTAAAAAGTTACTATAATAAAAACTTAGTATGGTCAAAATTTACCACTGATCACACAAACCGCCCTTAGGTTGTATACAATTTGCACGGATTGTTCCAAGGGCAATAAATAGTGTGAGGAAATTTTAAAATTGGTCAGAGTTTCCCTCGTCCACCCCTTAGTTTTAGAATTCCATCGTCGGGGTCTTCAAAAATATGGCAACCCTGATACCGCCTACACCGCGCCAGATTTACGACCCATTCTGTGTATGCCATTGTCTCTAAACAGTGAATGTGGTCGCTGACTTATTGCGAAGTGGGACAAAAGGTAAGTCACCCCCGCCTGAGACTCCGGAGAGCCCGAAGATCTCGAGGCGGGAGGCTGCGCGCCGCGAGGGGTTGCCTACAGAAATTGGTACTCCATTTGTCGGCATAGCAAAGCTAAAAACAGAACAAAAAACTGAGATAAATTTTAGTAAGGAGTGCTAAGGATAATTATATATCGTCAGATTTTCTCTTTATAGCTGTCTTATAAACATGTCAAAATTCTTAATGGCTTAGAAGATAACAAGAAAACAATGTTATATTTTAGTGCACAAATAATAACTGCATACGAAAAACGTGTTAATTAGTCACATATATGGCTTGCAAGTGTCCTTTTTTTGTTGAATGCGGCACACAGTAAATATCGTACACGGAGCATCATGTGTTCGCTTGTTGATAATATTGTATTTAAAAATTCATTACGTCTCTGGCCGCAAATATCAGGTAGATTTCGTATTTGTTTTAAAAAATCCTTTTCACTTGTCTATTTTAGTACACGACGACGGTAAAACCATTAGAAATACAATACATGTTACATTTCCTGGTTATATAAATGAAATGTAAGTTATATTATATAACTAGTAAAGATAAAACCGTTATAACCCTGTGATTATCACGATGATTGATGACTAAGATTTAACTGATGGTAGTTTAGTTTCTAGTGTACCAGATATTGCTTCAAGAATTACTAATAATCAGTTACTGTTGGCAAGTGTGAGTAGCGTGACGTAGGAAGTGAGAGGCGTGTGTGTGCGTGAGCGGATTGTAATATAAGAAAGCGCGCCGTCAGAGCGGGTTTTCATTCTGCTCCGATGTGAAATATATAACTTGTACTGTATTGTTCTATCTAGTATTGTATTGAGTATTAATAAACTGATATTAATTGTCACCTGACAGAGTGTTTGATTGACTACTTGTCACTGCGAATACAACAGAGACACGATCGAATTTATCATGAGATAAATTTGATCGAATTTAACATTTCACGATCGAATTTATCATGAGATAAATTTGATCGAATTTAACATTTCACGATCGAATCTATCATGAGAAAAATTATAAATTCGATCGTAAAGTCAGCATTCTCTGTTTAGACGGTAATTGCGATCGCCGGCTCAAATATATTCCACTAATTATCAATATAATCGAAAATGATTACAGTCGCAATAAAGGTTTAAATAACGATTTAACCATCACTATGGTTATAAAACTCGTCTGGAAGGCTGCCGAGAGATGAGTGATGAGCTATGGCCGGCTCCTTGGGCGGCGGCTGTACTGTTGCCTCTTGGGGGTGTTTTTGAGATTTACGAGAGCCTCGTTTTGCATTCAGGTATATGCTGGATACGTGCGTATTGTGGAGGCAATTAAAATATAACAAATTGTACATAAAAAAAACGTTAGAACGTTTTCGGAAACATCTTCCCATTATCAATTAGTGGGATGAGATCCCGTGGACTGTATCGAATAAAATTAATGGTTAGTTGACGCTATCCGAATTGGAACAAGAAAGAAACTTTGTCAGATGGATCTGGTCTACCTTTATCTCGGTCCTGGGATGGACGTCAAGTTTCACCTCCAGTTGACTCGCAGTTAAGAACGGAGATATCACTGCACTCCTGATGCTAAAAAACACGGCTTCTTTTTCGTGGTTCTGGCGTTACGCACGGCGTTACTCTCGACCATTAAAATAAACATATATGTTTATAACTCGGCGTTGGAATGCAATTTGTTCCCACGCCGGCGTAATCCCTAAATGATATATTACAGTTTATTAGATATACGGAATGTACATGGAGTATTCAACTTGCATCAACATCAATAATATAATTAAACTAAAGTTTAAATCTTTTTCAGACTGTAATTACGGATGTGTTAGAAGTTAAGGGAAGTGGAGATGAAGTAAAATAGATAAGAGAGAGAGGATGTAATGTGGAGATGTTTCCGAAAACGTTATAACATTTAATATAATAACATATAGTGGAATAAAACAGTGTTTTAACTCAATTTACTAAATAATCATGCAATTCATGCAGTTTCACCAAAAATCATTGAACAGTAAAAATGAAACATTATTCATAGATATGTGATACGAAATACAGCCAGAATTGGAGGGCAACTGGTTCGAACAACTGTTGCCAGCTAGAAATATTTTTCATCGCTCCACATTTGAAACTCGAGCGGAACCAAAAACAAAACAGACGAATGCACAACGAAACACACAACCGATGATTAGCCGTGTTCCACACCTTTGTGCGGGGCGCGCTCGGCCGGGCCAGGAACAAAGCGACCGGTGATTATTTCCATACTTTTCTCCATTTTCCACCGCCCGCACAAAAGGGCTGCTGCAGCCGCCGCGGGGCCATCGCAATTTCTCAGGTGTGCTGCGAATTTTTGCTCACGGAAATGGTAAACAATAGCGGGCTGTTTGGTCGTAAATTAACAACAAATTGTGGCGAAGCGGACCGGAAATGGCGGACGAGGGAAAATGAAAAATGTTGGTATATCATTTATAAAATACCGCGCGGCAATTCGGCGAAGAACGTACGGTTAACGGGTTATAAGTTATACATAATAGATATTTCACTCACGAAGGCTCGATGAGAAACGAACCAGAACGGTCGATAACACCAAAAGTTTCAAACATATCGTTTATGTAAATGCCTTCGATAGCTGGTTCCCAGGTTTCCGATCAACAATAAGCACACATATGACGCACTGACCTTTTTAATTTTGTTGTTTTGTCTTCTTTACATTTCGACCGACCGAAGCGCGCACTGGTGGTCTATTTGGAACGCTGGAATGACGCCTGTCGGTTACCGTCTTCTTAGCTTTCCGAAAAAAGGGCGGCAATACTCACACACACACACACATGTACGATGTTATTATAAACCAGGACATCGAGCAGTGCCAATCGAAATAACAAGACGGGTAAACACATGTAGAGATACTATATTATCAAAAGGTTGCAAAGAAAGTGACTGAAATAATGTATTTTGGAGTCATAATAGGTTAAAAATTGTATTTTTCGTAAAATACAAGACACATGATTAAAATATTGCTAAAATATCTCACTTCTGGTAAGGATCAGAAGATTCATTAGTACTGAGTAGAGATTTAAACTAATCGACGTCATCAACTATTCCAATATCAAAATGTGGACTACGAGATGATACGATTTATTATAAATATAAAAATATTCCTAATTAACTGGAATTATATGTAATTTGTATAAATTTATTATCACTCGATTAATGACATTCGTGGATACCGGTATTAAATAAATAGGTACTTGAAGAAGCTTTGGGGGTTCAACTGTCCGGGGGATCAACTGTCCGAGGGATCAACTGTCCGAGGGATCAACTGTCAGGGGAATAAAATTTATTTCGTCGGGGTACAATGAGGACACCCGTGCGGCACCGCCTCGTCACTATTAAGCCAGGCGGTCTTGAGTGGTTGCCTGTGTAGTATTAAATAAATACCAACCGGATCGCGAATGAGAAAGACCGACGTGAGAGCTTTTCGTTATAAAACGGTCCTAAGTAAAACGGTGCAACACGGGTAATGAGGCGGTGATGCACGGCTACCGGACAAAATGCATCTTACTATCCCCTGGCGAGAAACTTGTTTATTATTTATATAATACAATGAGCGATTCCAAGCTCTGGTTGCTCGAATGCGAATTGTAACATTGAGAAAGTGGCAAGAAAGGTGAGACGCTGTCACGCAAGGCAGATGAGCTTACACCTTTCTCCCCTTCATGGTGTGTTTGCGCTCAGGTGAGGCAGACACCGGAGCACATCCTCCGAAACTTTGTGATTATGAATGATGCACGTGAGATGATCAATGCGGGATTAGAAGAAATAGCTCATCGGATCCCCCAGAACTATGAGTTATTAGGAAATGAAAGGAATTTCTGATTATTTTTGGGATTTATTAGGGTGTGGGTCTCCCGCTGGGGGTTGCTGGGATGGATAATGCCGGGAATAGCAGTTCTACTGGCGGAGCAGAACATTCTACTGGCTCTCACTCGCACCTGTAGATGGTGAATTTCTACCGGACTGTGACCGAGATCTGCGACCGCAACACATAAATGTGACGTCTACCCTCCCCTCTTGAAAGTAATAAAAGATAAAAAAATGTAATATTGACGAATAAAAACGAGGGTAAGCAACTCTAAAAGCGATTCGGGATAGGGTGTATATAAATAACACAACATGTAAGAGATACAAAATTAAAAATAGTATATCATTACATACAGCGAATAAACAAAATATTAAAGATCTTACACGAATATGGCCTTAACGTAGACCTGAAAGGAACCATACAAATATCTTATAAATATATAAATATCTGTCGAATTTCACTCAATAATAGAACTGTTTACAATCAATAGTATAAATTGGAAATCCTCAATTGTATTATATAAAATAAAACTAAATATGAATTTAATATATTAATTATAAAGATATACATATAAAATCAATTTTATCGAAAAATATTGTTGTTGTGCCACCGGACTATGTTCTGAATAATTACAACTTCACAATAAGAATGTGTTCTCCTAAATAATAAAGTTGTATCAATGTGTCCAAAATTTAATAAAAATAAATTGATAATTCTGGCGTCTGCTATCAGTTTACTCAAAGGTATTTGAGATTCTGTAAAAATAAGGTAGATGGCTCTGTCAAATGATGGAACGATTAAATGTATTAATATCAAAAAGGTAACATTTAGGGTCGAAAATTGTCGCTGTAGCTTAGTTGGATAAAGCACCTTCCACGGTTAGGAAAGAGATCCAGGTTCGAATCCCGGTGGCGCAACAACAATATTTTTCGATAAAATTGATTTTATATGTATATCTTTATAATTAATATATTTAATTCATATTTAAAATATCACAGACCTATGTTCTGAATAATTACAACTTCACACTAAGAATGTGTTCTCCTAAATAAAATAAAACTACCCCTTTTCGTAGACTCAAGTCATAAATTGTACTATGATGATATATTTGCAGTACAATAGTAAATATGACTATAATTTCCGTACTGTTTACATATATTTTCGTCAACAACATCATAATTCTGTCAGCAGGCTTAAATAGGCTCGGCAAATAATGACAGTATTTGTATATTCAAATACAATTTCAGCGTTTTCCTTCAAAACGTCAAAATTATAATTGTATTACCTCAGGATTACGAGACAGACAATTGGTGAAGGTTTGGACCTTTGATGTAATGTTTATCTAATAAAGGAAACTTATTATTTGGGTAAATATTTCGAGTCCTGGCAAACCTTGAGAAGCACCGGCCGGTCGTATAAAAGCATGACAATATTCGTGTCAAATAGACGTCGTTGACAGTCGGCTGTATGTGAGACAGTGGTTGTCAAAATGAAATAATAAAAATTAAAATTAAACAAATTGAAATACTGTGTTGTGTATCAATTTTAAGTGATGAAATTTCAGTATAATTAATATTATTTCTAGACAAACGAATATACCTGTTACATGAAAGGCTCTCCACAATATACAGGAAAATAATTATTTAGTAATTTAGGCTATATTAATAGATAGTTAGTAGATGTACGAATATTAATAAGGTGAGAATAAGATAGTGGAGCATGTCAGAAATGAGCCTTTGTAGTATGTTAAAAAAATCCGAAAAAAAATCAATGCTTTTGGAGTTTTATTCAAAATGTGCAATATTTTCGCAAGATATTGCCGTTCAATGTTGGGCTTGTTGAAAAACCCTCGGATTACAGTGTGACGTCATTATGTAAATACTCGACCGCTAGAGTATCGAGTACCGACATGTTGATTCGGAAGATATGACGTCACACGATAAAACGTGATAAGCCGATCGTTTTTAAAACACGCAACATTGAACATCTGTAACTCTGCTATATTTCAAGATATCGAATAAAATTTAAAACGAGATTTTTTTAAGAATTTTTAAAAAAATGAGTCCACTACCTTGTTTGGGACATATATTCATTTGCATACATATTACTGAAATATTTATTTTGAACAAAAATAATGCATTGTGAATTCCCCCCCGCCATTCCTTTCTCCACCCGGCACGCCACCGATCAGTAGACCGGTGACCTTGAACCTGTGCAGTTATACGCGAATTAAAAGAATTACAATATTATATAATTGAGACTTCGAGTCTATGCAGTGTCGTCTAAAGGAACCTAAGACGAAATAGTGAATTAAAATAAAGTCCATATTTGGAGGTGCCAGCAGAACCGGATTGTAGTGAGTGCCAAACTCCTTCCGCATATCTGAATTCTTCCGACATCTATGCTTGAACGTAACATACCTCCTATCCACATGATGCACTAACCAAATCCCAGTTCGAGCTGTAGAAGTAATAAAAGAGTGAGAAAGAGAGAACTATTATCACACGACCAATCATAAAGTGGATAAAAACTAGTCCTAATTAAATTTTAAACCAATGCATCTTATAAAGCGATTGGCGACACTTTTTACAAGGATAGCCAATTTGACAGCTGACAGCTGATTTGTGCTCGGTTTAGTTTGCCATTACACCATAAATAGACTAACATCAGAACAACGCGAAACTTACCGTGCGCTACGTCAATTTTACGGTCGACATAATCGTCCATACAAGCAAGTAATTTATCACGAATACTAGTAATTGATAATACGCATCCGTAAATACGTCGTGCAGGGCGCACCGAAGAAGCTGCTGTTTCTTCAAAAATAATGCCGGCCAGAACGTTACAGTCAATAGAGAGAGAGCTATAGATCCATGATTACTGACTTTTTCGTTCCCTAATTAATGGCATTAATGTGGGAGAGCTGTGGTTTCAACAAGACGGCACAACATGCCGCACGGCGCGCGCCACAATCTATTTATTGAAGGAAACATTCCATGAGCGAATAATTTCGCGAAATGGACCTGTGAATTGGGCTCCAAGATCGTGTAATTTAACACCTTTGGATTATTATTTGTAGGTATGTGTGAAATCGCTAGACTACGCCGATAAACCAGAGACGATAAACAAGTTGAAAGCCAACATTCATCGCGTTATTGCTGATACAGCTACTCTAAAATATGGTCGAAAATTGGACTTCCAGAATGCACTTTATTTAAATCATATTTAAACATTAATGACATAAAATTATCTTTACAAAAAAGCCAATACCATGGTCATTACCACGAGTTGTATGTGTTTTATTTCATATTGAAGTTCTATACCTATAAAAAAAAACACCTGTTACAATAACACGTAATAATACATATAAAAAATATCATATTATTTTCACCAGAATGAAAAAGCACTATCAGGCATCAGCAGACATTCTATTAAAATGGAGCAAATAAATAAAACTAGTGTAACAGACAGAATAATGTTTGAAGCAAATGCTATTCTGCTAAAATCCCCAAAATCAGGTTGCGGACCAAGTTATCAAGGGCAAGATGTATCAAAACAAAATTTGATAGATATGGAGGTTGATTGAGTGAATGTTACAATGTGTAAAGTGATCACTTAAGCCGATCGAAAACAGGTCGTAAGTTTTGTAATACCCATACTTCCATATTATCCTTTTATATAAATACCTTTGTCTCTATGAGATATGTATAATTTGTCTTAATAACAATGCCATTGTTGTTAAAAATTCAGTAATTGTGTATTCTTGGACATACTCTAATATTATTAACAAAATTATATTATTAGGAAAACACCTTCTTATTGTGAAGTTGTAATTATTTAGAACACAGGTCTGTGATATTTTAAATATGAATTAAATATATTAATTAAAAAGATATACATATAAAATCAATTTTATCGAAAAATATTGTTGTTGCGCCATCGGGATTTGAATCTGGATCTCTTTCCTAACCAGGGAAGGTGCATTATCCAACTACGCTACAGCGGCAATATTTTTAGCGACAAATTTTCGAACCTATATGTTACCTTTTTGATATTGATACATTTAATCATTTCATTATTTGAAAGAGCCATCTTCTACCTTATTTTTACAGAATCTCAACAATATTTTTCGATAAAATTGATTTTATATGTACATCTTTCTAATTAATATATTTAATTCATATTTAAAATTATATTATTTAATACGTGTAAGATAATATTTCCCGAGTATTTAAAAATAGCTGGAGCCTACCCCGAGATGCGAATAATCAATTTCGATTACCAGAAATTCCCCCGCGAAATTAAAAAGCTGGGTAGGAAATTGAAACGATGGTTACAGCAGAGGGCGCGTAATCTCATTTGGTCCACGGAAGGAAATTGAGAACGCCGCCGGTGTTAAAAGGCTCTCATGCATTGGGGCATTTTGTGTGTGTAAGCATGGTGAAAATTTCGCTTCAGTAAAATTAAGTCATTTAATCGGAGATTCTGAAATTTAAAATTAAATTTGAAATAGGTACACACGAGTACATCACTGATAAATAATTATTTTCATGGTTCGTTATATGGGGATTATCAAGTGATGTTTAAACCGCTATTTAAACCGTTATTGTGTTCGATTGTAACGATGAGTCGTAACTAATAATTCAGACACCATAACGGTTTATATAACTGAAATTATCGTTATTATATAACTGAAAAAAATATGATCAGCTTTATTGATGAACTAGTGTTTAGCTATTAACAACAAAGCTGTTACTGCTAAAAAGCGTAAACGGCAATGGGCGGTTGATATTTTAAGATGCGGGTACATTCGAAAGGATTGAATGTTGTCAAAAAAAAAAAAAAATTGAGGATGTTCAAAGTTTTGACAACCATACCGTATTATTGGAGCAGTAGGAGAGACATGGCAAAAATAGCAGAATACCGAGACAGAGTAATGAAGAGGTCTTCATCTAGCAATAGTTTGACAGTTTGGCTAATAATTATACAGGGTGTCCCATAGGTCGACATTATCACATTTTGTAGCTGTGGCACTCGAAAAATTGATCTAACGATTTTTTACTACGGTCATATTTTGATATTCTTGTCAGTCGTAAGTTGGCCTATCAGCTTTCCAAGGGATGATATTGACTTAACACCTTGTATAATAAACGTTTCTGATTAAATAAAATATAATTACTTTGTATGAAACAACGAATTTTATTACACG
Organism: Eubasilissa splendida; assembly: GCA_031772225.1. Taxonomy (NCBI): domain Eukaryota; kingdom Metazoa; phylum Arthropoda; class Insecta; order Trichoptera; family Phryganeidae; genus Eubasilissa; species Eubasilissa splendida. The sequence goes on from CM062864.1 coordinate 20,745,570, forward strand.
CCAACCTGTTTTTCTCAGCTCAAGCTTCGTCAGTACTTATTTAAAACTAACAATAAATATAAAAAGATTGCACTTATATATACATAAAGAGGGATATAGAATATAAAATTACATGTGAAAGAGAGATAGAACATCGAGGGAGACAGAATATAAAATTATGTGCGAAAGAGAGAGACAGAATAGATATACAATTAAAAGGAACATTAAAGGAGGGGAAAATACAGTGTTGATAGATAGATTAAATTGATTTTAAAGTAAACATACCTAAGAATAAAATAATTTGATTATTAAGAATAAAATTCTTAGTTTCATACAAAAAGATTGTATTTTATTTAATCTAATATTTCAAAATACAAAGTGATTGCTTTCTACGAAAAAATAAACATTTCTGTCATATTAATATTAATTATAAAAATGTTATCATTTATACGCTAATACACACCATCAAGCCAAATTTCCATTATTGAAGAGACCGCCACAATTCTAATAATAACAGAACTTCCATCACAATCTGCAAAGTGCTCCGAATTCGTAAAACACACTTTGGCACGTCTTTCGATTCAGCCGCAACCACTAATGCTCGTCCTTACAGTGTGAATTGTGACTTTGATGCCAGCAGACGTCAACTTGACCGATATTTGTTCGATCTCGACATCGCGATAGCATTCGTGGTGTGGACCTTTCAGCTCCAGTGCACCAGCACTGTAATTTGTGATATTGTGTTTTGATTACGTAATATTTGTTTTTCGTGTGCCGTGGGTGAACTTGTGACATCGCCGTATTCAATTGGGATCGGAGATCGGATCATCCGCGAGCTTTTGTGTGATATCGGCGGTGACTGCGGGGATTACGGATGCGTCATATACAAGGTAAGGCGAGCAGTCCTTTCAAATCCTGGTTCCACGAAACTGGTCCTTCGACTAGAATCCCTATCCCCTCACAGACCACATCCTATATAAAGGTTTCCCTACTTCCCTCCCATACTTGCGGTGATTCTCATTTACGACCGGAATTGTCGTATTCCATTTCGCGGGATGCGTGACTTGGAGATTGTGCATTCGTTCATTTAGATCCTATCGATCCAGATTTACAGCTCGAATTTAGAAAGTAAATCAACAATGTTGAATTATAAACATGACAGAAATGAGATCCCCTTATAGATCACACGTTGGCTTCAATATAAGAAAAAGTAAAAAAAAGATAAAACCAAAAATATAATTTTACGTAATAAATGCCTTCCAGCTTGGAATTAAAAAGCCCATTTCCGCGATCAAACAGGGCGTGCGGTAATAATTACTGCGGCGTTCTAATATTTGACATGGACCATTACCTTTCAAAAACATAAATGACGTACCATTGCGTTTGACGATGTAAGAAAATAATTAGATATTGTCGTTGATATTACATTATACCAATGTAACAATGAACAGATAAAAATTAAGTACGGGTTGTAAGGACGCTTCGTTGACAATTGATGATGATTGCGCATGGCACAGAAAAATGCATGGAACTGACCATGTTGTAGAAGAATACATTAATAGAAAATAGATTACATCAGAAAACAATTTAATTTGACTAACATGTGAAATATATGTGTTTGGGACATATATTTATTCTTGAACGAAGATGGTGTACTGTGCCTTCCACATCCCCTTCCTTTCTCACCTGCCGCCGCATCAGTCGAACGGCGACCCTGAACCGGTACGGTAACGAGTGAAATCGCAGTATAATATTAAATTGAGACGTCGCGTCTAATCCAGTGCAATCTGAAGGACTAGGACCCCTGAACAGAGATTGTGATACAATCTAAATTTACAGTCCACCTTGGAGGTGCCAGAAGATCGGAATTATGGTAAGTGCAAGCCTCCTTCCGAATATCCTGTTTCTTTTGGCATCTATGCTTTTACGCAATAATATGAATGAGAAAAAAAAATAGCAACGAGGCAATGGAACTCTAATAGATCTTCGAAATGATAAATTGATCAAGATGTATGTTGGAAGACTTGGGACGACCAGGTAAACCACACCACCTGGAGACTGTCCCGTTAGAAGTCTTAATAATCGACGAGTTCGCATTAGAAGATATATGAATGTTAGTGAAGCGAGAATCGTGTCAGGACAGAAGAGTTAGGCGCTCTATTAAATAATTAGTTAGTTGAAAACAAGCGGACATATATACACAAATAAATAATATGTTATCTTTTACAACATTAAAAATAACTACATATACACTATAAAGTATATAGATTATTGAAGATCCGTCGAACTGATGGATTAGCCTTTAGTAGAGACAGTAAGTATTAATATAGAGGAACATTTATTTAATATTATTTTATCAGTAACATAAAATTTTAACAATCCAAGGCTCATAACAGAGCTCTGGTGAATTCCAAGTGTTACTTTAAATTTGGCTTTATCGATACATCAGTTATATATGCTACGAGAGTGGCAATAAATCGTTAAATTATGATAATTTAAATATATGCACTAAATATTTTATACAAATACTGCAATTTAAGTATGATCACCTAAGTATAACGTTGTTTATATTGCATTTTTATTTTATTTTGAATCACTTTATTTACGCATCTTCGTTCTTTCGATTGGTACACCTGGGATTTCTTATTATTAATATTAGTCATTTATGTGTATGAATATTGCCGCCCTTTTCGAAGACTGAAGAGCGCGCAAAACGACAAAACGCAATTGCATTCAGTACACGGTGTCGTAAAAAGGGTGTGTGCGAATTTGGGTCGGTTGAAAATCTACCCAAAAGCAAAACACCAATATCGGACCAGATACAATGCCAGAGCATCAGCGCGCTCTATCAAAGATTAGTAGGATTGTTCATATTTCATATCTGACCATATTACCAATAGGAAACCCAGGATTCACAGCTGTCGAAGGTATTCACAGGAACACACTTAATAGCGAGGAATTACAAAGCACTTTAAATGCAGTAGTTGTCAATCAAACTAAAGGTATTGAATTATATAATACTACATTTTATTTTAATGTATATCAGAATGAAAACAAAATGGATACACCAGAGAAAAAAAAGCAGTACCGAAGCAGATAAATCTATATAAATAATTAAAATCATTCTATTAGATCTAAAAGAGATTCTCTGATCTTCAAACTGTAATTAAATTTTGATCGCGTAAAATAGACGTATTTGAGAGCAGAATTGTATTGGTATAGAATAGTTAAATTTCAATTACTTACACGTCTCAAAACCAGAGACGAAAATTGAAAAAAATAATCAGATCTAAAAAGATTATGGATTGATTTAACAAGTGAAATAAGGGAATGTCTGTAATAAATACTGCAATCAAGTAAAGGAGATGCACATGGCTGGGACATGTATTGCGGATGCCTGCTGGAAGCTTAAACCGAGAGTGTCGTCATACATACGAATGAGATAACATAAAGTGTTCTTTGTAGGTACCCATATAAAAAACTGATGCACCGGTTTAGTAATAAGTTTAATTTCAAATATAAATTAAATGTAAGAAAGACATATATATTTAAAATCAATTTTATCGAAAAATATTGTTATTGCGTTACTTATTATTACTTATTACAGTACTTTTGACGACAAATTTTTAAACCTATATGTTACACTTTTTCAAATGAATACATCAATATTTTTCAATAAAAATTGATTTTATATGTATATATTTCAAATTAATACATTTAATTAGTATTTAAAATATCACAGAACTATGTTCTGAATAATTACAACTTCATAATAATTATGTGTTCTCCTAATAATATACAAGTTGTATCAATGTGTCCAAAATTTAATAAAAAAATAATTGTTAATTCTGGCGTCTGCTATCGGTTTACTCAAAAGTATTTTAGATTTCGTAAAAACAAAGTAGATGGCTCATTCAAATAATGGAATAGTAGATGGTTCCTATTCCTTCCCCGGTTTGAAAAGAGATCCAGGTTCGAATTTCGGTGGCGCAACAACAATATTTTTTGATAAAAATTGATTTTATGTGTACATCTTTCTAATTAATACATTTAATTAGTATGTAAAAGAACACAAGGGCGTTGAAAGTAATAAATAAATACGTACGATTATACACTCGACGAAACTATAGGACACGGGGGTGGAAATTGACATGGGTTGACGCGGGGTTGTGGGGGGATGGATAGGCAGCAGCTGGAGGGGAAGGGGTGGGGAGAAAAAAAAACATACAAATTTTTTTCTCTCATTATATGCCTTATGTCTGGAAGCACCGCGCACCACTCATAACTTGGTTATATAACAGTAGGATCTTTTTTAAAGAACACAGAACGTTGAATGTTGACGAATTTTTTTAATACATTGTGCCTTTTAAGATGCTGAAAACATCACAGATTAGATGTAACATGTCTTTCGTGCAGAAAATGTATGGCAGAAATAAAATTATTTGGATTACGACTTTCCTTGAAGAAAATTATATTTAATAAGGTCTCCGTCGTTATTAGAGAAAAAAAAACTTTATAGCGCGAAGAAGAATGGAAGAATATGTTGACACACATTTCATCTTTCCAGCTTCTTATTATTCGTTTATTTTTGTTTATTAAGATATCATCTAAATATCTGGCAGCAAATGTGACAAGGAATAAGGAGAAATAAATAGCGGGATAAAATCAAGAACGCTTGTTACATGTGATATCACAGAATCTTAAATCATATTTAATTTAACCCCATAGAAAAAAGTCCATTGGTGTCAACTCGGGGCTACGTCACCTTATGTCACCTCGTTGGGATATAAATTTTCCAGGGAAAATTTCACGAACAACTGGTAATGACACACTCCATAGCGACTGAATTCCCAAGGACGCCGCTAGCGATCGGCATACACCCCGCGTCTATGTAACTCGTTACGTTGGAGCAGGAATGAACCAAAATGAAAAAGATTTTTGGGGCACGCTGTACTAAAGAAAAGCGGAAAGGGATTTCTAGTACAATTTTTTTTTATCTATTTTGATTTGTAACTAGCAATAAATTATAATATATTAAATACTAATTTAATGTATTTATTATAAATACGAGTATATACATATAAAATCAATTTTGTCGAAAAACATTGTTTTTGCGCTACCGAGATTCGAACCTGGATCTCTATTTCCAATCTGGGGAAATTTATATTTTATATTTTTTATTGAGGGGATTTTGACAGTGTAAACATATTGTAACAAAGATAATAACTAATTAACAAGTGATACTAATAATGAAAATCCACAAAAATATTTAGATACATACGTATGTTTAGATGCAGAAAATTAATGAAAAGAAAAATAAATAAAAAGTGAGAAGTGTGGGGAGGTTGCAACTATTGCTGCGGTAAAGGGAGAGCAACATGTGTTTTATAGCTACCTATTCTACAATGAATGGCCAAAATTGAAATTGTGGTGGTTCATAAGAAGAACCCTTTGAGCGTAGTAAGGTTAATATTGAACATATTTTTTTTATTTATTATCTTTGTTTTACTAACCACTAAATTGACCATGAATAACCATTTTCCGAAACCGGTAGATGTATTTAAACTCAATTTAGTGGTTAATAAAACAAAGATAATAAATAAAAAATATGAATTTTAACCACAAAGATAATATTGCTAATTTTAAAAGTAGAATATTGCTAATTTTAAAGTATAATATTGCTAATTTTAAAAGTATAATATTGAACAAGTCAATTTCTGTAAATTTCTTATTATTAGTATTTGCATGACCGGTGAATGAACGAATTTTGCATGTAAGATGTTCTACTTCTGGGAATGTGGAAGAGTACGGATTGCCGGGTTGATCTAGATGGTACATGGAGAGATACGAGTATTATTTCTAATTGGCTGGGACAATCAAAATGGCCTCGCAGTAGTTTGAAGAGAAATATTTGGTCAGCACGTGTTCTTCGATGTTCTAGGATTTTCATATTGCGGAAGTTTGCTGCATCTAAATAGGAGTCAAATGATAGATTAGATGTAATATTCAGATTTCAAACCTATTTTGTATTCGTTCTAATCTCGCAATATATGTAATCGGCCATGGGTTCCAGATTTGAGAAGCGCACTCTAAGTGACTACGAACGAATGCGTAATACAGTATTTTGAAGCAGTATGGATTTTGAAAGAGTTTGAAGGTTCGAAGTATGAATACTAGCATTCTATAGGCCTTGGAGGTAATTTGATCAACGTGATTTATGAAAGTAAGTTTGCTATCGAGGAGGTTTTTAACATCGCTTTTATTTTCTAGCTGAGTGCTGTCTATTGTGTAAGTAAAATTAATATTACTTTAAAATTATCAATATTAACTTTGTGGTTAAAATTCATATTTTCATTTATTATCTTTGTTTTATTAACCACTTAATAAATTTTTTAAGACTTAAGACATTTTGTAAAATGTCACATTTGACCGCTCGTGGCACTGGAAATAGAACGGGACAGACCCCGAAATGGTTGGTTCCGTGGCGCTCGCCAGAATCATGAATTTTAATAACATATTAAGCCGACCATTTCACAAATATTTTCCAAGTTTCCGCGTCAGGCAAATGCTAATCACTGCGAAGGTAAATGAAGGAAGGGCCGCGAGTGTTCGCCACATCCCTTAAAATATTTTTTCCTCGAAAGCAATTTGCATTATTATTCTTCGGATTAGGCCCGTATTCCGGTCGCACACCGCCGGGGCAATTTAGGGGAAGATGTCTCTTTGCGGGATATGACATGAATTTTTCAAAATGTATATTTTGCAAGATTGGACCGTAGCGGGATTATTATTTTAACACACATAATGCTGTATAAATGTTGTTACAGAAGGTTGTACTTAAAGGGCTGGGGGATGTTATGTTTGTGGTGGGGCGTGGACAATGGTGTAGTGTAAAATAAAAAATTACCAGGGCGGTATTTGATTATAATATGATTGAGGTTAAGAATAAATGAATTTGAGCAACACATTCTTATTGTGAAGTTGTAATTATTCAGAACAGATGGGCTGTGAATTTTAAATATGAATTAAATATATTAATTAGAAAGATATACATATAAAATCAATTTTATCGAAAAATATTGTTGTTACGCTACCGGGGTTCGATAATAATAATAATGGAACGATTAAATGTATTAATATCAAAAAGGTAACATATAAATTCGAAACTTTGTCGCTAAAAATATTGTCGCTGTAGCATAGTTGAAAAATGCACCTTCCCCGGTTTGGAAAGAGATCCATGTTCGAAACTCGATGGCGCAACAACAAAATTAATTTTATATGTATATCTTTCTAATTAATGTATTTAATTCATATTTGATACATTTATTATCCATTTTTTAAATACCTTTGATTGACCTTAGGACAACTTTATTGTTTGACGTCGACTGGTTTGAGAGAGGCCGCTCCTTCGTTAGGCCAGAATAATTATTCATTGCAGTGTCGCAAGTACACGAACCGACGCACCGCGTCCCCGATCAATTAACTGTGACGTCACGTCTCCGCAACATAAAACCGACGTCATTTATCAATACACTTTTTTGGGGAAGGAATAAAAAATCCAATGAACATCAGCGCGCTGCGAACATTTTGGGTAAAATTTATATTTCGTTGCGACTGAAATGTTTAATTGAGCGGCGACCATTTTCGCATCCAGGGAAAGCTTCGAAATTTCGCCGCTAGTTGTCAATGTCAGGTGATAGATTGATAAAAAATATCCCAAATTATATTACATTTGGCGCGAAACCAGTGGTTCTAGTGGAAATGGAGTGGTTCTATTATTCAGGGACGAAAATACATAATAAAATCAGCAAATAATGAAATGGATTTTAATTATACAAACAGTAATTTCAGGGAGTTAGTACGTAAAAATAAAAACCTTTTAAAACCTTAAAAGGTTTTTATATGTAGGTTTTTGCGCATACCATGGACGTTGATATACACTCTTCAATCTGCATGAACTGAAGATCAAGGACAGACTCTCAACCATTTGCCTGAGACGAATGCTTCAATTTTTGGGAATCTTGCGAGAAGGGAAGATAGCTTGTTGTGATGTACCTTGTCAAATAATGAAGAGAAGATCCCCCACCCATTGCACCGACCAAGTGAAAAAGGCAACTTCTCTAATAATATAACAGATGTTCTTTGACACTTCTTAAATGTTTACACAGTAATGGTTTCTTAGAATTAAAAAATACCATTCTTTTAATAATATCACAGGGGTCAATAGCCTCCATAAAAACTAATTTGGCCTCCGGTTAGACAATTTAGAAGGCATCAAAATAAAAAAGGCAATAAATAATGGTACGCCAATTCTTAATAACCAAAATAATTTATCCATTAGCCTCATATTAGGTGTGCTTCCTTTAAAATCAATTTAATATCCATCAACACTATATTTTACCCAACTTTAATGTTCCCTCTAACTGTATATGTATTCTGTCTCTCTCTTTTACATGTAATCTTATATTATATATCCCTCTTTATGTATACATACGTACACTCTTTTTTATTTATGATTAGTTTCATATACGTCCTGATGAAGCTTGAGATAAGCGAAACCGGTTGACGTGTATTTTATTCAATCAGAAACGTTTATTTCACAGGCTGTTCCATAAGTCAATGTCATACCTTGGAAAGCTGATAGGCCAACTCATGACTGACAAGAATATCAAAATATGACCGTAGTAAAAAATCGTTAGATCAGTTTTTCGACAGTTACAAAATGATATTGATATTCTGATCAGTCTCTCCATGTGACGATGTCAACTTATGGGACACCCTGTATAATTATTAGCCAAACTGTCAAACTATTGCTAGATGAAGACCTCTCCATGACTCTGTCTCGGCATTCTGCCATATTTGCCATGTCTCTCCTACTGCTCCAATAATACGGTACAGTTGTCAAAACTTTGAACATTCTCTATCTTTTTTTTTTTTGGATTACATTCAATCCTATCGAATGTACCTGCATCATAAAATATGAACAGCCCATTGCCGTGTACGCTTTTTAGCAGTAACAGAAAGGTATTTGTTTCCGCTAGGCCATCAGCTCTGTTGTTAATAGTTATACACTAGTTCATCAATAGAGCTGATCGTGTTTTTTATACAAAGGGATTGTTATTTTATTTACCATTAATTTATGATCATCTCCCGACTTCGGCGCGATGTAAATCCGATTCTGCAGCCGTCAGAATGGCTGGACCCACGCACAGAGCACAAATGTGAAACGTGATTGTATAAATGCAGATGTTTTAAATGTGCACGTGCTAATTATAATGTTATTATACGAGCAATATCTGCTTTCCGGTCGGCGCACGTGTGCAAACTATTTAAGGAATATATATATTCTTAAATATTAATATATTTATTGCATTGTATGTACGAGGCGTATTTTTTAACTAAGTATCGGATTTTTTTATATAAATAAACAAAGCTTCATTTTTACAACACTATACACCTTAAACTACGGCCATAATACGGTCTCCACCAATTTTCATCGTTATCAGAATGATATGAAGGAAGACACACTTGGTGATGAATGTTAGCCGGTTTCATGTTTCGTGCATTTAGTCGGCGGGCTGATCTATTGTCTCGAACATTTCGACCACTCACCACGAGATGGCCACACTATGTGAATGTCCCTAACATTGTATGTGGTGAGTCAACAGATGAAGGAAATCAACCGCATCCGCAGCATACTTACTTAAAACACGCGCCTCGTGTGTACATATATTTTTTATTTACTTGCAAAAATAATAATATTCTCACATCTAATATGCAACACTAATATATATATATATATTTTTTTTAAATTATATCGTATATCAATTAGCACCTTCACATTTGCTGGCAACTCATTGAACAATTTGAAACTTTTATAGTATAAACTATTTAGTGTTCCTGCCATTTTTGATTGTGGAAGTCTAAAATCCCACCGATTTCTCTTAGGATAAGTGTGGACCTCAAAATTACATTTCTATTCGTATATTATGACAAAAATATATTTTTAATTTTGTATATTGTGGTTGATCATAATTCTTCATTCATTTAAAAAATATATCGCACTTTGTGTGTACCACATTCATTAATATAACATTTTAATATCACCCTATCTTCGTCAGGATGATCAAGGTTTGGCTATTGGACTAGCCTAACGAGTAAAAATCAAAGACTCATGTAAACTATAAAAAAATATGTAAAATAAATATAGCTGTCAACGTACAAAATTAAAATATAATTATTTAAAGTTGCTTTGTAATACAACATGATTATTAAACTCAAGAAACTATAGCAGTGAGAAATTTAAATAAACTAGTTAATTTTATTTTATTTCTTTATTATCTAGATATTATAGTAAAATAAAAGTCTAAACGGTTTTCTACAGCTAATAATACCAATGACGTAGGAACAAATTACCGGCCCCCTTACCTCTCCCCACCTCTTCAACAAGAACGTACAGCGTTGAACTTTGTATAAATTGGAAATAATAATTATTTTCACATTTTAAATAATAACTTTATGTGCATACATAATTTATTATGGTCTGTACGGTAAAACGGATTAATTTGTTTAGACGTTAAAATGTACTGTTCGTCGATTGTACCAAGAAATTATTTTATATTTAAATTTAAGACATTCAGTTGTAAATAAGATTTTAAACCTTTTCTTGAATTGTTGCGAATGTTGAACTTGTAAAGAGATTGCGGGTACCACTAGGGCCCGGGCTCATGCTGTCCAGACTGTGGCTACGCCACTGAATAATATTTACAAAAAGTAAATAAAACATTAATTTGACATAGCTATTATTTCATATCATATGTTATGTGAACATTTAGAATTTTAATATCTGCCTCACTGGGCTTCGCCCGTGTTGAGGTAAACATTTTACATTGTTAACCAATAATCATATAAATTATCAATTAAACAATTCAGTTCATGACAGATTGGTGAAACACACATACACACGCACAGGCTGCTAACTCACTGGTGTTAGGGCTGAAGTCTTGACTCTGTGTGTTCACATTGAAGGGATAACTATGCTATGAACATACATTCGATTTGAGTTTTTTAACCAGAAATTTATTGCGCCTTTGTACTATCCGGGTTACTCAATATTTTTTATATATTATTTTAGTGTTGCTTATTATTTTCTTCTTCATCGCAACCTATATATTTATATATATATATATATATATATATATATATATATATATATATATGTACATAAAATTATATATTTGTAGATAATATACACATTTCAGTAATATTGAATAATATTATTACCGGGTCGAAAATGACAAATGTAACTTTTAGACCGATCACTGTATCCGAGCAAGTTTGGCGAACGAGATCGTTAAACCCCGATTTTGTAGAGGGAAAAAATACTTTAATGGACGCTCGGACTGAATGCCCAAATGGATGTTATTATTTTGGAGGTAATTCATTTTTAATCACGGCAATTAGTGCGACAAGCGTCGGGCAAAGCATTACGTAACTAATGAGGCGAAATTAGGAAATCACGTTGTAATCATTATGAAACGTTTTAAGATGTAGTTTTGTATTGTGAACACGGAGAAAATGTCGGAGAAGGGTTCTGTAATTATTGTTCCCGCTTTGTTTGCAACAAGAATGACAGATGAAAAAATGAGGTTGAAATTAAAAATGGAGTAGTTTTTACTGAAAATTCGCACACGTTTTGTATAAAATCTATTTAAATGAATATGTACTCTTCGGATGGCATGATGATATATGACTATTACGATACAATTATGTTCTGAATGAAGACTTAATGGAAAAGCATGAATGTCGAAGGTACACGATCACCGGGTGGTGGACCTGACGAAGACAGCCAGCTTCAGCATACTCCAGTCCAGCAGAAATAACGCAGGCAACAACGTTATTGTATTTAGTAAAATAAAAATGCATTGCACATCTCAAATACGTGTATTATGTCATCCCTGCTTGTAGTGATGTTTCAAAAAAATATATTAATACATAAAATTAAACAAATAAAAAGAAAATATAATTCTCCCCGGCGGAGAACCAAAGTCCGATATATCACGTGACAGGCTCGGACACTTACTACCGAGACGTTTACTAATATATAAAACAAGCTTTTAATATAGTTCACCAGGTGTAAGAAATTTTTAGATAAAATTAAATACGAGTACAACAATTTGATTTGAAGTAAATTCTTATAAAAAATCGGCATTGTATACTTGCACGACAAATTCACGTCACAGTCTTAAAGGGAATTTCAATATGGCAGAGCGATCGCTTAGAACCCTTGAGTGTAATGCTCGGCCCTCAAGAAAAATGTTTAATTTGAAATTTGTGATCAAATGAAATTAAATTTTTGACGAAATTTTCCAATGATGTTTTATGAGAAATTTTACTGGAGTTTCCCTGAATAAATATATAAGATATGAAAATTAATTATATACTCTTCAATACCAGGATGATGAGATAGAATAAAGATTGAAGGATCCCAGCCACCCATGTTGCTGGTGCCAAGGTTAAGCCAATTAATATCGCCGGTACTGAACAGGTGATTCGTTTATTCACGTTACAACATATTGGCAGTATCCACGCCTGTTACCATACAAGTACAGAGTGTTCGAAAAGTCTTTTTTATTTTGATAGTAGAGCGGCGGGTGTTATGCCGATCGCTACCCGCGTCTTTGAAAATTCAGTCGCCATGGAGCGTTTCACGAACCAGTACCCCTTTAAAATTGATATCCCAACGAGGTGACACAAATCGGTCTGCTGACGTCAAGATCACAATTCACACTGACAAGACGAGCATTGGGAAATATATGGATGGGAATTTGGATGCGGAAATTTGTCAATAACTGTGGTCGCGACTGAATCGAAAGACGCGCCAAAAGTGTGTTTTACGAATTCGAAACAGGCTGGAAAAACGAACATAATATAATATTGGACTGTACATACAATAATATTATATTCTCTGGTCTCCACGTAGCCCCGTCTTGACATCAATGGACTTTTTTCTACGGAACTACCTTAAATCAAAGATATACAGTAACATTCCTTCCTCTTTGGACCAATTAAAAGAAAAAATCCGAGAAGAAATGGCAGCAATTACGGAGAATACGTGACGAGCAGTTCTCGTAAATTTTGCCTCCCGTTTAGAAGAGTGCCAGCAAAATAACGGATCACATTTAGAAAACATATTTCTACGGAAATTTCTTACTTAAGTGCAAAATAAACATTTTTTTATTAAGCCCATCCATTACTTTAGAATTTTTAGTATAAAAAAGACTTTTGGGATACCTAGTAAATTATATTGTTTTTGTCTCGTCACGTAACGTTGCAGACAACAACAAATAATGATGGTGGGTTGTGACGTGTGGTTGTGTACAATAAAACTGAAGACAAAAAGGAAAAAAATCTATTGAACAGTTCGGTGCCGACGTTAGTCTTAAAGCCGGTTGATTGATCAGTAGTAAATATTTACTACTGTAATTTTTTACTACAGTAACTTTTTACCATCGCCGGTGGTAAATTTTTTGGCTGGTTCATCATAGTCAAGGATAATCTCACCTAATACAAATAGTATGGCTAGATCAAATACCTGAGAATTTGATTTATTTTAAATATTCACCATCGGCAATACGTACAATTTAATGCTTTAGCTATGGCTTTATTCATATCTGCATTCAAAATCTGTCACTTTTCTCGCGAAATATTTTTGAGTTATGTGCTAATATAAATTCAACAGTGAGATCACCGGACGAACTCTCATCGGGATATTGAAGGATATTGTCGTATATGTACTGCATAACTTTCATGTAACAGACGATTTTTGAAACATCTGTTAAGTGTCTGCCATTTTAACTATCGATTTACGGCTTTTACCGATATATAAGGGTAAAATTAGTCAATTATTGAATATACCTACTTGTATATGCAAGAAGAATGTTACCTGTGATATCCTTCGTTCTTATATTTTCGCCACTATGTGTTTCGTAACACACTTTCGCACGCATCTTTTCGAATCAGCCGCGACCAATATTATTGACACATTCCGTGTCCAAATTACCATCCAGTTACAGTTGATTTAGTTGCTTGCGCTATTACTTTTTAATGACAATAGACTAGCTAATGCTAACTTTTTAATGACAATAGACTAGCAAATGCTAACTTTTTAATGACAATAGACTAGAAGCTTTTATGTTAGTATTACTGATAAAAGCTTATTTGTCGAATTTGTACCAACAAAATTGTGAATGATTACAAAAATTGTGATGGGCGACTGTCTCTAAAAATATTAAAAAATTATCTCTGAATATAATACTATTATATGTACAGTTCAATATTATATTATATTTGTTTTTCTAATTTTTCATTTTTTGAAAATACCAATAACTCAGTCTGTTTTGAATTCATAAAACACACTTTTGGCGCGTCTTTTGATTCAGCCGCGACCAAATTTCCATCCATATATTTCCTAATGCTCGTCTTGTCAGTGTGAATTGTGACTTTGACGTCAGCAGTCGTCAACTTGACCGATTTGTGTTCGATTTCGATATCGCGATAGCATTCGCGGTGTGGACCTTTCAGCTCCAGTGCACCAGCACTGTACTGTTTGTGATCCTGCGATTTGTGTGCACAGTGATATTGTCTTTGTGATTTTCGGCGGCGATTAAGGAGATTTGCAAAAGCGTCATATGCAAGGTAAGGCGAGCAGTCCTTCCGAATCCCTGTTCTCCGAAATTCACTGGTCCTTTGACTAAACCCCTATTTCCTCACCGATATTATCCTGTACCACGTTTCCCTATTTCCCCCACACCTTGCGGTGATTCCGATTCACGACCGGAATTGTCGTATTCCATTCCGCGGGACGTGTGACCCGGAGATTGCACGATTCACTACGTATACCGCGTTCCTTTCTGAAGTGCAGCAAGAATTTATTCCTTTAGTGGGAGTCGAGAAAAGTGCAGTCCAGCTCGTGAGATTGAGATTGGGAGATCAAACAAATAACTATTCAAAACAGTCAAAAAGTAAATATATTTTACTAATGCTCGAACAATCCGTTTTCGGAAATAAAGTAATTATATTTTGTACTGATCAAACAACCAGCCCTGAATTATTAATATGTTGTGTGACGTTTTATAAAGTGTTGGAAAGAGATGACTAACGTTTTGATGATTTGATATCGATTAGCATCAGTCTTGATGATGGGAGACATCGCGACTTACACTACACTGTGAAGCTTCGTAATTGAGCGCGATGGCTCTAGATAATGGACATCGTTGTGACTAACGACACCTTCGTTGTTTTTGTCACTTCCCATTTATTCGAGATCGCCTCTCTTAACACGTAAACACCGAGAACTGCCGTGTCATTTCCTGGTAAAGGTAGCTAACCTGCAACTCACTTTTCTACTGAATTAGAGAGATCAGACCTGATGAAGGCCACCCTGACTTACAGCGTGCTACGAAACGTCATGATGACGGACACTGCGACATACAACATTCAAATGACGTTCTAAATAAGGCGATATACGTTATGTTATGAAACGTTGTAAATAAATCTATATACAGGGTGTAACAGACCTAGTTCACAATATTTTATGACTAGATATATTACTAAATTATGAGTCGAACATGTTCAAATAATACGTGCCTAATTTCAACCATGTCGGTCTTGTAAGCGTTAAAAAAAATCGTAATTATGCGATTATTTCGATTAATTGATTGAATACAAGACATCGAATTTCGAGCAACCGGACAATTTTTGGTTAGTTGATTTAGTTTTCTATCCTCTCTGCCTACCCCCGCGGGGAAACGGCGTGATGGTAAGTAAGTAGTTTTTCCTCATTTCATATGTTTTCTGGCATTTCACTAAAAATCTTCGTCGCACTGTACATCATAGATTTCTGAGATTCAACCTTCTTCCTGAATGGCAATCTGTCTATTGTTCTTTTGACTTATTTACGCGTCTTAATGCATCGTCATTAGTAATGTGTTCAACTCTGACCTTTCCAGTAGTCTTAGGTTTGTCTTTGTTTGTTTTTTTCTAATTTTCTCCCCCACCGCACAGATACAGGATGAATATTATGTTTCAGGCCGATGGTGTTCGTCCGTCATTTTTGTCAGTTTGAATTCGGTAGTCGTAGAGAATAGTTGATTAAATTTAATATGAAGTATCAAATGCCTCAACATAATAATAACAGCAATTCTGTAAACATTAATGGTGATCGCTATCGTCACACGCTGGTAAACTTCTTGGTGCCCGAATTGGGTCGATTGAGTGTGCAACATATGTGGTTTCAAGAGAATGGTGCCACGTGCTTGAAATTTTGAGAGAAATTTTACCGGCCGCATAATGTCAAAAAGTGGTGATAGCGATTACCCTTCTCGATCGCCTGATTTGACAGCTCCCGAATATTTTATGCGAGAGTACTCGAAAGGAAAGATCTACGCCAATAAGCTATCAACAATTCCGATGCTACAAGGCAATATCAAAAAAGCAAAAAAAGCAAAAAAAGCAAAAGCAAGGAAAATGTTATTAAAATTATGGTTAAAAGAGCACGCATTTGTGTCACTGCCAGAGGCATTACATAATCTTAATAAACCAAATAATCGATAAATAAAAACCAAATTACAAAGTGTGTTTAATTTATTAGTTACACAAAAAAAAAAACATCGGCCTGGAACATAATATTCAGCATTGGTCCTTAAAACTGCACAAAATACATTTTATGCTCACATCGTGATTTGAATTGGTTATAATACGTTGTAAATAAATGATATCTATATTAAAAACATCGTGACTATGATACGTTGTAAATTAGTGCGATCAGACACGATGAAGACACCCTGACATACAACGTATTGTAAAACACCACATATTGGAGACAGCTATTTTCCCACGCTAGGGCCGTCCATCGAGACACATTGTTTGGCAATATAAATGACCAAAATAACAGCCTACATATTCATTTTGTATACAACAATAAAGCCTTTTGACAAGCTAATAAATGATGTAGTTGTTGTTCAATTCATAGAAATCAACTGAATTATTTATTTCGTTGAAAGCAATTTGTCAATACATGGTATTCTTGTTAACGAATTAAGGGAAAATTCTTCTATTTATATTATTCAAATAAAAATTGGTAATACTAAATTAGAACTGAAATAAATTTATTTGATTCGTAGAGAGTCGAGAAAAAGGAATGAAATACAATGTGCGAAATAATCATAGATGATAAATATTTGTAACAATTACTGAGATGTGACTGAAGTGAATGATGTACTGAATTCAGTAATAACCTTCTCAGCAAGAGTATAATTAAGCATGAAACTGGAAAACAGATGGGTTGTAACAGACCTAGTCCACAATACTTTGTGGGTGGATACCTGACTAAATTATGAGTCGAAAATGTCCAAGAGATAAGTATATAAAAAAATATATATATTATATTGATTTCAGATTATATATTGAATACAAACAATTAAAGACCATCGAATTTAGAGTGGCTATACTAATTTTTGCTACATAATTTAGGACCTGAAGTAAAAATATAGATTAGTAATGTATAAATTTCTCAAATATTTATTTCAAAGTACTTTGAGTATAACACGATTTTGTAAAAATTTCATTTCAGAATTTGCACTATTCTTTGAACATTTTCGACTCATAATTAAATAATATACACAACATTAAAATATTGTGAACTATATCTGTTACACTCTGTATATAAAAAAACATTTTGTGATAGTGTGGTGAGCGTTTACGAGAACCCGCCGAGCGGCTGAATATATCCAGCAAAATCAAAACCAAGCGCGCTCGATCCATTCCACTGCAATTGCTTTGCACGCCGTTTCCACCGCGTGAATTCCAACATTTGTAAATTAACTTAAATAAATCCACTGTAAATCGTAAGTACGCGTTTCTGTTCTAATTATCTGTACTGCATGCCTACATTCACATACAAACCATATAACTACACATACATATACTCATATAATAAAAATGATAAAGCTAACTTTGGGGGGAGCCGTACACATTCAAATCCTTCAGATACAGCAATTATACATTGAACGTGCAAAGTCATTTTCAAATATAAAATATTTAGGAGAACACATTATTGTAAAGTTGTAATTATTTAGAACATACAAGATGGCCCAAAAAAAGTGAGAACATCTCGTAACACACGAGTTATTTCAAAACATAATATAATCAATTATAATTCTTAAAGTATTTTTTATGCACAATATTTAGCTAATCAGAAATCATCAAAACACCCCATATTGCATAATCTATTGGGTTTAAATCTGGGTTGTTCTGTGGCCTGGCTCGATGAAATTAACATTCTCACGACGAAGAAAGTTTATTGTATTTCTGGCTATGTGAGATGGAGCTCCGTCCTGCTATTATGTCTAGCTATACTCCAGGCTTTGTTTTAAAACTCTTTGATCATTTTCCTAGCACCCCAACGTTTTTCAATTCGCAAATTTTTGATCAGAATACGGTCTTCTGCAGTGATTTTATAAACAACAGGAAAATTATTAATGAAAGATGGCGACCGGAAATTGTCGAAATAAAACGTAATATAGGTAAATAGGTAAGTAAGTAAATTGGTAAACTATTTAAGCTATTGTTGATATAGTTAAACTAATTTTGATGTAATTGTATCCCATTTTAAGAAATGTTTTTTGGGCCATCCTGTAGGTCTGTGATATTTTTTTTAAATACAAATTTAAATGTGTTAATTAGAAAGATATACATATAAAATAAATTCAATCGAAAAGTATTGTTGTTTCTACCGGGATTCGATCCCGGATCTCTTCCTATCTGGGGAATGAGTATTAATAAATTATGCTATACTAATACAGTGCATTGACGACAAATTTTGAAAATTTTCTTCAGATACATGAATCACACATTAAACATGTAAAGTCATTCTCAAAAATATAAGTCGTCAGATACAAGTGTCTTACGTCTACGTGTCTACGACTTCGTAAGGCAGTTTTTCGGAAATATGCAATTCCGGGTTTAGAACCCGATGTCATTATTTCTATAAATTATGAGTAATAATTAAAAATAAATATATATATTATTGACAAACAAAATAGTGAGTGCGTAATAGAGAAAAATCAAGTGACGTTTCTTTATCTTATGCGATGATACTAACGGAACAAAAAAAACACATTGTTATTAATAACAAAATAAAATACAGTACTTACTCAGTTAATTTTTTTATAACGCTATTAAATAGGTGTTTAAAAGTATGTAAAAAAATAGGTGCACAAAACCTAATTAAATGCTTGAAAATTAATTTCTGCGAAAATTAGAATCACACCAGGTGTAATTGTATTTTTCGGCCACAACGATTGACTGAAATAAGTCATTACTACACCAGTTCCACGTGTCAACAGCGGTCAGCACGCTGTTAATAAATAGAAGTTGGTCTGCTTGAGCGGTCAACAAACAAAAAAGTAGCCGGGCACGTATCAAATTAAATCAAATAAGTCACGGCCAACACAGATTTATTATATTATAGAGAAAATTACATACAAAACAGGAATGGAAAACTTAAATAGACAATCGCAATCTGAAAGAAGTAGCGCATGTGTAAAAAATATTTTGCATATTTTTATTAGGTAATTTTAACTTGGTATTGTGGCGGACTAATAGTACCACCTAGCGGTGGTGCGCGGAAGCACGCTGATACGCCGCATACCAGTTGCCAGCAAGCTTGCAGTGAACACTAAAGAAGGACGCGACGCTAGTTGGCGAGGCAGCCATCAATCCTTGGCCCGGAAACGAAAGCACTATGTTGTACTTTTAAATTTAAAAGCTACCTGTACTTTGTAGTGTGTTCCGACTGCGGATCGCAAGACAAGGAAACCCAAGGTATGGTTCACTTGATTTAACACGCCCGAGATGTCATCCTTCCTTACATATTCTTTAATTAGTTAGTACAAACCGAGTCGCAGAGTATCATCATCATACTTTTTAAATAATACCTCAACACTGGCTAAAGTATTTTACGCCACATGTCCCAATCATATACAGTTAGTTCCCGAGTTACGTAATACGCGACTTACGCGAATTCGCAGGTACATAAAAAAAAATCTAGAAAATTAGAAAAAAATGCTTTTGCGCGTTTTGTAAATTCTAACTTATTAAATTGTGTAATATCCGGATCACACATCCCGCGGAATGGACAATGATAATTCTGATCGTAAATCGGAATCACCGCAGGGTAGCGAAGGGAAGTAGGGAAACATGGTACATAATGAGATCGGTGAGCACCAGTAATCTCGGGAACCGGGATTTGGAAGGACTGCTCGCCTTACCTTGTATGTAATACCTCTGCAATCCCAGCAGTCACCGCTCATTAACACTCACAGCCCGGTGCGTCAAAACAAAACATTTTAGACCCACCTCAAGTTTTCGGTTCATCAACCGTTTTGTGGGAGATTTTTTATAGATATTTCATTTTAAATATGATTTAATGAAATGGCATGATATGCCGTAATGTTATAAATTAAAGTTAAAAATTAAAAAATATTACGAATAATGTACATGCACATCACAGATGCCCTACACAGCCAAAATACAAACATTCACTGAGCATGTGATCTTCTTTTCGGAACCCGAGCAGGTAGTGTCATAAAACTTACAAATAATTTTATTACTGGCATTGTCTAGGGGTCGCCAGACGAAAAAATTCATAGCAAATACATGGACGCATACCTGGTATTCTTTGTCTACCCGCTCAAAATGTTGACAATATATGTTTCGGCGTAAGCGTTGAGATTCAATCCGACTGTTTTAGATCAGTTTTTGGGGGTTTTTCACATTTTTATCAATAACTCATTTGAATATTGTCCGATAATATTTATTTGTATATCAAATTATTTGAAAATATTAAATAAAAGGTTAGCTAGACGGAAAACGGCATTTAATGAATATTTGTAGTGTAATTCATATTTTTACAAACACCCGGGTCAAATATGACCCATCATCGCAGAGTACGTGTTAAGTGGTTAATTATAAAAAAAATTAAATAATCTATAAAATAACGAACATAATAAACCACAAAGTTCATTTTGCAAATAATAAAAAAAACATAAAAATATTCCACGTTAAAAAATATATAATGAGCACTATTCAGGGTTGTCGCAAAAGGCTTTTTGCGAGAAACCATTCAAACACAAAATGACGGACATCCTGTCCACTCGTGCTCGGGGTACGTAATATATGTAAGTAATAAAGCAGCAATTACCTTTATTGTTTTCATTTTGTAGGGCCATTAAATGGTTCAAAAATAAGTTTGCCATTGTATTAAAAACGCCACGACGAAAAAATTAAATTGTTTAACTGCCATATTGTTTACCATTGAAAATTTTATGGAGCAGTCACGCGAAATACATAAAAATTTTAAACAACGTATTTTCCGTAATGTCAAATATTATTAAAACATTAATTAACGAACAATTAACGGTCGTTGCGAGCAACGAATTACGTAGATCTAATCACTAAAATTCGTAAATAACACTATGCTTAAAAAACGTACGCAGTGGATATAATTTCGACAGGTCCTACGAAATTTGTGTACACGTTAAGAAAATACACATTAATGTCGAGTGTAGTATTTTGATTTATTAAGACCTTCACCGTTATATTGTCATGTTTTATATACTTAATATTTTAAGGATAATGGATTTATAAAAAAAAAATAGTGATTAATTACACATATACCTATTAGGGTTAATGTGTCGAGACAACCCTAGCAGCGAGCGGTGCACGTGACTATTTTTTTAGCTTCTAACTACTAATAAACCAAAATATAAACTATAAATACAAATATTCTGAAGGGAATAGTTCTGTCGGTTTGTTCAAACAGTTGATTATGTTTCCTTGTAATGTTATAAATATTTAGGATAAATCGTCATCTTTTGACGAAACAAAATTAAGATGAGATGAAATTATGTTGACTAAATATATACGATGTGTTTCTTCATCAATTGTTTTTTTTTTTGGCATATTTAGAAAAAATTGTTTGTATTTTTAGTAATCAATTTATATATGTGAGCTTTAGTTCATTTTAAAATACTACTAATAATTATTTTATCAAAAAAATATTATTCGATTTACTAACTTAAATACATCATAAATATGAATATGTATATAAATATATTTTCTTTTTCATTATATGAAATTCTTGGTCTGTATACTGAAAATACCTGGAATATGAAAATATCGTCTCTTGAGTTGAAAAAAATCGATAATACAGAATCCCTAATACTTATTTAATATATTTGACATACACAGGAAAACGATACGAATTGGCTCAATACGTAGTTGTTAATAGAGAGAGTTAAATATATAAGAAAAACAAGGCATAAAACACAGAATTTGAACTATAAATCCGGATCGATAAGATCTAAATGTAAAAATTGCCCGATCTCCGGGTCGCTTTCTATGGAATGGAATGCGATAATTCCGGTCGTAAATCGCAATCACCGCAAGGTACGGGAGGGAAGTAGGGAAATCTCAATACATAAAAATCATTTACATAATGCATCGTACAATATTTTAAATATGAACAAATCAGGAGATTTTGCCTGAAATAAATTCTTAAATTTTTTGACGATAGCTTGTCCACTTGTTTTGGTAGGCCAAGTCGAAGGACAGAGAGGAAGAGGTAGACTATTTACCCTTTGGACAGTGAAAAGGTATGTGTGTGTGTGACCAAGTGGATAAGGCAACAGGCATTTCTCTGGTGACAGCTCTATGATTTGCAAGATACCTAGAGAAGTGAAGCATAGTCAAGAGGGCAGAGGTTCATGGAGATTCATGAGGGACCTACGTGGATGATGACTGTTTGCAATACTGAAAAGAGGGTATGATCAGGAGACTCGTAATTTATTAACGACTAAATTAATGTATAATTAGCGCTAAAAACGCTAACAATTCATGCGATGTCATTAATAATAATAATGATTTCGAACTCTAAATCCGGATTGACAGGATCTAAATGAACGAATTGCGCCATATCCGGGTCGCACGTCCCGCGGAAAGGAATACGATAATTACAGTCATAAATCGGAATCACCACAAAGTATAGAAGAGAAGTAGGAAAACCGTGATACAGGATGATGTCGGTAAGAGAATAAGGGTTCTAGTCAAAGGGCCAGTGGTCTCGAGAACCGGGATTCGGAAGGACTGCTCGCCTTACCTTGTATTGCAGATGAGCCGACCTCCGATCCCAATTGAATACGGCGATGTTACAAGTTCACCCACGGCACACAAACAACAAACAATACGTGATCAAAACACAATATCACCAAAATACAGTGCTAGTGCACTGAAGCCGAAATATCCACAACGCGAATGCTATCGCGATGTCGAGGTCGAATAAATATCAGTTAAGTTGACGTCTGCTGACGTTAACTTGACCGATTTTGACGTCTGGAAATATATAAATGGGAATTTGGACGCGAAAATTGTCAATAATAGTGGTCGCGGCTGAATCGAAAGACGCGCCAAAAATGTGTTTTACGAATTCGAAACAGGCTGGGTTTTTGGTATTTAAAAAAAATGAAAATTTTGAAAAATGACCAAAATATAATATTGGACTGTACATACAATAGTGTTATATTCAAGAATAAATTGGTGTACTAAAATTGGGCAGGAAAATTTTTAGAGACAGTCGTCCAATCACAATTTTCATTTATTTTTAATAATATTTTTATATCATGGTAGAAAATTGAAAAAAATGCATTTTATATAATGGCATAAATTAACATACATTTTTAAAGTTGTATATATCTGTTTTAAAACTAGTTTAAAAAATATATTGGAATTAAATCGATAATTGTGTTGCAAAATGAGCTCTTATTAGTACTTAATATTAACATAAAAGCTTCTAGTCTATTGCCATTAAAAGTAATAGCGCAAATAATTAAAATACTTAATGTATTTTTTATTGCAGGACGCAATAAAAATTAGTGCTTATTTAAAATTGTTTTTTAATTAATTATATTTTGTAAAATAAAAACAAAAACCAAAGTCAACGCTCACCGGTATCCCGCCGGGCCTATCCGCCCCTGACAGCCTCAATAAAAGGTTTTTAATAATGAAATCTTACCTTTTCAGAAAATCTGGAAGTGGAGGGAAATAATTTGAAGCAGTGGAGTTATTTACCTGAAAAAATAAACAGTTATATTAGAAAATAATATATTGGCCGATGTTTACTTAGGTAACGAGTTTTTAAATAAAATCAAAGAACGCACGAAAGACGTATTATATTTTATGTGATAATAATATTAGCCTGGGATCAAATAAAATAGTTTTGAAAATGGGTCAAGAAGCTGTGCTAAAAAGCGCGCTGAGAAAGTGCGTAATATTGTATAGAAATATGCAATTAATAAAATAAAATAAATATATTAATGTAGATATATTATTAGGAGAACACATTCTTATTGTGAAATTGTAATTATTCAGAACATACGTCTGTGATATTACTGTCGCTGTAGCATAGTTGGATAATGCAGAGATCCAGGTTCGAATCCCGGTAGCGCAACAACAATATTATTCAATAAATTGATTTTAAATATATATATATATCTTTCTAATTAATACAATTAATTAGTATTTAAAATATCTATAACTGCCTCAAAACTTTCACGTAGCTTTGACGAGGTACGAATAATATCATGTGGTAAATATTAAAGATCTGAAACAACATCAACATGGAAATATTGAATGTCAAGAAGCCTGCTGATAGAATTTGAGAATCCACTCTCTGATGATAAAAAAGGTAATATATAGGTTTGAAAATTTGTCGCTGTAGCATAGTTGGATAATGCACCTTCCCCGGTTTGGAAAAAGATCCAGGTTCGAATCCCGTTGGCGCAACAATATTTTTCGATAAAATTGATTTTATATGTATATCTTTCTAATTAATATATTTAATTCATATTTTGTAATGTAAATGTAATTCACATCGTTTTTATTTTCCACAAAACCAAAGAACAACAGTCGATGACAAACAATAAGAAACTGAGAATAAACCACGCACCATGCAATATGCTACTCGCAACATGTTGCCTGTTAAAAGCAACTAGCAATACAAATAGCATGCAACTAGAAAAATTCCACAATCACGTGATAATCAAAAATCAACCGGCGGCCAGCAATCGGCAACCGTCAGCAATCAATACTGCATTAAAAAAATATATGCACGCAGGGGTTGTATGCCGCCACATATGATATATATATATATATATATTTTTTTGGAATTTGGAGGTGAAACTCCAATTAGATATGCATATTAAGACACACTAAACATGGCTCGAGGTCGCAAAGAGTGGAAACAAAAACAAAAAAAGGAAATATTTTATATTTTTATATAAATTATTGTTTTCAAATGAATATTTTACATACACACGATATAAATTCATTTTAACATTTTAAATGATTTATTCTCGCACATATTATATTTGGATTAGATTCTCTTTGATAGTTAAGTGCTGTAATGGTTACCATAACACGAAACGCCTTATTTATTTATTTATGAGAATGTTTATGTTGTGCGGAAATTTTACGCACAAAGAAGATCAAAGCGTCTCAATGCCGAAAAATATTACAGAGATTTATATATATTATTCATAAAAACCAATAAAGAGTTTTACCTTAATTATCATACCTTTGACATGTTTTAGTCATTTATAAAATATAAAAGATAAAACATTCTTATTGTGAAGTTGTAATTATTCAGAACATAGGTCTGTGATATTTTAAATATGAATTAAATATATTAATTATAAAGATATACATATAAAATCAATTTTATCGAAAAATATTGTTGTTGCGCTACCGGGCTACAGACCTATGTTCTGAATAATTACAACTTCACAATAAGAATGTGTACTCCTAAAAAATAATAAAGTTGTATCAATGTGTCCAAAATTTAATAAAAATGAATTGATAATTCTGGCGTTTACTATCAGATTTACTTAAAGGTATTTTGAGATTCTGTAAAAATAAGGTAGATGGCTCTGTCAAATGATGGAACGATTAAATGTATTAATATCAAAAAGGAAACATATAGGTTCGAAAATTGTCGCTAAAAATATTGTCGCTGTAGCATAGTTGGATAATGCACCTCCCCCGGTTAGGGAAGAGATCCAGGTTCGAATTTCGGTAGCGCAACGACAATTTTTTTCGATAAAATTGATTTTATATGTATATCTTTATAATTAATATATTTAATTCATATTTATGATATATTTTTCATTCGTCACGTATAGAGCCTCGGAGCACGTTCGATCACGGCTCGAATAAAATGTTTCACGTATTGAACCGATACACCTCGGTCACGTGCGTCACCCCGAAATGTGACTCCGGGCAATCACAGACGCCACTTACAATTCCACGCTCTCGAAATGAAATACGGACAAAGGTGCAACGATACCGGGAACAAAACAGAGCCGTAGCACCTGTCACTCGCTCGTACCGGCTGCGATAAGATCGTGCGCCGCGGGGCAACTTTTGTCTGGAGAGTGGCTTTGCGATAACTGTTTTGATTTCAGCTATGTGTAAATGAACAATTTTACAAAATACTTTGTTTAAACCACTATTTATTAAATATGAATTAAATGTATTAATTATAAAGATATACATACAAAATCAATATATTATCGAAAAATAAAAACATTGTTGCTGCGCTACCGGGATTCGAACCTGGATCTCTTCCCTAACCGGGGGAGGTGCTTTATCCAACTAAGCTACAGCGGCACTATTTTTATCGACAATTTTTCGACCTTATATGTTACCTTTTTGATATCAATACATTTAATCGTTCCATCATTTGACAGAGCCATCTACCTTATTTTTACAGAATCTTAAATACCTTTGAGTGAATCTGATAGCAGACGCTAGAGTTATTAATTCATTTTTATTAAATTTTGGACACATTGATACAACTTTATTATTTTTAGGAGAACACATTCTTATTGTGAAGTTGTAATTATTCAGAACATAGTTCTGTGATATTTTAAATATGAATTAAATGTATTAATTATAAAGATATACATACAAAATCAATATTATCGAAAAATAAAAACATTGTTGCGCTACCGGGATTCGAACCTGGATCTCTTCCCTAACCGGGGGAGGTGCTTTATCCAACTAAGCTACAGCGGCACTATTTTTATCGACAATTTTTCGACCTTATATGTTACCTTTTTGATATCAATACATTTAATCGTTACAAGGTAGATGGCTCTGTCAAATGATGATGTTTTTATTTTTCGATAATATTGATTTTGTATGTATATCTTTATAATTAATACAGTTAATTCATATTTAAAATATCACAGAACTATGTTCTGAATAATTACAACTTCACAATAAGAATGTGTTCTCCTAAAAAAAAAAAACACTATTTATTAATAATTCCACATGCTTCGATACCTACAGTATCTTTTTCAGTAAACAATGTATGCTGAACTGAAAAAATAAGCATAGATAAAAACATCTCTTTCCTAACCGGGGAAGGTGCATTATCCCACTATTTCGCTAAAAATATTGTCGCTGTAGCATAATAAATAATTATAAAAAAAAAACTTCGTTTAAACCACTATTTATTGATACTTGCAGTATCTTTTTCAAGAAACCATGTATACTGATATTAAAAAATACAAGCATAGATAAAAACAAAACTATAAAATGGTGAATAAGTAAGAAGTAATATGAAAACAAATTTAAAAGGTGACTATTTGCAAAGAGGATTTGGTTATTTTTCTTATTTCTAAAATTTCAAACTTATATAAATGTAAACCCCTGGTATTTGAATGTATAATTTATAAACCCTTATTAATATCAAAGGGTGAAATTCTGAATAGTTATTGTTATTTAGGCATCTTTACCTATATAAAAATAATTGCAATCATTGTAAATTAATTTATACACCCCCCATTTTTCTTAAATATCGTCCTTAACCTTATTATTAAATATATAATTTGTAATTAGTGTAAAAAGCTGGTTGTATTTTTAAATTTCTGTATACATTGTTTCCTGAAGAAGATACCATAGGTATCGAAACATGTAGAATAATAATTAAATTGTGGTTTAAATAAAATATTTTGTATAATTGTGATATGTAAATTATTTTACAATTAGTGTAATAATCACCCGGAACGCTCTGAGTTTATTTTCACTATCGCAAATTGAATGAGACGCGCTCTTTAATAATTTAATTTTAAAATTGAAATAATTCCGATGGAGTGTTGAATAAATAATTGTCGGAAAGTTTTAGTATAACTTTTTTGAGTTTTTGAGAATACATACGTACTAGCGATGGTAAATCGTTATGTGATTGTTATGTGTGTATTGGTAATTAAGATTTAACAGCTGTAGCTTTACTTTATTGTATACCCGTCATTGCTTAAAGAAATACAACTAATCACAATTACAATAAAGGTTTAAATAAAGGCTTAAAATATCTAAAGTATACGAGGTTGTGAATCATTCGTCTGTATTTTATACAAACTAGCAGCCGGCGACACTCGACTGTTAGGCCCTACGGACAACTATTGTGGCCGCTTCGCTAATCCCTACCAATCCCTGCTAATCCCTGCAGTAGGCTATAATGGCGGCCTGTAGGGATCACTGGTCATGCAAATACCATAATGATAAATTTACAGAAATTGACTTTTTCAACATTAGCCTTACTACGCTCAAAGGGTTCTCATTATGAACCACCTCAATCTGAAGTTTGATCAATGCTCAATAATGTCCCCCCTTCTATTCATTCTCTACTCTAGCGATATGCCCCCCCTCCCCCTCCCGCTAGACAGTAGGACGACAGTTGCGCAATTTGCAGATGACACCGGTGTTTTAGCGACATCATTAAATGCGGTTTTATATAGGACAACCTCATATAGGAATGGTGCAAAAAATGGTGAGTCGAGATAAATCCCTTGAAAAGTGCCGCCACTATCTATTCCCATCGTACACCCAAAACTCAAATTAGAAATATCACCATGAAAATGTTTGGTAAAAAAATCCCATGGACCAGCGACATCAAATACCTTGGTGTCACGCTGGATTCCAAACTCACCTGGTGCAAACGCATACAGGATCGAATAGGCGCTGCATCACGTGCACTCTGCGCTATGTACCCACTAATCGGCAGGCGTACCAATCTTGGCACCAACAACAAGCTCCTACTATACAATACCATCATAAGGCCTATATTGCTTTACGCAGCCCCCGTCTGGAGCCACGCGGCAAAGTCACACATTAATAAACTCCAATCCTTCCAAAATAAGGTCATCAGACTAGCGCTGAAGGCCCCAAGGTGGACCAGGATAACACAACTCCATCACGATTCGGGCATTCCCCCAGTAAAAGAATTCATAAAACATATTTTCAAACGTTTCTATGCTGACCTCTCCAAGCACCGAAAACTCACTGTCAAATTATGACATTAGGTTACCTTCGCGTATAAAACGTTCGAATTCAGAACTATTATCTCCTGCCCTAGCTGGCAGCTAAATCAACGCATATTTTGTACAATTTTTTAACACCCCCATTTTAATTCGGCCCATAGTGGCAACTTCATGATGAAGGAGCAAGGGGCTCTTTGAGCCCGGTACTCCGCAAGACCTTAGAACAAAGTCAAAGTCATAGTCAAGTTTGATCAATCATTCTACCTATGAACACATCTTGCTTTCCCTTTACCGCAACAATAGTTGCAACCTCCCCACCCTTTCTCCCACTTTTTCTCTTTTCATTTATATTCTGCATCTAAACACACCTATGTATCTAAATACTTTTGTGAACTTTTATTATTAGTATCATATGTTAAATAGTTATTATGTTTGTTATAATATGTTTACACTGTCAAAATCCCTCTATAAATAAAAATAAAATTTTAATGATATAGCTTTCTTTGAAATAAACCACACGTAATTAAAATTATTCCATCTTTGTAAGTTAGCTGTCAAAATGAACAAAAATGACATCTAGATGACATAAGAATCGTGATTAGACAATTTCTATGGTAAGTAAGATTTTTCCCTTACCATAGACATAAGAAAAGATATATATATATAAAAAATATGTTTTTTTTTTGCTCGTAATAAGGACAATGTACATTACATTTCAAATTGAATATATATTTACGTACTGTTATTAAATATAGAAAAGAGAAATCATTTAAGTAATCTTAACCTAGAGATATTTAAAAAAACGTTCGTTTTGGCATGCTCACGTCTCACAGACCTGTCCGTTTAATCAAGCACTATACAGCCATAATGACACATCCAGAAAAGTGTCATATTATTATTGATTGAAGACAAGATTGTTAATTACGTTTGGATATTATTATTTTTCGTATCTTTTTTTATTAAATTTGATTCGTTTATAATGTTAATAATTTTAATTTTTTGTTTATTTAATCTTTTTATACTTACTTTCTTACCGTCACGCCGTTTCCCCACGGAGGTAGGCAGAGAGGATAGAGCGCCACACTCTTCTGTTCTGACACACAATTCTCGCCTCATCCACATTCATACATCTTCTCATACAAGCTCGATGATTATTGAGGCTTCTAACGAGACCATCCTCCAGTACCTGGTTTACCTGGTCATGCCAAGTCTTCCACGGACGTCCTCTACTTCTGCTGTCATCAACGCTTGTATCATATATTTTTCTTACCATTCTCTCCTCATTCATCCGTTTCATATGACCAAACCACCTAAGTGATCCTTTCTTTATCTTACTCACTATCCTAAGATCAGCTTTGTATTCTTTCCTTATTTCTTCATTCTTTACTCGGTTATAAATGGATCTGCCTCATATACATCTAAGTGATCTCATTTCCACTGCATTCAGTCTACTTTCGTTCCTCTTCCTTACATCAGTGCCGGTACCAGGACACAAGTTCTCATTAACTATAAAGACTAGGAAAGATATCGAAAGGAGGGTGATTGCAGGGAATAAAGTGAACGGTGCTTTGAATGGAATCTTATTACAGTTTAATGTAAAAGGTCTTTGTACCGTAAATAAATAAATAATGAATCTAATCTTATCTGCATTAACGTTTTGGTATTATAGTATATTTTCTGTATAATTTTTTATAGCATCTTGTACAAGAGATGCTGGATAAATCATCGCTCGCCTCTCACTATTTATCAAGGCCATGTGGTGGTCAAAACTTGAACTGAAACAGCAATTGGCGAACACCGATTGTTATATTCCAGTTATAAATACAATTCTGAAATTTAATCTAACAAAGTTTATGTTGATATTGCTAAAACAAATTTTCTCTGCGAAAGACCGTTGAATATTAGAATTGAAGATTGGATTTGAAGGTCGGTCAGCTCGTTCAAACAGAAGTAACAAAAAACTCCTCAGTCAGTAGACGACCAATTCATGGAAGGATTTTATTATTCTGTATAATATGCTCTGTTTTTATTACTCGGTCCGCTTTTTATTGCTCGGGTAGGCGTTTACGAAATGCGCTAGGCAAAACATGTACAATATAATAATATGTAAAATTGACATACGAGAATTCATTGTATGAAATACTAGCGGTCTTTATCCGAGATTTAGTTATAATTTAAAATAGGGGTTTATGGGAAGGGGAAAACGGGCAGTCTGTTTTGGAGAGGTCCTAAAAATATATGCCTATGTTTTGCTCGTCCTAAAGAGTACCTGTGAAAAATTTGGAATGGGTGTCACTCATATTAATACACTTTTTATAGGAGGGATGGGATGGTGCCTAGAGTAATTATGCAAGTTGGTTTAGATCGGTCAAAAAATGTAAGATTATATACAGAACGCACAGACATACAGTTAACCAATTTTATTGTACCAGTAGAAATGTACTTGACTACTGCTACTGCAATTAGACTGCTTCGCGGTCGACAGTGGCCACTGCGCGGGTTTTCGTAGGATCTATATTTCAATGCGGAAATCTCCGATTATATTGCTTTAACAATGCAACACATAGAGTACTTTGTCTATAATTACAGTACAGTACATATATACACCTAAATCTATCTAAAACTATTATGAAAACTGTCTGAATATTATTAAAAGCGTAAAGATGAAGGATACCGTGAAATGTAATAGTGTGGACAGGTAAAAAAAATTGTAATATCTTTTGTATAAAATCATTTTGAATTGCAATGTTAAAATTCGAGTAATTATAATCAAAAAGTTTTTGACAAATATTAGACGTCAGTGACATCTATTGCACAATGCGACAATATTGTAAATAAATATAATAATCCATTCTTATTTTTTGCTAATCTGTACTGCCATCTAGCGGATTCCAAAAGAAAAATGTTATTTCAAAAGCCTTCAGAATTGTTGCCCATATTTCACTGCCGAATTTCCTCAGTCCAGCGAGTTTTAAGGCGCGCTGCAGCATCTTAATTTCCCCCTGGGACTACTGGATCACTGTTCAACGATTTTCTGTATTTAGAAAAACATATTACCATTGTTATTTATAAAAAAAAAATCATAAAATATCATTATATTGACTGCTTTCGTCTGGTCTTTTATCTACAGGTTTTCTTCCCTTTGCGATATTTCGCCTTTGTTGAGAGTGCCGTACATGAGCAATGGAAGTTAGCATTGGCTGAACCCTTCCATTTTCGAAATAGTGGGAGATCATTTTTGAAATTCACGTTCAAGCGTCCGAAACCATATTCTCCACCTCAATTTTCTTCTGAGAACAATTTCATCGGATGTTTCTCCGGTAATGGAAATTTGTTGTACTGGGTAGACATAATTACCGTCTTACTCTAGCTGGGTTCCATTAAGGATTACCTCTCAAAAATAATTCATATCTTTGCGTTTTTTACGAAAATGTGAGTTTTAATTATTCATTTATATCAGAAGTTATACACTAGATTTGTAATTTTTTAAAACTATTACTTAGATAAGACCTTTATACTAATGTTATACCTATATATACAGGATGTAATAAACATAATCCTAGTCATAAAATTGACTTTTCATTTACAAATACGTTAATACACAGTATTACGCATAGAATTTTGTACATCTTGCAATGGATATTACAAAAATTAAAAAATAAATGTATTGTTTTTTTTTAAGAAATCGATCTACTGGGCACATTCCATCAATCCAATTCTTTCAACCATTGACTAAACGCACTTGGAGTTAGATGAAATATATGAACTCAACTTAAATAAACAGTCTTTCAAAAATTTACATGTTATGGCTCGATTATTTTTTTGACATATGTATGGTTTAAACTTTAAAAAAAATTAACAACAGACAAATTTATGCGTGCTATTACCTAGGTAAAGATTTCACATTACTAAGAATCAAGTGTTTTAGCACATTATTAATTGTACACAATTATGTTGAACAATATTACTTGTACAAAATTATGTTAATTTAGTTATTGAAATAATAGTAAATTTCATTATCTGATCTCTTTCACCACATCACATTTTTCGATGGAACGCTTAACGTTTTGTACTTTAATATTCTGTTTCCTTGTTTTTTGTATTAAACTTAGTGATTATAAAATTTGAAATAATCTTCTTATTTTTCCCTGAGAATGCTGGCTAAAGTGAGTGGTAGGAGATTATGGTGAATTCTGTGAACCAGACCCGCACACTTCATGTACTACCCTGAGCAAGTCGGTGGATGTGCATATGCATGGTATATATATATAAAAAGTACAAGGGTGGTATTTATTAACTTTTTTAAAAGCTTAATCCATACATATGCCTAAAAAATAATCAAGCCATAAAATTTAAATTTTAGAATGACCGTTTATTTAAGTTGAGTTCATATATTTCATCTGTCTTCAAGTACGTTTAGTAAATGGTTGAAAGAATGGGATTGGCCCAGATGAACTTTTTCTTAAAAAAAACCCTATATATATTTTTTTAATTCTTGTAATATCTATCCGTTGCACGACATTTGATGCACAAAATTATATTCGGAATACTTTATATTAACATATTTGTAAATAAAAAATCTGTCACTACAACCCCTACTCTAGATGTAGGTTTTAATATATGTCTTATTCGTCTTTCTGCTTATTTGTGATTTGAAGATTTGTTTTAGCGCATTAAAAGCTTGTTTCGTTAACTGTTTTATATCCAATGAGCTGCAGGCGTCTTGAATTATTCTAATCCTTAAGTATTTCCAGTTTTCTAGTTAAGACCATCCTGCAACAACGCTGTATGTCATCCAAAATGGCCGCCGCTCCGTCTTATCAATAAACATTTATATTATAAAAACTGAATAGTGTTGTTGCAGAATAAAAAATGCTATTATACATTAAAACATATATTTCTGTAGCGATCATAATTCAAATCTACCGCCATCTCAGTCGGCATCGACGCTAGCGACAGTGCTCAAGCATTCACCGCCAGGCAGTCCCTCGAGTATCAGCATTTCACAACGGCGGTCTCGCTGGCTCGCGCTTGCCGAGCAAGACCGCCAATTCATTTCATTTCACGCACACATGCACCTTCTACATCACTCATTAATTTATTCATTTCTATCTGTCTTCATTGTTTTTATCCTACCGACAATAAACACCTCAACACACGCAAATCACATATATTTCATTTAACCACCGTCCTGACCCCCAAATTTCTATCGAATTGTACAAAAGATATTCATAAAATGGTTAAATTAAATTAAGTAAAGGTCGGAATTATTCCGTTAATTAGTCATAAGTTATAATGCGTAAGTAATTAATCGAAATGCCGCTAAGCGATATCTGAATCTCGTCAATTGAACCAACCATCGTCAAAATATTTTAGATTTAAGCAGCCTATTATCTTTTGATGGTACGGAATGAGAAATATTTCCCATGTGTGTGTGTGTGTCTGTGTGTGTGTGTGTGTGTGTGTATGTACACGAGCGTATTATCGTACGAACGTAGGTGTAACATTCGTGCCGAGCGAGTTCTATCGACAGGTTCAAATGGATATTTAACATATCTTGATGAAACCTCGGTGGGTTTTCTCAACGCTATAAGGGACCAAGTTTAAAAAAAAAAAATAGTCATAACAAATTATTGTCGTACGAATGAAATATTTCATGAAAAAACGCGTCACGTGTCTTATTCAAATGTATTGTATCGCATCTGTATATATGTAAATTAAAAAAAAACATTTACGAGTGACTCTTTTAAAAATAAAATAAAATATTAATAAATAAAATAAAATTCAAAATAATCCCGCATTATATACGACATCGTATAGAATGTAACAGACCGAATCCACAATATATGACTATACAACAAATAGAACATGTCCAAGGAATATGCACTGTTGCGAAAAATATTATTATTTTTATTTATTATCTTTTCGAAAAATACCATTTTCTTCTTCAGGATGTCATAACTAACTAAAACATATTTTATTGTTTCTTTGCCAGAATCTATTTTAAAAAAAAAAAATTTTTTTTTTTTTTTTTAATACCTAACTCAAATCATTAATACAAATTTACTCGAATAATTATTAGGAAATAATAAAAAATAAAATAAAACAAAGATAATAAATAAAAATATAATTTTAACCACAAAGATAATATTGCTAATTTTGAAAGTATAAAAATATCATTGTTTGTAATTTTCACAAAATCTTGTTAAGCTTGAAGTTTACGTATTTCGGAATAAATATTTGCGAAATTGTTCAATCATTAATCTATATCTTTGCTTCAGGCCCTAAATCATCTTACAAAACTTAGTCTACCCGGTCAAAATTTGATGAACCTCATCGTCATCTACGTCGGTTCTTCATGACTGATGATCGTAATATCCATGAACTCCTGTCCTCTTGACTATGATTCTCTATTTTTCTAGGCGTCCTGCAGATCTTAGAGCAGTCACCAGAGAAGTGCCTGTTCCTTGTTCCACTCGGTTACACATACGCCTTTCCACAGTCCAATGGATGGGTGATCTTACTCTTCCTCTCCATCCTTCCACGTGGTCCACCACAACAAGCTTCTCTCTGTTACAAGATGCCCGAAAATTGAAGAATTCGTCTCAGGCAAAGCGTCAAAACACGTGACCCTAGAGCGATGATAAAACGCCGCTGAGCGCTTTGCTGAACGGCCCCAGAAAGAGTTGCGTCACATGTGACTCGCGCGTGCTGAACATCCTGTAGCCGTTAGAGAGAATGCCGCTGTCGCCAGATGTTGGACGACGGCAACATCTGGAGCTAACCTTTGCGGATGTGACAGGAGTAGCAAAATATTTTGGAATTCTATGAATATATATGACGTAAATTTGAAGAAATAAAAGTCTGGTACCGATGTGTTTAAAAAGGTTTATTAATTAAGGAGAACAAATTCTCATTGTGAAGTTGTAATTATTCAGAATATAGGTCTGTGATATTTTTAAAAATACTAATTCATTAGAAAGATATATATATATAACAACATATATGCAACCGGGATTCGAACCTGGACCTCTTTCCAATCTGGGGAAGGTGTATTATCTAACTATGCTACAGCAGACAGTACCTTTGTCGACGAATTTTCGAACCCACATGTTACATTTTAGAGTAGATAACTTTCAAATAATGGAACGGTAGATGTATTAATTTAAAAATTGTAACATATGGGTTTGAAAATTTGTAAACAGAGATACTGTCTGCTGTAGCATAGTTGGAAAGAGATCCAGGTTCGAATATCGGTTTTTCGATAAAATTGATTATATATGTATATCAGTTTAATTAATACATTTAATTAGTATTTATACCTTTATGTATGGCTATTAGTTATTTTGTCTGTTCTATCTGTCGTTAAATGATCTCTTGATAAAATGTTTCATTAAAATATATTTTTTTAAATATATACAATAATTTACTGATTTTACCAATTACCGGACATTTTGTAAAATTTGTATCAATTGTTTTATCAACGTTTATATTCGCATAATCATCACCGGCAATATCAACACCAACATCATCATTATCCTCATCAAAATCATTATCACTTAGAAGAACAAGTCCACAGGTGATCTTTCTCTACCCCGCAGGGATGAGATCATGGTCCTCCACATTATTCTGTCCCGACACAATATTCGTTTACCTTTTTATGTAAGCTCTTCGATTGCTAAGGTTTCTAACAGGGTGGTTTCGAGTCTTTCTTTCTTTGCCCGGTCAAGCTATGATATATTTCTGATGGCATTAACACTCGTGTCATGTATTTTTCTTACCGTTCTCTTTTCATTCATTCGTATCACATAACTAAACTGCCTTAGCATTTTATTTTCAATTCTTTTCACAATGATAAAACAGCTTCATTTACTCCTTGTTTGTTTATTATCTAAATGTATTTACCAATAAGTATGTATAATTACATATACTCGATCGCATAAAGGTCAAGATTAAAATCATGGAGGTTTATTTTTCGAATTGGCAACACTTTTTCTCCAGCGATAACCAATTCGACAGCCGATAGTTGATTTGTGCTCAGTTTGGTTTGCCATTTCATCATAAATAACAACGCTTGCGAAATGTGCAAATTAATTTCGAAAATCGTGGTTCAGTTCGCAAAACTTACCGTGCGCTACGTTCATTTTACAGTTGACATTATCGTCCATTCGAGCAAGTAATTCGAATAACCTCGGATCGTTTTCACACCATGCATACTCTAATTGATAATATGTATCCGCAGAGATGTCGTACAGTGCACACCGAAGAAGCGGTTGTTTCTTTAAAAATGATGCCGGCCAGAACGTTACAGTCAATGGAGAGCGCTATAGATTCATGATTACTGACTTTTACGTTCCCCAATTGAATGACACTAATGTGGAAGAGCTGTGGTTTCAACTAAGATAGCGTAACATGCAACACAGCGCATAATTTAATGTAATGGATCAGTAAATTGGCCTCCAATATTGTGTGATTTAGTGAATTATGTGAAGTCGCTAGTCTACGCCGATAAACCAAAAACGATAGACGACTTGGAAGCCAACATTCGTCGCGTTATTTTCGATACACGTCCCCAGCTGCTCTAAAAAGTGAAAATTGGACTTCCAAATTGAGCTTTATTCGAGCTAGTCGCGGCGCACATGTACGTGAAATCAAATTTAAACAATATTCGTATAAAACAATCTTTCCAATAAAGCCAATACCGTGGCCATTACACTTATTTAATTTTAAAGTTCCTTTAAAAAAACACCCTTTATATACTTATTCACGCTATGAATGCAAAAACTCACCAAGAAGTTGTAAATCTTCCATTTTATATGTATATACGTTCATAAATTATTCTTTCAAATCTGGTAAGTAATTAATACAATACAATAATTCTGGCTAGACGAAATGGGGAGAAATTACGCCCAAGAACTTTTAAACGTTCAAACTTAAGATTAAAACTGCTACAACAGTGTATTGAATTACCTAATTGTATCTTGTTCTACTCTTTATACTTACTTTAAGTTTTACGTTTTAATTATATGTTATTTAATAGCATCTTGCTTTACTCTTTACATATACCATATATTATATCTTATAAATTGACGTATGACATCTTGTTGAACTCTTTTTATATATATATATATGATCAATGTACAAAATTGCACATTGTTTACTACTATACCGGAAGAATACTGTCTCCTATAATACAGTAAAGTACTAGTGTAGCAGGCAGGGTACCCAAATGTATGTCTTACTTTACACAAATTTTTATCCGATTATAATATAACACACTGTACTAAGAATCAAATAAATAAATAATAATAATTATTATTAATACTGAAAAGTATTTGAATATTTGTCATCTGTTAGAAAACGATTGGACTCAACTCATTCGGATTTATTTAGAAGTAGGCTAATAATAAAAATACATGTATCTCAAATATGCTTGACTGGGTATTTTTATGCATTAATCGGTGTTACTACCGTTATAGATCATTTATTTTTTAGGTAAATGTCGACCGTGCCGGCATTCGGCCAGCAGTAAAAAAATTAAACAATGATGTTCTAAGCACAACAAACCACTACAAAGTATCGCGTGTTAAGTCTCGAGTGTGGTTTTGTTGTACAGCAAAATTTATTATCCCTTTTTGATGACCACTTTCCCAGGTGCTTTGGCAGATTTAGAGCCCTAGCCGGCCCGCGCCCTTATTGGAATCAAAAGTCCCTCTGGATGCAAGTCACGTAGCGAATTTATAGCCGCCCTAAAACCAGGTACTGGAGATAGGAAAATATCACTCTACAGAGATTAACAAACACAGAGCTAGACAAGTAAAACAATATTTATTATTCGCCCGGAATCCGTTACATCCATAATAGAATTTGTTTTTATGCTTAAAATTCGCTGAATTATATTCAACGCGAGATGGAAACGTTTCATCTGACTCACTGACCTTGAACTGTCGTATATATTACAGCTTCGACTCACTTCTAGGCACTAACGTTGATAGATTGAGTAAAGTATTTAACAGACGTGATTTTAAAAGGTTGCACAACTCAACTACCTTCGGTTCTAGCTATTCGATTTACTAAAACCTAGCAGTTTTGATTTACATATATTTATTTGTTTAAATACATATGTATTCTTGAACGAAAATAATGTACTGTGCCTTCCCCTCCCCTTTCCGTCCCACCCGGCCTCGTTGTCGACCAGTCGATTGGCGACCTTGAGCCAGTGTGGTTATGCGTTTACTTAAACCATTACAATGTTATACTAACTTGAGACTTTGCGTCTATACAGTGTCGGAACTCATCGTCGTGTATAGGAACCTGAGACGAAATAGTGACTAAAACATACAGTCCACATTTTGGAGGTGCCAGCAGAATCCGAATTGTGGTGAGTGCCAAACTCCTTCCGTATCCAGAATTCTTCCGGCATCTATGCTTATACGCAACAAATATGCATATCTTTACATTATGTTTAAATGTTGAAAAACATTCGAATATGTAATTGTTTTTATCAATTTATTATTTTATATGTGTATTTGTAGATTTTACCTTGAATTTACTATTTAAATCATGTATTGAAATAAAGCCTGGGAAAAAAACGAAAGTCGACTGAATGCTGTGTAAATAGAACGTTGCTGAGATAGTATGATCATGTGAAACTGACAGTGAAGAGAGAATTATAAAGAAAGTGTTGCAGGCAGTAGAGACAGAGGGCGTTCGCAAACGACCTGGCATGATCAGATAATGAAATTGTGAAGAAAAGCACTCTTGAAAGATTCAACAGCCATAATTGTATGAAAGTAGACGAGGCAAGAGTGGTGCCAGTACAGAATGAGGCATTCCATCCTATCTGCCTACTCCTGCGACCATTTTTGTATTCTACTATGCTACTATACTACAAATATGTAATAAACACAAATACAAAATCACAAACAAAATAAGGAAAACTGCCTACATATTTTTTAGACTCAGAAACATCTTATCACCTACATATCTGAAAATAATATATTACGCGTTTGTACAGTCACATTTGCAATACGGTATTATTGGATGGGGAGGTGCATATAAAACTTCAATGTCACAATTAGAAATCACTCAAAAAATGATAATAAAAATTATTCTAAAAAAAAACATGTAAAATTGTTGTATCTTTTTAATCGTTCATTATACAATGTGAATGTTAAAAACCACTATTACTTTGTAATAATTACATTTGTTATTAATTTTCCTTTAGCATGTAATCCATTATAATATTACGTTTCCCCATCTAAGTCTGTGACTTTCGGATGTCAGCTTCAGTGGTGTCATTGTGGCTGTTTAATATATCTAGGTTAATATTAGGTACTAAAATGTTTTCACTTTTATATTTTCAATAACAGTATATAAATATATGATATATTCGCGAAATT
Organism: Eubasilissa splendida; assembly: GCA_031772225.1. Classification (NCBI taxonomy): domain Eukaryota; kingdom Metazoa; phylum Arthropoda; class Insecta; order Trichoptera; family Phryganeidae; genus Eubasilissa; species Eubasilissa splendida. Next base: position 20,786,389 of record CM062864.1, read on the forward strand.
GTATTACGGCTGACAAATATATAAGCATCTGTCATCCTGCCATCTCATCCATGTCTCATGTTCATATCACGTCGAACTCTATCGTCATAGTTTCTTATCTATTGTAATTAACTAACTAACTTACCATCACGCCGTTTCCCCGTGGGGGGGGGGGTAAGCAGAGAGGATAGAGCGCCACACTCGTCTGTCCTGTCACACAATTCTCACCTCATCCACATTCATACGTCTTCTCATACAAGCTAGCCGATTGTTGAGGCTTCTAAGAGAACCATCCTTATTACATATTAATGTTTTCGTATTTTTAAGATTTTTTTAAGTGTATATATATATATATATATTTCAAAGTTAATACGTAAGAACACCGTTTGAACAATTTCAGGGATAGCAATACAAAATGCTGTATATTATCGGCTGTCGCCGATTGCTTTTCTGTTAAAGCGGAAAGCAATATTTTTTGCTGCTAGTAAAAATATACACACACTATTAAAACTTTACATAAAGGTAATGCATTAAATAAATATATATAGAGATATATATGGCTAAAACTTAATTCATATATTACGTATGTACAAAAAAGCTTTAAAAACATCGAAGAACCCTCCCTTGTCAAGATAACGAGTTCAAAAATGAAAAAAAAAACTATAAGCAGTTAACATGTTCGGATCCATTTCATTCTTAAAACACTTGAACCATATTCAGACCAGAAACGACTTCAAAGTAATTTTTAAAAAAAATCATGGATGCAAGGTGCATAATTCTTTTTCATTATCTTGTCAGTTTCTCAGAAAAAAGAATTAGTTATAAGTGACTTAGATTAGAAGTCAGTTGCATATCTACATATTTAAGAGGGTTGAAAATTAACGGTTCGCAGATGTGAACCATGTCTCATGTTAAATAATCTTTCTTAAGTGAGCAGGACCACTAAAGTAGGTTTATTAAGGAAAAATAATTTTTGTGAAGTTGCATTTTTCAGAATATAGTTTTGAATATAGTAGATATATTAAATACTAATTAAATGTATTAATTAGAAAAATATACAGATAAAAATTAATCTATATTTAGCTGTATTTTATATTGGTAAAACAGGCTTAAAATTTAATCTATGAGTAAAGGAGCAACAGAGATATTTGAATAATAGTGAGTGGTGTTATAAAATGGTCACGGTTTTAATAAAAATTTGGGATTGTCTATTTTGCATGTAAACGGTGTTGGTCATAAATGAAATAATTTGGAATCGTTAGAGATAAATAAAGCGCGTCATCAAAATCGTAATCAAAAAATGATTAACAATCAACTAAATTTAACTACAAGTCACATACAATTTTTTTTTCCAAAAAATAATACCTAAATTAAATTGTTATTTAATTTAGATACCTACTAAATTTATTTTTTAAATTATTATTGTTCTATACAAATAGACTCTGTTAAAGAAATACTAACATATGTTTTTAATTAGTAAAATATTTTTCGAAACCGTTAGATGTATTTTAATTCATTAAGTGGTTAATAAAATAAAGTTAAAAATCTAAAATAAATATAGTTTTCTGTACATATTTATAGTTTATTCATTAAATTTATATTAAAGCAGATTTATTTATCTGACTTGTCTTTAGTGCCACAAGCATTATGTTATTGTCATTATTATCTTGGCATCTGATTACCGGACGGACTAATTCTTGATTGATCAACAAGGACTTCTAAGTGGTGCTGAAGCGATGCAAGACTGGAAAAGGTGGAAGCTAGTCGAGACTTTGAACCTCCTGATGCTACTAGGATAAGGAGATGAAGATTATAAAGGTCAAGATGCACAAATCTCTCCGTTCTACAGGAACTAAACATCAAGGATAAACTCTCAACCATATGCCTAAAATGAATCCTTCAATTGTGTGGGCATCTTGCAAAAAGAGAAGATACCTCAGAAGGGAAGAGGAAGATCTGCCACTGACCAAAAAGCAACAGACACTTATTTGTTGACAGTTCTCAGATTTTTGGGTTGTCAAGAAAAGTGATAGAGAGGGCAGGAGTTCATGAAGATCATAATCTTCAGTCATGACTTGGATGATGGATATTAACCCTCACCATAATTTTTAACCAGACCACAACCAATTTGACGAGAAAATATGTTAAGCCTCGAATATTTAATAACCCTTACCCCTACCTTCTTTGTCTCCAGTAACCTTTTATTAGTCTTTACAATTACGATTACACCCACCCTGAGCCGGAAGCACCCTTGTGCAATAATTTTGTATCCCCTCCCCATCAATCTCCAACGCAATCATAGCCACGGTACTAGGGTCTTTCGAAGAACCACCTCTAGTATTAATAATAATAGGTTAGCTGCTTTCATTTTTGATTTTAAACTTTATGTGAATTAAAACTCTGTAACCTATTTTTGTGTTTTTATAATAAATAATAATAATGGGTAATAAATTTTACCTCTAAGGCGCTTTACATATAAACTGTTTATAGTTCTACAATTATCTTTGTTTTATGAAATGAAAAATCGTTATTTTCACTTACGGAAATGACTTTTTGAAAAGGTGCGTTTTTAGTTTTTTCTTAAATAAAGTCATTGATGCACTGTTTCTTATGACGGAGGGCAAAGAGCTCCACGCTTTTGGGCCTGCCACCGCAAATGCCCGTTCACTAAATATAGACTTCTGGCAACGGTTGGTCGGTTCTACAACCCTTCCTGCAGCTGAAGTAGAGGCTGACCTGAGAGTTTGACGTCTACTATTGAAAGTGTCTGGAATACGATGTTCTTGAAGATACAGAGACGCCATCTTGTCGCCTTGTACATCAACCAGTACAATTTAAATTCAACTCTTTCAGGTAATCGAAGCCAGTGTAGCTGATGTAAAAGTGATGTTATATGAGAGAATTTGGAAACTCCATATATTATCCATGAAGTTGCATTTAGAATATATTTTAATCTATTCAGCTGAAATATTGGCAGGCCAACATAGATGCTGTTACAATAGTCCACACGTGACACCACAATGAGTAGACGGGCTGCCTCAAGAGGAAGGTGTCTCCGAATACTTTTAATCTGTCTGTCTGACTGACAGTTTTACTGATTTGTGTATTCAATGAAAAATCTGAATGAATGTGCACGCCCAACAACTTAACTGCAGATTTAGCATTTGCAGAGATTGATTGATTGTAGGTGTTGCTGTCCATAGTAGTTCTGTTTTGGATGAATTAAATGTAAGTCTAATTTGTGTCATCCACTCGCCTATTTTATCTTCGTATCTTGCCTTTAATACCTTTGTCTCACACGGCTTACAGACAAAATACATTTGTGTATCGTCTGCATAATCCTGACGATCAACATCTCTTTCTGAAGTTTTCCGGTATCATCAATAGTATTTTCGCGTCCCTTAACCGGTCCACCACGTATCGTACCACAGGTTGGGAACCGCTGACCCAAACAATGAATTAGTTAATATAATATAATACAAAATTTTATTGAAAGCAAACAAAACATCACATTATCACTAATGTACTATTTTTTTTGTTAATTCACAATCTTTGATTCTGCAAATGTTAAGTATCATAATATGAATTTAATATTTTTTTTAAAGGTTTATTTAGATTCTGATCGTATAGACGGCATTAACCCAGTCCGATAAATGAATTCATCAAACCAATAGTTATTTTTAAATATATGCGTTGAAAATTTTAGTTAATTTTAAATGGGTAAGTGTTTAGAGTGTTTCAGATAGAGCTCACTGATAGGGGTGCAAGAACTCTACTCTTATCGCTGCGACTTGAATTTAAGTGCCTTTGAAATGAAGCAAATTTTTGAAAGGCCATGATTTATGGGAATAATAATACCGTTAGAAATAATAAAAATCTTAAACATTTAAGAGGGTGACAGCCATTAAGATAAGGATTTCTGGGACGTGAGAATGTTCTGAAATTAGAAATAGAACGCATACGTTATCTAAGACTTGGAACCATTTACTAACACGCAATTGAAATTATTAAAGCTTTTATTGAAAAATAATATACCATAACAGTCGTAAACACATCTGAAGATTAAGTAAATGATTTATTTTATAATATAATTGAAGTTAGTTGAGACATTCATAGAAACACATTATATCTTAATTGGAAATAAAATAATTTATTCATATTCAGGCATTAACATAATTTGTAAAATAAAAATGAGATGAGACACAAAAAAATGTAATAATGTAGTTCTATAAAGAGATAAATTTACAGTAAAAATGTCGACTACCTCCGCATATTTATTCCCTAAAAAATGCAATCTGGAGACTGCGGAGTTAGCTAATGCATGTGTTCTGACATTACCACTGTAATAAAACAATGAATTGTGTCTCGATGACCTCAGTGGTGCGTGAAAGTCAAGCAGACCAACAATCTGGGGGCAGTCTATCATACCATTGATGATCCTGTATAGAAATATAAGGTCGGTCATCGTACGTCTCACTGATAAGTTTAACAATTTCAGACGGCTAAGGAGATAATCATAATTGATATATTTAATTTAAAATAATAAATCGTAGAAACTTTCTCTGGATTATTTCAACCGCCATCGATTGAACAATGTAGTGAGGCGACCATGTGACCGAATTATTTAATGTCAGATTTGATACAATATTAGATAGTCCTTTATATGGAATAAAGGAATCTGAAGACAAGAGAGAGATGATTGTTGCCTATAAGATGTAAATTAAATGTAAAAAATTAATTAATTACTAATTATATATATACACATATTAAATACATTTTATCGAAAGATATTGTTTTTGCGCTACCGGGATTCGAACCTAGATCTCTATTTCCAATCCGTGGAAGGTACATTACCAAATATGCTACAGCGCCAGCGCCAGTACCTTTTGTGACAAATTTTCGAACCTATATGTTATACTTTTTCAAATTAATACATCTGTCATTCCATTGTTTGAAAGCCATCTACATTGTTTTTACGGAATCTGAAATACCTTCGAGTAATCCGATAGCAAACGCCAGAATTATCAATTCATTTTGATTAAATTTTATGTGAACATATCTATAATTAATACATTAAATTAGTATTTAAAATATCACAGACCTATGTTCCGAATAATTACAACTTCACAATAAGAATGTGTTCTTCTTAATAAAAAAATAATTCACTGAAAATCTTTTTCGAAAATACTGAATATATGGTAAATAAAATGTGACATACACGAAAAAAATAAATTAACGTATTATGTTACGTAATCTAATGTTCAGTGACTCCCACTTTCCCTTCCCTCCCTTGCCGCTAGCGAGCGGTTAGTCGATCGGCGACCTTGAATCGGAACGATTAAACGCTGTTATTTATAATTGGTGAGATGGTGTTGTAATTCCATACAATCCACAGCATCCATAGGTGATTGAGAGACCCAAGAGAAGCGGAATTCCCCTTTTTTGTATTTCCGGCACCGAAGGTGCGATTTCATCACGTATATTAAATAATGTATTTATAATCTGTAGGATTAAGATGGGTTCAAATCAAATATGTAACTGTGACATCATTGAAAAATCGAATGTGTTAATTTATCTCAGATTAACTATTGATGAAAATTTACGTTGGGTTCCTCGTATCGATCGAGTAAGCTCCAAAGTGAGAAAATTAATTTATATTTTCAAAATTTTACGCAGCTATATGAATATTACTTTATTAAAAATAGTATACTATTCACTTTGCGTGGGGCGGTGCAGCTCTTACTTCAATGGATTCTCTAATTAAGGCTCAAAAATGGGTCATCGGAGTAATAAACAAGAGGTCATTTAGACACAACTCTGAAGAACTCTTTAAATCCTTTCATGTTTTGGATATGACAATTGTTTACCAGAGCAATCTTAAAACTATTTAAAAAAAAAACTTTACTTCCTCGATCCGATCCAAAGGAAACCAGGAGCAAAGCCTTAGGATACTACTAAGCGCCAAAATTTAATACCAAATTCGCTCAACATACTTTCTTATTTTGTGCTCCGAGAATATTTAATAAATTGCCGCTAGACTTTAAAGGGTTTAAAGTGATTAATGACTTCATACCAAAAATAACAAAGTAGAGAGCAAAATTAAACTAATTTGTAATTTGTTCTAACCTAACTACCCACACATTCTTGTCACCGACTATTGTATATTAATGACATAAATATTTTTATAACTTTTTTTCAATATCTTTTTATATCTTCTGATTATACTTTTTTCACATAACTTTTTATGTCTCACTTAAAACTGTACAGGCAATTGCTTTAGAACAGACTACGTCTAGTAAAACAATTACCTTTATTTTTTCATATGTACTATTTGTGCTACCAAAAGTAAATAAAAAATAAAATTTAAAAAAATTAAAATGCATTAGAGGGGATTTTTAAATAAATTAGATCTGCATAAATTTATAAAAAAATATAATAATAAAGTCGAATAATTTACCATTTTATTTTATATAGAAAGTTTTTTGAATAAATTTACATTAGTATCTACAAAATGATAAAATTAGGTAGGTACACGAAGCTATATAATAAAATCGTCAGATTGTATAATGTCCCTGAACGTACTTTGGGAGATTTTAGTTTATTGCCGTATTAAATGTCACTGCTCTACAGATACGTTTTATTATGCTAGTGTGCTGTTAATACGTGTAACGCCGTAGATAAGCTTGGACATAAAAGTGTAGCCACTATGCTATCTAAAACTTAACACTTTTTTATCTGTAAAACAATTTTTTTTAAATTGCATTCAGTTTAATCTCTGCGTTACATATCAAATTACTCATTTTCAGACAATCGTGATTTGTCTTTCGGATATATACATCTTACCCCATAGATTAATCACGTAAGAAAGAATCTACATTCTTTATCCTCTTAAAAACACGTGTCATGTTGCACATTTACTGTAAAATATCAACACGCTTACGAGAATAATAGCCAACAAAAAAAGTTATTTATTTGTTATAAAGTGTTGTAGCTTAAGCCTGAGTGATTTAATGTCGACAGCATTCAGTCTACTTTTGTTCCTCTTCTGCCAGGTCCAGGCATCATTTTCATACATCATTATTAGTACCAGGACTCTATTGCTAGTCTTGCCTCGGTTGACAAGTTCTTATTAGGTATTATTCCTGATTAAGGACAGCATATTCTTATTGTGAAGTTGTAATTGTTCAGAACATAGGTCTGTGATGTTTTAAATACTTATTTAATATATATATATTTATAATTAATACATTAAATTAGTATTTAAGATATTGTTACGTTCAAAGTGCCGTTCGGTTTACTCATTCCTTACGATATATCTATTTCTCAGCCTTTCCGTTTCTATATAATAAAATTAAAAATCAATTAAATTTTAGAAGCGAATTCCGATCTACAAGATATAGAGATCAAATATACCGCAACTCAAAATCAATATATTTATCAAGGTATCAATTTTTTTAACAATCTCTCCATCACAATTAGAAAAATTACGGACTATCATAAATTTGTAACTGAAGTTAAAAAAATATGTACACAGACTAACTGAAACATAAATTAACTCGAATATACTCCTTCTCTATACACAAGTCTTACTCTCATAGAGAAGAAACAAATGTTAAAAGATAATATTAATTAATATTCATAATATTGATTAATTTAATTGCTCTGTTTATTATTTAAATTATTTAATTATTTAAAATTTGTCTTTTCCATTACTGTGGCAGTAGCTGTGACTGCGGCCTCCATCGATTTATACTAATATTAACCCACTATTACATGTATAAATACTTAATTTAACTAAAACCTTATTTCGTACATATGCTAATACCAGGGGCGTGCAGTGCATACATAAAAGTATTACTAAAAATTCTGGGAATTAATTAACTGGATTAACATAAACGAAAACATTATTTTACAAATAGCGCCATCTGTGTACCAGTAGAGACTTTCATTGCTCAGTTCCAAAAACTACCACGACAACTCACCGGCGTATTCATGGCGTTCTTTCATATTCGCCACATTGAGCTATTCACATGACTCTGTTCTGTCTTTAGGCTAGTGAATTACTCAAGTCATATAAATGGCTATTGGCGTTTCGGTTGATCCGTTTTGTATGGTATCGTTACCTATGCTGTAATGTAACAGAATAATATTAAAAAGGGTCGCAACTGCGTGCAAATCATTGAAGTGTCTATTTTCTATTTTACTAATTCGCAAATTTTACTATATTACTGTTTTTAGCGTGTTGATTTAATGATTGTTCTCTAAATTTGGTTCACGGATTAGTTTTTGATTTGGGAGAAACGAGAAGCAATTTGAAGAACTATTTCCTACGTTAACTTTTAATAAAAATTATTATTTCCTTTAGTTATTACGTGAAGGATTTTCAAACAATAAATGAATCATGTTCAGTCATAAAAAGTGTTCTTAAAAAAGTCCATACATTTTTTATATGGGTAAGAAGATATTATTTTACGTTAAAACTTAAACTTTAAAAACACTCTAAAATTATAAATAATTACGCGGTTGTGTCATGTGAACGACGGATTTATTTTGTCTAAAGACGTCGGTTAAACATGATTACATATGATTGTATAATACCATTAGTAACAGCATAACTTAAATCTATGCATACTGCACGCCACTGGCTAATACTAAATAGTGCCCATATAAATAAAATTTAACTTAAACTATTAATTTTGCCTTCAAAAATTATTTTGCGAAACAATATTGGAAAATAAACATTGGATTAACTGCCGAAATCGAAATGTAATTTGGGATTAGTCGCCGATCCAATCTAAACCCAATTAACCTTGAATTTAGAATTAGCCACTTTGTCTTCCTTACTGGTAGCCAGTTTGAGTCTTGTTCAAACCTCCGTGTCTCCTCGCTAAACCTCCTCAGACATCTTGTACAGATTTTCTCTCGCTTCGGATAAACTTTATTTTAACTTAAAACCACACTTTGATCCGATCGAGAATAAGTTAAATTAACTAGTAACAAGTTTATTTCTTAATTAAAACACATTTTAATTTTAATTAAAACATAAGTAACAATTTCAGAACACAGTTCTGTGATATTTTTGAATTAATCAAAATCTATTTATCGAAAAATATCGGAAAACGAACGATGTATTTTCAATAAAAATCTCTCATTTAATCCAAATTTAATAAAATGGATTGATTTAATTCTGGCGACTCCTAGCGTATTCAAAGGTATTTAAAAAATGGATAATAAATGTATCAAATATGAATTAAATGTATTAATTGGAAAGATATACATATAAAATCAATTTTAACGAAAAATATTGATGTTGTGCCGCCGGGATTCGAACCTTGATCTCTTTCAAAACCGGGGAAGGTGCATTATCCAACTATGGTACAGCGACTTTTCAAACCTATATATTACCTTTTTGATATAAATACATTTAATCATTCCATTATTTGAAAGAGCAATCTATCTTATTTTTACGGAATCTCAAATACCTTTGAGTAATCTGATAGCAGTCGCCAGAATTATCAATTATTTTTTATTAAATTTTTATAACATTTAATTCATATTTAAAATATCACAGACCAATGTTCTGAATAATTACAACTTTACAATAAGAATGTGTTCTCCTAGTAATATGTGTATCATTTACAAAAGACTTCATAATTTTTCCGGGATCTTAAATGGTCAATATAGTGAAATTAGTAAAAGTTCCAGGTTCGTATCTCGGTGGTAACCAAAAATATATTTTTTTGATATCTTTTTAATTCATTTTTATAAATGCTCTAGTGTAAATATGTACCTATTAATCTTCATCTTCTTCTTCAGACTACATTTGGACGTTGATAGATAAAGGAGGTCAATCATCTATACCATCTGTCCTCCGCATCCAGCTGCTTCCTACGATTATTCTTACTACGAGAAGAGGGATAACCTACGTTTCGGCTTTCAGTACAGGGCCTCTGTTCTAGTACATTTTTACTCCAAGGGTCATTTCTTCGGTTTATGTGACAAGCCCAATACCATTTCTATTTTTTATCCGGACACTACATCTTATACATTCGTTCTGCTAAAATCAACACTACGCTTCTCTATACAAGCACAGACTTCCGACAGATGTGTAGTAAGACAATAAAATTATTGTAAATACTTATTAAATGTATTAATTATAAGGATATAGATGTAAAATCAATTTTATCGAAAAGTATTGTTGCTGCAACCAGAATTAGAACCTGGATCTCTTTCCAAACCAGAGAAGGTGCATTATCCAACTATGCTACAGCGACATTATTTTTGACGACAAATTTTCGAACCTATATGTTACACTTTTTCAAATGAATAGATCTATCGTTCGATTATTCGATAGAGCCATCTACTTTATTTTTACGGAATCTCAAATACTTTTGAGTAAACCGTTAGAAAATGCCAGAATTAACGATTCATTTTTATTAAATTAATTAGTATTTAAAATATCGCAGACCTGTGTTCTGAATAATTACAATTTCGCAATGAGAATGTGTTCTCCTAATAATAAAATTATTGTACCTACAACAGATATTGTTGTATATCATAATTTAAAAAAAAAAAAAATTAATTCTTGTTTTTTTCTCTCCAACAAAATGACATATTTTTTATTAAGGAGAACACATTCTTATTGTGAAGTTGTAATTATTCAGAACATAGGTCTATGATGTGTACTTCTTCGGAGTGGAAATAGAGATAGAGAATAAGAATGTGTTCTCCTTAATAATATAAGATGTATCAATGTGTCCAAAATTTAATAAAAATGAATTGATAATTCTGGCGTCTGCAGTCGGCTTACTCAAAGGTATTTGAGATTCCGTAAAAACAATGTAGATGGCTTTCAAATAATGGAACGACAGATGTTTTTATTTTTAAAAAAAAAGTGTAACATATAGGTTCGAAAATTTATCATGAAAAATACTGGCGCTATAACACAATTGGTAGTGTACTTCCCCGGATTCGAAATAAAGATCCAGGTTCAAATCCCGGTAGCACAAAAACAATATTTTTCGAACAAAATTGATTTTATACGTATATATTTATGATTAATACATTAAATTAGTATTTGACATATTTTTCTTTACGAAAAGATATGTTAAATTATTAATAATTAATATTTTTTAATTTTTGATCAAGTGTCTTAAATTTATCGGTTTCTGCACAGTTCCAGGATCGCGATCCAACTAGGTAGGTGCCTCTCGCTTGTTTAATGTTTGTTTTCCTTAAATGTGACTGAACGTCAAAACCTATCCACGGATAACTTTGTATAACCGGTGGCGCTCACGTGTTTCACTTTACGTGAGGGAAATTAATCTTTTCACCGATTCAAGGCGATAACAAAGGTATTTCGGACAAAAATAAGCAAGACATTTGACAATATTTACGACTTAATGGAGCGATTAATATAAATGTTAAATTATATTAAAAATACATTTATCATTCATTTTTTACAGGTTATTTAACTTTGTTTATTTACTTACTTACCATCATGCCGGGGTAGGCAGAGAGGATAGAGCGCCACACTCTTTTGACCTGACACACAATTCTCGCCTCATTCACATTCATGTAAGTTCGACGATTAGTGAGGCTTCTAACAGGTCCGTCCTCCAGTATCTGGTTTACCTGGTCGTGCCAAGTCTTCTACGGACGTCTTTTACTTCTGGTGCTATCAACACTTGCGTCATATATCTTTCTTACTATTCTCTCCTCATTCATCTGTTCCATATGACCAAGCCACCTAAGTGATATTTTCTTAATCTTACTCACTATACTAAGAACAGCTTTACATTATTTCCTTATTCTTCACTCTGTCATGAATAGATCTGCCACATATATGCCTAAGTGATCTCATTTTCACTGTATTCAGTTTACTTTTGTTCTTCTTCTACCAGCTCCAGGATTCACTTTCATACATCAGTGTCGGTACCAGGACTTCATTGTGAACCGCTAGTCTTGCCTCAGTTGACAAGTTTCCATTAGCTATAATTTCATTCAAAGCGCCGTTCATTTTATTCCCTGCGGTCACCCTCCTTTCGATATCTTTCTCTGTCTTTCCGTTTCTATCGAACATACTTCCCAAATACACAAACTCATCTACCTGTTCCAAACACTCATTTCTCCCTCTCTTCTTCAAAAAATTACCGACTGCCACTGATGTAGCATAATCGATTAATGCATTTTCCCCGGATAGGAAGAGATCCACGTTAGAATACCGGTAGCAACAACAATATTTTTCGATAAATTGTTTTTATATGTATATCTTTATAATTATTACATTTAATCCATTTACTTCTTCAGGATGTCAGATTAACTGATAGACGATTGATCACTAATTATGACATCCTAAGAAGGAAATAATTTTATCCGAAACCGGTTAATGTTTTAAATGACTTATTAAGTATTTTAGATAAGATCATTTATACAAAAATTATCAAAATTTCATCAACACATATTTGTGAAGCGCGACATCTATTTTTAACAAATTTTACCGGAGTTTAGTTTGGCAATATATTGTGGCTGGACGGGATGAAATTGAGCGTTCAAAATAAGGTCAAATACTTTGGCCATATATTCAATGAAGATGGAAAAGACGATGATGATATAGAACGGCAGAGGAGACAGTTGAGCATTCGTGCAAATATGCTGTCACGGCGTTACTACCGATGCAGTAAGGAGGTGAAGAGCATCCTGTTTAAATCCTTCTTCACCAGCATGTATACCTGCGAGGTACAAGCGAAATACAATGAAGTGACGTATAACCGTCTCCGAATTCAGTACAACAACTCATACAGAATACTGTTCGGATCGGCGCGTTATTGCAGCGCATCTACAATGTTTACCGAATGCCGTATACATGGATTTGTTCCGCTTCTGAGACATTGAGTTGCTGGCTAAAGCTGCGGCTGGAGCTCAGCACCAACTCTCTGGTGCAAGTGGCGTTCTCATGGAAAGCTGGTTCCCTGACCAGAGAATGGTAGCGCCTACAAAATAGCTACATATACAACAATGGCCGTGACTGAAGTAGTTATATATGTAATATTTATAATTTGTGTGTATATATGTGTGAACTTTTTTTATTTTTTTATTTATTAATATTTTCCTTGGTTTTCTTTTTCATTGCGTTATATTTATTTTATAACCTTTAATGTATAACATAATATGTATTATCTCTATGGCGAATCAATTTAAAAAAAACCTTATTACGCTTGAATAAACACATTATTATTATTATTTTTATTATTGTTATACGTTTAGTAATCTATCAGAGCCTTCAGAGCCTATGCTTAGGAGATATTACTAACAACCCACTGAGCATCTTATTATTAATATGGATTATCCGAAATTCAACAGTTATTCAAATTTGCAACCTGTCATTACAAAAATGTGTCATAAATACTCAACTAATCGTGATGAAATTTGGTACGTGTATGCTGTGATAATAAAGCAACCACATAAGTTACTAAATTTTCAAAAATTTTATTAAAGGATAATTAAAAATACATTTTTTCACCTTTTTTGCTGAAAATCATAAAAGTTTTTGTGAAGTTGCATCAAGAAGCCTTCTCTAATATGTCGTATTCCATCCTAATTTGTTTTATTTTATTTTATTCATTATGGGAGGTCAAATATTACATTGTATATTTTATTGAGAATTCCTTTGCATAAACCTGACAGCAATCTGAGATTGTAATAAGAGAAACTTATAACAGATCATATTAGCCTTACGTGACTGCAATTGCATACAATCACAAGCACGTACAGCCTCGCGTCGTCAGCAGTAATACGATGGTGAATTATGACATAGGCATCTTGGTGTCAGGTGTCACCAAGCGGTGTATAGTATTACCGCTGATATCTCACGATTGTCACCCGATCTCAGTAGTTTCCAATCTCTGTTGCATAATGGCGTAGTATTTAATATACCTGATTTTAATCTTAATTAGTTTGATGTATCGCACAGGATTAAGAGGTCGCCGAAAAAGTGACGCCAATAAAGTGATGTGGTAATGTTAAGTGTCACCTGCCCATTCTTTCCACGAGTCAATTATTTAACTTTATTATGCGGGAGCCATCCTTCTCCGAATTTGATATTGTATTGTTATCAATTGTTAATGTACTGACCACTGTTACAGAACACTATAGTACTTTACTATCCTTTGTAAACGGTTTTGTATTGAAACCTCACTTGATATTTGCAACTCAAATACATTGCGTAAGAATGGGGGTAAGAACAAATATGGGGTCGTTTTTAACAATATGAATGAATAATTGTATTGTTTGCAACGAAATAAAAGGAATCATTCTGTGGGCAGGAATTGATTCTCGATTTTGTCACCGGAGTGTCATGACATGACATATTTCTGTGTTTCATTTACGCGTAGGGAATTTCAAAAAAAAGTACATTACATTGTACTAAAGTTTCAATTTATTATGAATTATCTTCGATTCTGGATATACATTTTTCAAACACAAAACAAAGATTGTCAAAAATTTTAAATTGGGAAAAATGTAAAAATAAAAATATTGGTTGGTAAATATTTCAATTATTTAATACGTATACAAATAGGTAATTAATTAGTTAAATAACTTGAGTCTCGTGAACATTTTGTTTTAAACACAAGTATTATATATTATAGTTGATAGTCATGTTACATTATAATTAGTAGTATTGTTGTGGATGGTAATATTTATTATCGGTTTAATTTAGAAAAAAAGCTAAAAATATAATTAAAATTGATTAATTGCTCGCGGACACGCCGGTTGAGAATCACTACCCTATATCTGACCCGAATGCCACCTGGGCAGGTGTTAAATATCATATATTGTATCAAGTAAACCACTTTAAAAAATGTATAAATAAGTGGTTTATCAAAAACATTTTTTAAAATTAATTATACAAATGTACAATTTAGATTTTGTAATGATTTAATTCTTGATAAGAGAGACCTCTGACGTGGAGTTTCTATTTTTGCATATATAATGTTTTAATTGAGGTGTTGGGGTTGGGGATCTGAGACTAATCATCGCAAAAATCACTAGTCATGCTGACGGGTAATTTACTGATTATTATTCAACCCTTGGAGGCTATTCTGTCGTTAGACAAATACTTTTTAGTGTCATATTTTTGTAAAATAAATAAATTTTCATTATTTGTTATATGTCAAAATATATATTTTATAAAATCACATGATTGATAGATAACGTCGTGTATAATGTAATAAGTAATCTTTTTTTTTAAATTTGTTGTTTTATATCAAAATATAATGCGATAATATTAACTTTTTTACACCTTCATAATTATCGGTAAATTACCGGTAAACCGGTATTAAATTCAGAATTTAATGATTTACCGGTAATGCCGCTTTCCGGTAAATTTGCATGCTCATTCCCATCTTACTGGTAGTTTATATGGATTTTATACTGGAAGAAATTTTCGACAACCTGGTTCTTTTCCATTCAAAAAGTTCTGTTAGAAACATAAAAGGTGGTAGCCTATCGAGGCAAGGTCCGGGGAGTAAGGTGGATGTTGTAAAACCGACCATCCGTGCCCAAGAATTTTTTCTTAAGTCACCCTTGATGTGTAAAACAATGATGTTTTTTGCAATTAACGAGTGCAGGGTGCTTTTTGTGGAGTTTCTATTGAACTCTTTGATGCTGTTGAACGTATGTATCTGCAGTAATCGCTAAATTTGAATTCAACATCTCATATACCTCGACGATCCCACGAATCTTATTTCTGGTAGACTGCCCGATCGGTTATTAGTCCTTTACCGTATTCACTGCAATTTTTTTCAGCTATGTAGCCGTAGCACTATTGCCTTGTTTGAATTCGCAAAATATCGCATAATGAATATGCACTTTTTAACACTCCTCTTTAAGGGTCAGGACAACAATTTAATATAACGTGCACCACACAAAACAGTTATCAAAAGACTAACAGAACGTCTCGTCTATCCCATTGACTCATAGTGAGTAAATAAAAATAATAAATTGTGTCTACCTGCACCGGAAGTTATTTATGGCTCGCCCATCTTTTTCCAGGACCGGTTTAGAATCTGGGGCTCTCTTATTGGTCTCACTCATCAAAGCTAATAAAAATACGCTACTTTAATTCAAGTACATATTTAAGTATAAGCAAAATGAAAAAGGAGAAGAAATTCAATAAGGTTATTAACAATTAAGATTTAAAATTTAGACTCTCAAGCGTCCCTTAAGTGCTACCTTTATTCATAAAAAAATATATAAATCCATAAAACATAGTTTTATATAAAGATGGAAAACTACGGTGCAGTAGTTTAATGCAGATCCATTCATTAAAAAAACACTCCCAAAAGAGCGACAGTGGACGAGACACATGCACCCATGCACCCATGCAGGCCGGCCTAACTACCCACCTAACGAGCTCCAACGAGTCATCCATACTCCAAAAATTCCTTATATAAAACAATATTCGTCTCATAACTTAAAACTCTACCTGAGATATATACGTATATAAATATCATAATAATAATAAAATGCGTTATTTCAGTTTCTTTATAAATTTATTAGTTCTCATTTCGCCATTAGAAATCCGGTCAATATAATTACAACTCCCCGTTTCTCGTCCTATATTTTCGGCAAATTGTGTTGTATTCGAATAAGGACGACCCACGATTACGACAAGGAATAAATAAGTGGGTAAATATCACCGCAACCAGATGTCGCAGGACAAAAGGACCTGAATAAATAATAGCTTCCTTCCACATTTAATTTCTCGTCCCGCGTCCGGACAAAGCGGCCATTATGCCCACGGTCTCAATCGGACAGATTTCAAAATGGCCCGTGAGGCAGAATGAATTATATATTTAATACCGACAATACGGCTGCCGGGGGATAAGATTACACTTTATATCGAAACAAATGCGACCGGGTGACGTGTCGGATCGTTCAGATTACGGATTATTTCCAGCGGCGGTGCGGCTGCCCGGGCAGCCCGTCGTCCTGGGCTAACCCGCCGCTTGCCCGGCATACATTTCACTAACTAAAACAAAACGTCAATTCACTTCACCGATTTCTTCCTCTATTTTGGGAGCGCATGACCTCCATAGCTTCTCTCTGACTGCCTTCTGGAATCAATATGAAAACTAGCCTCACGTCGAATTGATACGGTGAAAATAAATATTGTATAGGTATGGCATTGGTACGATGATCCGGAGCCAACAACCAAATATAATAAAGATTTGTTTTAAATACTAATTAAACGTATTAATTAGAAAGATATACACATAAAATCAATTTTATTCGAATATTAATTCGAACCTGGATCTCTTTCCAATCCGGGGAAGGTGCATTATCCAACTATGCTACAGCAGACGGTACTGTTAACGACAAATTTGCGAACCCATATGTTACACTTTTCAAATTAATATATCTATCGTTCCATTATTAAAAAGCCATCTACTTTGTTTTTATGGAATCTCAAATACCTTTATATAAAATCAATTTTATCGAAAAATATTGTTGTTACAACCGGGATTCGAACCTGAATCTCTTAAATTCTATCTATTTAAAATATCACAGACCTATATACTGAATAATTACAACTTCAAAACAAAAATGTCTTCTCCTGAATAAAGATTTGTTTGCCAATTGTGTCATATAGTAAAGAAAAAAAAGTTAACTATGACAGAAAGCTATAAGGCATTAGTTATCGGATCATAAATAATTCGAATATATTTTAAATCTTCAAATTTACAATATATTCTGTTAATCATTGCACGTGTTGCTTTGTTGAGTAGAATCAAAGCGGGAGTGGACAAGTCCTATTTTCCCGCAAAATGCATCTCGTATAAACCTAAGCCAAAAAACAAAATGCATTTTCAATAATATGTAATAATTAACAATCACATATTTACCGTATTATAAAATAACTAAACGTTACTTTTTTATAATTCATATTTTTGTTTATTTTTCACGTCATACTATTGAAAAAGTTTATTTCTTTGCCCCTGGCAAATTCTCGCTACGCCAGTGATCATTACGACATCTAATGGCTGATGCTGGATTCTGATGAAGCTAGATTGAAAGTAATTCAAACGACGAAACAATCACATTAATTTGTTAGGTCGTTTTATAAATTGAGCATTGGTTCTGGTAATAAGCAACCTGTAACATAATATAATTTGTAAAACATTTTTGTGAGCTTAAACTTTTAGTGAACATCTTTGTGATATCAGATTTTAGAGTGAAAAATAAAATTTTATAAATTTTGTGGTCAGACATAATAATACTGTATCTTTGTTGGCACGGATGTAAATTAACTGTTAAAAGACAAGTAAGTGTCAAGTTAAGTTAAGTGTTTCAGTATGAGATCCGTACCAAATTTGCAACAGCATGCTCCCTGTATGAAAATGTTGTGTTTATTAATGTGACCATGTTGTATGTGGACTGTATCGATAACAATAATGATTATTTGATGCAATCTGAATTGGATTCAAGAGAGGAATATTTGAAAATGGATCTGGCCTACCTTGATCTCGATCCTGGATTGGACGTCAAGTTTTCTAGTAAAGAACCGAGATATCACTGCACTTCCGGAGCTGTTTAGAACAACGCCTTTTCGTGATTCTAGCGTTACGCACGGCGCTACTTTCAGACGTTAAAAAAAAAGAACACAGATTTTGATGGTTCGGTACCGGATGGAAATTTATCCCCCCGTCGACGAAATCCCTAAGTAATTAGTTGGCAAAAGCGGGACAGGTATATATTGGAGTGACAAAATGTACAGGGAGTAGGTACTCGATATGCGTCAACATTATCGTTTTGAGTTTATTGATTCAAAATTCATGATTAGAGAACAAAACACTGTATTAACTGAGACCTAGCATTTGACACAAGGTGTTAAAACACTCGAGACAAAACCTTTAATTTACCTGGACTCTAATATAGCAGCTGCACGATTTTGGGCCTGCCATCGCAGGTCCACATTCTAAGTCTAATAATTATAATAATTAGATTAATTATAAGAATTGTCAATTATCTTATATTGGATAAACTAGAAGGAAAATACGCATACGAATAGAAGAACACATTAAGGAGACTTTATTCCTTCAGCATAAACTCAGAGATGGCTGACCATGCAAGATCTGAGGACATAATTTCGCCCATGACAACGTAGAAGTACTACATATATGGAAAATGGGGAGAAAATTATACATTATAGAAAATATAGAGATTAATATTAACAATCAAAATGCACCTAACATATAAACACCCTTATTATATCTCCTATTCTGTCCATATTGACTCCGCCCATAACCATTTACACTTTTCACCGAAACCCCCCTCTCCCCAATACTGTCCTCATACCCCCCCCCCCCTTAAATGCAGTTGATAATTTATCTTCTAGTTTTAAGATTTAGTTTATTACTGAAGATGATGCAGTAAGTGTCGAAAACGTTTTAATTAAAATGTAGTGTGAAGTAAACTTTAATAATTCTTTTTTTTTTTTAAATTGTTGTTGATTGACTTCTTAATTATAATAATCTAATGAAATACTACAATACCAAATGTTTTAATATTCTGAAATGACTTGGGCGCCAGAGACGGAAACTGTTGACTATAAATATATTATTTAATATTGAATAGTATTAGATTCCTCGTATCGCAGCAAGAGCTTACCGTCACAATAAATCCGTTAATTAAATTCTAAATCTCAAACTTTGCCGACAAAAAGTAAAAACCAAAACGGTTATCAAATTTCGAAAGCGCGATAACTTTGCAGACTGCCGAATCCCGACGGAATTCCGGCTAATTTATATTTAAAACGTCTCGAAAAAGCGGCAATGAAATATAATTTTGTAATAATAATAATAAATGTCAAAACCGATTTAGCCGCAGCTGGCATACCCCCGCCCCCCGCCCCCTACCCCACAAAATGGGCCTTCTACGATCTTGAAACCGCAGTTGTTTTTCGTGAAGTAATAAATTCTGGCATCTAAATGAGTTTGCATTAATATTGCGAGACCACATTAAACCTATGGTATCTTTACGATGTAATATCAGTAAGTTGCTTTTTATTGAACGAGCTGGTAATTATTTATTCGTCTTATTGCAGGTAGGTACTCAATCGACATTTTATATTTAATCTAGATTATAACATACTACTTTACATTAAAAAAAAATCTACTAAATCATCTAACGCCTGGACAGCCATAGTAAAAATCGAAAATTTTTGGTACGAATGAATCTTCTTCTTCTTGTGCACTGTTGACTACCATTGAACGAACATGACCGTATGAGGAATGAAAAGAACTTTGGATACTTTCAAGGGTGTGTGGGTGACCCGTTGGGAGATTTTGAGGCGAACAAATGTTGAAGATGTGTGAAGATTATCCGCCCTTCCTGTAACTTAGCATTGATTAAGTGTTCTTTTGATCAGATATCTGCCAATCCTGGTTTCCTAGCCGGAAGTAAATGTATGTATTTTTGTGCTTAGTCCATATATTTATTTTCCCTTTAGGGGAGTGATTTATGGTTTCTATCTTTACTTGTACTTTTGGTGTGCATTGTTTAATGTTTTCATATCTATATATGTGTAATAAATAAATATGTACTATGTTAATAAATTCTCTTTGATATGATCGCTGAATTGGACAGTGAATGGTGTTGGTCGCCTTTGTAGTACTATAAATTGCCAACTTGTCGGCGAATGAGAAGAACCGATATGGGATCTTTTATTTATATAACGGTCCTGGGTGGGTCCCATTCAGTGTTGGCTATCATTGCTTTGTTTACTGCCGCCTGAAAAAGCTCTGACCAAACAATTACCTCAGGTTCTCCAGCCCAGATGCTCTCCTTCTTACAAGTTTTCCCTATATTATGAGGTGCAATATCTCATCACATTTCCGAGATATTGAAGTTTTCATTGAAGGCTGAAATAAATTTGTGATAACATCAAGGATTATATAACGGTAGTACTAACAGCTCTTTTTTGTATTTTTTGATCTGATGTGTGTCGCCACAATTTACTAGTAGCGTACCTACGATGAGAAAGCACTCGCTTAGCATGTGACAAGTATCGATCCTGTTACTGGTAAAAGTAAAAATAAAAGACAAGATAATAGAGTATATAAATTTTTTTTTAAGTTTTCTAATGCGCTATTTCTAATTCAGTTGTCGTGACAAAATTTACTGGGCCGCTGAATAAATACATAATAATAAATAAGGGCGTGGTTTCAAAAATTCGTTTTTTTACTAAAATTTAGGTTTTTATTATGTGAGAATTTATGTACTAGATTTGACTCTTTTAAAAACAATTACTTAGATAGGATTTTTACACTAATGTAAAACTAATAAACTGAATGTTATTTGCCGTAATTAATAAAATACAAGCATTACAAAAAAGAATTAAATTCATTTTCCGCGTGCCACAAAATTGCTTTAATATAGAAAATTTTTGCATATACAACGAAATATATATTTTTTTAATCTTGAAACCAAGATTACGTAGACAAATCTGCATTGAACCAAATTAGCACAATGTTAAAAATTAATAAAGTTATAAACCATTCGATTTGCAGTACATAAGATTAATTTTCTACCTTTATAAAACATAGTGTTAGTGAATAATATACTATATTTACTTACATTCATTGAGGCTTCAGTTACTATTAAAAATAAATTTTTATATCAAAAACACAATAATTTCTTACTAAATAATATTTATATGGGTTTTAATAGGCAATTTTAAAATAATATTTTTGAAAAGGGAAGCCTTAAGGAAAACACATTTTTTTGTTATAAAGTTGCATTTTCAGAACAAAGTTCTTTGTTATCATAGGTCCAAGTTCGTATCCTAGTAGAAAAACATTTTTTTTTTCAAATATGTTTTTTTATGTATATCTTTCAAATTGATACATTTAATTTGTAATAAATACCAAAAAACTATGTTCTAAAAAAAATCTGCAACTTTACAATAATAATTTGTTCTCCTTAATTAATAAGTATACTAAATATTTTTCGATACATAAATTTTTTCTAGTTGATTCATTTAATTTGTATTAATATATATTCTACGTTAAAAATATACTTAAGGGTAGGTTTTTTAAATCATTACAAAATTTATATCACTGTACTTATAATAATAACGAAACGTGTATAATACTGTTGAAGGCTATTGCATCCACTCTCACACAGGAGCGAAGGCGATCTCTTCACTTCACGTACCGACGTCCGCCGCAACAGCAGCTTTCGAGACGCCTCCGATCTTCGATACATTGTTCGCTCGCTTAAATTCAATCTTCAACCTACATAATATGTTTACTTTAATAAATTCAGTGTCAACAGGAAACAGCTTCAACCCATAATATCTGCCCGCTTGTTACATCCACATCTTTACACAGTTCGACACGAGCATGAGGGTAGCGATTAATTTATGGAGCAACCGTACCCCTCACACCTTAAACCTTCTGATTGCTCTATCCGAGCCTAACACGCAATATAACATACAAGCCCTCATAATACTCGTATTATATAACCCTGCCTTACGTTACTGATTAATTAATATATAATGGTGTAGTGGTTAAGACGCTGGCCTAGCGATCTAGTAGTCGGGGCTTCGCGCCTCGTTCCGTAATACCAGCAAGTAAGTCCCATTTTCAAAGTTCAAGAGTTTAGCTTAGTTTGAAAATAGTAAGAATATTGATGTGACATGTATTCCGTGTACGTATTTCTATCTAAAAAAGAATATATATCGTACAAAATAAAATAAATTTTAATATTTTTGCCGCTTAGACGGCAGACTTAAAAAATAAAATAAAAATTTACATTATTCAAGACGCCAATAAAATTAACTCACTGTAGCAAATTCGTACCGAAGGCATAGTTCTTCTTCGGTATTTTTACAGCGAACTGTCAAAGTTTCAACAGGAATGACGAAGTTTCAGAATCCAGAGAAGGGTAGCATGAGGAGGTCAAATTAAAACTGTGACCTTTTGTGGGGTGGGACCGTGCTGGGTACTTGGTATCCCCTAACATCTGTCCGATACGTCACAAGTTTAAGGGGTCACATTACAAGAGGGTAGATTACAAGATCGTCTTTTGTGCATCGCTTGGATAACTAATTTAAGACAATATTTTACATTTGTTGATTTTTGCGAAATTTCAATTTCTATCAGGATCAACTAAAAGTTATTTTAAGACTAGTCTGAAATCAGGGCTGTAATATTATTAAGTTGGTAAGAAAATAAAAGCGTTTTTTTATGAATTTAAACCATTTTTTTTCTATAAGTGTCATTTCATCAGATTTTATCATTTGAAACGGTACACTACCAACTGTATAGACATGAACTAACGGAAATTCCTCTTTTCTATATTTTCACTTTGGCACCACTTACGCAATTTAATAGCTCAGCGACATTTAATTAAATATATGACCCGATTGGAATTAAAAATTAAACGCTGACAATATAACATTTTAAACACTTATCAAATGTATTAATTAGAAAGATATACATATAAAATCAATTATATCGAAAAATATTGTAGTTGCGCTGCGGGAAAAATATCACAGACCCATGTTCTGAATAATTACAACTTCGTAATAAGAATGTGTTCTCTTAATAATATTTAAGTTGTATCAATGTGTACAAAAATTAATAAAAATGAATTGTTAATTCTGTCGTCTGCTATCGGCTTACTCAAAGGTATTTGAGATTCCGTAAAAACATAGCTTTTAAATAATGGAACGATAGATGTATTAATTTGAAAAAATATAACATATAGGTTCGAAAATTTGTAACATAGTTGGATAATGCACCTTCTCCGGTTTGGAAAGAGATTCAGGTTCGAATCCCGGTAGCGCAACAACAATATTTTTCAATAAAATTTATTTTACATGTGTATCTTTCTAATTAATACATTTAATTAGTATTTAATTAAATTACCATTTTAATAGAGCATAAATATCAAAATTACTTTAACAATACATGGGCAATAATTGGCACGTGACAACAAGGTTTCATGTTTGATATTGTTTCACGAAGGGTACAGTTTTATGTTGACAATACCTTCAATATAAGAATCCCACAATATATACATGTCTCGTGAATCTAGTGGCTTACGTCTCTCGCTAGACATGAGGAATTATCATCAGTGGCGTGTCTTCATTTTGGATACGGGGTTGAGAAAAAAAATCCAAATTAAAAGCTAGAATTGCGCTACGTTGCATTCTCCATCTTGTCCATTGTTAGTGACATTACCAGTATGAAAAAAATCAAAAATAGCGAGAATGTTGAACTCTTTATATATACAATAATATTTGAATTACAGTACGCAAATATAGTTTCAATTTGATATAAAGTGTACATTGCCTTTGAGAAAAAAACACAAAATAACGAAATGATTTGAGTTTTCAATAATCATTTTGTCAATTTGATCGTATTATATCATTTTTAATATCTCTGGAATAAGAACCCTATTCCGTATTTTTGTATTATGTAATAACGTATTTGGAGGATCCTCTTATTACTCCTCTATACATTTTTAGCGAACCTTTAAAATTTTAACATGACGCAGAGAATAAAGGCGACTTGCGCTACAGTAGGCATAATTTGTCGATGGTCAATCAACTGTCATTATATAAATATACGTTTCTGTATAATATATTTTTTTATGTTTTCTTTTTCTACGTGGTGCATTTGTTAAAATAATATATTAAATGATTTTCGCATTTAAATATAGATTCTAAGGAAATCTTTATCGGAAATAATATATGTATTATATATAAGTTGAAGTAACCGGCATTGCCTGGGCTATACGCAGAGTGAAAAGTCTTCATTTAGGGGGATGGGGGTAGTTTTTTTTCGAAATCACACAAAATTATTGTATACGAAATTCGTATACAATAATTTTACTCTTATTTTGAATGTCAAGTGTGCAAAATTTCATCAAGAAGTACCAAAATTCTGATGTAAGGGGTGGGAAAGCGGGATGGGGGTGGTTTTTAGAAATCTTATATAGACAGTGATCTTCCTCTTATTACTTTTAAATTTAGGACTCATAATTATCAACCCACCTTCCTCTTTTCGGCAATATAGAATAAGATAAATTTGTATTTGAAAATTTTATTTCATGTTTTTTTTCATTTATATTTCAAACTATCTGAAGTACCCAGCGTTGCCCGAACTTTATGCAGAGTGAAGAGGCTTCATTTTGGGAGGATGCAGGTAGTTTTTTTTCGAAATCAGATGTGGACAGTAATTTTCCTTTTATTTTGAACGTCAAGTGTGCAAAATTTCATCAAGAATCAAAATTCTGCTTTAAGGGGTGGAAAAGGGGGATGTGGGTGTTTTTTCAAAATCTTATCCAGACAGTAATTTTCCTTTTATTTTTCTTCCTCTTACTTTGAAGAGTAAGTGTGTAAAATTTTATCAAGCTCGGAATAAAAATGTAGATTTGTATAAAATACGTAAAAAAAGCTTTTATGCCTTTATTTCTTTTTTAGTAATAATTTATTACAAAATGAATTATTACAAAAAGTAATAAAAGATAGTAGAAAAGTGAATAGTATTCCACCTATGTACAGTAAACAATATCGCTCTTAATAAAAATCAATATTTTACATTCACGTTTTGTGCATTCAAGAAACGAATCAATGACTGTATCTCATAGTCGGCCGGCTGATCTATTGTTTTGAACATTTCAACCACTCACTACGAGCCACATTATGTGCATATCTCTAACGTTGCGTGTGGTGAGTCAACATATGAAGGAAACCATTGCGCATGCGCAACATCACAACCGCAGCACTATACCAAGAATATCCGGTACAAAAAACGCGCCTAGTATATGCAACACTTGATGCATTTTTACTTTCTTAGTACTATTTTTGGAATATGGAATTTTTTTCTGTAAAATT
This sequence comes from Eubasilissa splendida, assembly GCA_031772225.1. Lineage (NCBI taxonomy): Eukaryota > Metazoa > Arthropoda > Insecta > Trichoptera > Phryganeidae > Eubasilissa > Eubasilissa splendida. The sequence continues at coordinate 20,812,277 of CM062864.1, forward strand.
AAGTCCAGATCGACATGCTCCAACTGTTCCTCGATAACTGCGCCCTTAGAAAGTACGTACATACCCTTTATATACCTGAAACGAAACAGACAGTTAGATTCCCAATATGTGACGGGTTGAGAAGGGTAAATATCTGCAATAAGGGTAGATTAAAAAACAAACGAAAAGTCTGGAAATATATTTATGATTGATGTTTTATACTTTGGGAGTTCCGTGAATTAATCAATCAAACAAATATAATACTAGCAATACGAAATAAAAAATAAATCTCATATATACATATATCTCATACGATAGTCAGTTAATGAAACTCTGATTAAACCAATCTAAAACTATGTTTAAAAAAAAATATATATTTTAATATAAGAAAATATAATACATTTTAGAATTATCAGTAGGATATATATATATTTCATTTAACATTTATTTCTTCTCTATGAGAGTAGGACTCGTTTATATTATATATGTTTCAGTTTTTCATTTCAGATACAAATTGATGGTAGTCTGTCATTGTTCTAATTGTCATGGGAAGATTGTTAAAAATTTGATGCCTTGATAAATATAGTGATTTTGGGTTGCGGTATATTTTAGTTTTGGAATATCAATTTGGTCTCTAAATTTTGTAGATCGGAATTCGCTTCTAAAGTTTAATAGATTTTTAATTTTGAAAATTTAAATTATTGAATTTTTTTGTATATCTATTATTTTTGGTACTTTAAAATCTGTGAAAAGTTGTACACTTGGATAGTCTTTTTTTTAGAATATTTTTTATTATCATTTTTCACACAACGCCCGCCACAATCAATTTATTGAAGGGGACATTTGATGAGCACATGATTGAACACATTTAGATTATTTTTGGGATATGTGAAGTCGCTAGTCTACGCCAATAAACCAGAGACGATAGACGACTTGGAAGCCAACATTCGTCGCGTTATTGCAGATATGCGCCCCTAGCTGCTCCAGAAATGGTCAAAAATTAGACCAAATTGCGCTTTATTCGAGACAGCTGCGACACCCATATGCGCGAAATCATATTTAACACTAATGTTGTAGGGTGTTCAGTGGAAAAAATTCAAGACTAAATTGTAACTTCTCGTAAACCACCAGGGTGAGGTAAGTAGGAGGGGTAATTTGTGGGATTACCAATCGCAATGATTCACTGGTCTTGGTCACTTGAGCAATATTTAAAGCGCGGTGATTCATTGGTTCGTGCGCGTCGCGCTTTTTGTACTCACTTTAATATTCGACGTGTGAGTGATGGGCCGAGCACGCAACTTGTCCAGTGTTGGGTTCAAAAGTTCAGACAAGAAGGGATTTTTATTTAATATTAAACTTGAAAATTTTCCGCTGGACACCCTTTATAAAACTCTCTCCAATGAAGACAATACCATGGCCATTACCACGATTTTTAATTGTTTTATTTCATTTTAAAGTTCTATACCTCTAAAAGAACAGCCTTTATAATGTAGCATATGGCATGTTATATAATATCATGGTAACAGTATAACATAAGTCCATACCTACTGCACGCCACTGCCCATATATTCAAGGCGTCGTCCACTTTATTTCTTATAGTCCCCTCCTTTTGATATCTTTCAGGGTCAAATAATCACATAAATTAATTAAAAAACGAAAAATTAAGATATTGAAACAAGTATTGCTGTGCACTGCATCATGTTCACTGCGGAGATGAGGTCAGCATCAATGTCCATTACATCCGGATAGTCTCCCCCGCTGGACCCATTAAACAGGACAGACTCAATAAGCACGGCTCAAGTATCGATCAAGGCGCAGGAAGCAGTTAATCATTAAGTACAATATATTGCAATCATAAAATACACCACCGGTTTGACAATCAACTCAACCGCAAGACAGACTGTAAAGGTACAGTTGGGCTTCCATAATAAGATAATATTTAATTACTGCCTCGTTTTCTTATCACAACACTTAATTGGCGTCACTTCGATGACCGCTCAATCCTGTGCGATATAGAACCTTTATTAACGAATAATAAAAATAAGAATTAAATATAATAAATTCTAAATATTAATTAGAAAGACATACATATAAAATCAATTTTATCAAAAAATATTATTGTTGCGCTACCGGTATTCGAACCTGGATCTCTTTCTAATCCGGGAAAGGTGCATTATCCATCTATGCTACAGCGACAGTACGTTTTCCGACAAATTTCGAACCCATATGTTACACTTTTCAAATGAATACATCTATCGTTCCATTATTTGAAAGCCATCTGGAATCTCAAATACCTTTGAGTAAGCCGATAGCAGATGGTAGAAATAAAATTCATTTTTATTATATTTTTAGACACATTGATACAACTTATATATTGTTAAGGAGAACACATTCTAAATATAAATTAAATATATTAATTAGAAAGATATACATATAAAATCGATTTTATCCAAAAATATTGTTGTTGCGCCACCGGGATTCGAACCTGGATCTCTTTCCAAACCGGGAAAGGTGCATTATCCAACTATGCTACAGCGACGATATTTTTAGCGACAAATTTTCGAACCTATGTGTTACTTTTAGAATTTTTTGATATTAATACATTTAATCGTTCCATTATTTTAATGTTTGGAAAGAGAAATTGATTTTATATGTATATATTTCTAATTAATATATGTAATTCATATTTAAAATTCGGGAGCGGAGGTCGGTGACTATCCGTCAAATCATAAACCCAGGTGGCGTCGTACTTGAGGTAATGTGAGCAGTCTTTCATCAATCTCTTCCCATATCCATCTCCCGATTTCCTGCCCCTTATTGCGGTAATTCTGACTTACAACCGGAATCATCGTAATCTTTTCCACGGGAAGCACAAGGTCGCACAGTACTAGTAATGTACTGTGGTAGATTACCATGCCAAAAATATACAAAACGTGAATGAAAATCTTACAAATATATGCAACATTTCATCTCAGAATGTTGCCACTTTCTGCATAACGTAAAGTATGGCGTCTTTGCCAATACTAAACTGTCTCATAAATAACTCGCAGTGAATTTTGCAAATATACGACAAAGCTGCAAAAATGCAATCGTTAGATTTACACAAGGCGAGGAAATAAAGTGACGTGGCACTTTGTAGAAATGTTTTTTTTTTAAATGAAACCCACGACGGCACGGTACAAGTAAATAGTATACTTTTTGTTCGGGTTTAATATTTTCGCATTGTAAGAAATAAAATCAGAAAATATGTATTGCACATATGAATGAGCCAATAAATCTGCTGCATTGAAATAATAACTTAAAAATAAGAAAATAATGTATAGGTGATCTTAGTGCAGTGAGTAAGATTAAGAAAAGATCATTTAGGTGGCTTAGTTATATGAAACAAACGTCCGCGAAAGACTTGGCACAACCAGGTAAACCAGGTACTAGAATATGGTACTGTTAGAAGCCAGAATAGTAGGCGAGCTTGAATTATAAGATGTATGAATGTGGATGAGGCGAGAATTGTGTGTCAGGACAGAAGAGTGTGGCGATCTCTCCCGCGGGGAAACGGCGTGTGTGAGAAAAATTATACAAAATTTAAATAGAAAGTGAAAAATTTATTAAAGACAAACGTGCTTGTTTGCGTTCGGCGTGGCGTGAGCGTGCATGTTAAAATCAGTATGTATTTTATTTTAACATCGTTTGTGGTGCGAACAAATACTAGGTGAAATTCAGTTAATGCCTGAAATATGAATATTTTTTTTGATATATATATATAGTCAAGGATCGATACTGATATTCTTATATAATTGTAAAATTTGATATCATTTAATCGTAAACTATTATATAATATTTAAAATTCTCCAAACTCTTTTCTTTGTTTAACAATGACACTTGAATCATCTCTATTACCCAAACCAATCTTTAACAATGAATTTTCTTCCAAATACATATCGATTATATCTTCAGCCATGATCACACTTCAAATATGACCGTCTCTTCTGAACGCTGTGTATTGACTGAGGACAAATAATGAACACTCTAATGTCACAAGGTCCGAACGCCTTAAAGATAATATTGGTTGTAATGTAAGTGTATACTTTTCGATCAAAAATAAATTTCGGTTCGTTAAATTTTTAATTTTTAATCTTGTGTAGTGTTGGTGTGTTGTGCCAGGTACATATTGTATCCAAGCTCTAAACTTGCCTTGTGATCCTCTGAGATGCACCCCGGGAAAGCGGAGAAAGGTCAGAGCAGTCGTAACTATCAGTCACTCTGCAGGCGAGCAGCCGACGCTGCAGCGGAAATTATTTAGCATCATATGACCCGTTCCGCTGCATTTCTAGGTCATATCCCCGGGGTGAACGATTAATGGAAGTCTTCTCCAGATCTGGCTGATGAGCTGTCTTTTCATTGTACATTGATCCATATTATTCTCAAGTCTAGTAAAGTGACATTACTTCATTTTATTAAGACATTGCTTAATTTTAATGTTTAGTATGTAATTTAAAGTATGATAGTCCTGTTTGAGGAATCGAAATTAGAATTTTGGTTTACAAGATATATTAATCAGTACGTAAAATCTCGAAATTATAATATTTTATATTAATGTAGGGGTGTTAAAATTACTTTAAAATTATTATGTAATTCAAATTATAATTTCTAATTTTAGAATTGAATTCACTAGTCCCGTAGGCTATCAACTGTATGCACAAGATACGTCGCATGCATCACATTTTCAGAGCGTCTAGTAGTTAATATACCGAAACAATCAAAATTATTAATTTTAAAAACTAACAAACTTTAATTAATCTGACGTTGATTGGTTTCAATACTACTGTATCTTCATCAGGATAAACGTACACTAAGTCATAAAATAAACATGAATGACTATTGGACAGTTATAGTTACAAAGTTAGTCACTTCTTTAATCTTTACCATACTGTGATAGAAAATATCCGAACGCATCCAATGATGTCAACTCCTGTTTCCGTACTAAATTAGAGTTTTTTGTATGATTTTATGGTTAGTGTCATACATTATCTTAAATAGATATTATGTTGCCCAGGATTGAAAGGTCGCCGAAGTGACGCCAGTGAATTGATATGATAAAGACACCAGGCAGTTATTTAAAATATATTTACGTTGAACCATGTGGCGGTGTCGCCAAAAAAACGTGAGACAGATTTCGGCAAACAAAGACTGTCATTTTTCGATAGAATACGTCTTGCTTACGCCCGTCGCTGCCTGCCCGCTGAAATGTTGGAAAAAATATATATTAATTGAATGTATTGTTTGTGGCGAAATAAAAGGTGGTATTCTGCGGGCGGGAATTCATTCTCGATACTGTCGCAGCAGTATATCTAGAAATAACATTTCTGTGTTTCATTTCTTCGGACGTCATGGGAAACCACCCTTGTTTTCTTGTCGCTGTACGCTAGAGATATATAATAGTGATGTATTTTGAACACCCATGAGTTCGTATCCAACACGACCTTTCTATTTATTTATCTTCATTTAATTAGTGTGAGAAAAATATTGAAAACGATGTGTGATCTCTGTCTGCTTTACTATGAGTAGTAAAATAATATTTTTGTAGGTTTCGCTTTTAATTGTTGTTTTTTCAATAGACAATGTTTTCCTTAAGATTATATAGAATTATTGTAGGAATTAATGGGGTAATACACGTGTTACCGCGTAGGTAGGGAAGGGTTAATTATTAACTGTATCTAACTGCAAATGTAAAAATTAACTAATAAGAAGTTTAAAGAAATTGATGTAGTCTTTCGTGTACTGAAAACGTTAAAAATATCTATTATAACCGTAAAAATATATTTTTTTTAAATCGGCAGACACATTGAGGTTACAATGCTATCAAAAATATTATACATGATGACAGATATTTCTCATAATGGCAGAATCCCAATATACGTTCTCATATACTTATTTCATGCGAATGTAGCTCTGAAATAGGAAGCCAGAGACTCGCATAAATAATTTGACTGACTTTTATGACCACAGCCCTGGCTGTAAAGTAAATATATGAACGTATTTATTTTGACACAGAAAAGCCTTTGAATGGAACCTTACGAGGCTACGATAAAGAAGACGCAAATATTTAAATCATATCTTCCCATTGTGTACTTCTTTAGCAAGCAGTACTGAAATTATTGTTGAATAGTCTATCTAGGATTCTCTCCTTAATAAAGGGTCCTTAAGATGATTATTGTATCGCACAGAATTGCGAGGTCGCTGCGGTGACGCCAATTAAATGATACGATAAGATACGAGTCAGTAATTTAAAGGTATTATCATCAGCGAGGCGCCGGTATAAATTCCAGTAAAGAAAAACTATCATTTTTGATAAAACACGTCACGTCGACGCACATCGCTGTGTACTTCCTAATACGGTGGAAATAAATATTCTGACCCTGAGCAGCACGTGACAATACATATGTATATAACAAAGCAAAATAGTTTTCTAGATAATTAATCGTCAATGACTACCAATTAGTAGGTCAATCACTGATACCTTTGAGTCACAGTGATTGAATATCTGGAAATATCATGATTTATTTTCTTATTTGATTTATATTTGGTTACGAACCGTAACCGAAATGAAAATATTAATGAAGGAATAACGTATTCGTGATAAGCGCCATCTACTAGATTCTGCCAAAGCGTTTTACGCAATTTCAACTAAGTTCACATTTTTATAAAGATTTTCATTATATTTGTGATGATATTAAATTAGATATATACTAATTATATATTCTAGACTATGTTTTTTATGCAAATGAAGTTTGATTGATATACGCTAAAAATGATGTGTTTTTTATTTATTAATTTATTTCTTGTATCGTGATATCGTGCGAAGCATGCGTATTAGTAATGAAACTGTGATCACAGTCACAGTTTTCAATCACCGATATTATCGAATATCAATCACAATCACACCAGTGAGTCAAGAGTAGTATTTTTTCTCATCACTACTACCAACGTTATCCTTGTTTGGACTAGTTTAGTATCGAAAAAGGGATAAAACAAGCTGAGCTTCATTTAAAAAGTTACATGTATTCTAAATAATCAGTATCAAAGAGAAGGCGTGACATTATTATCCTACGTCAGATCAATTAATAGTGTAGCTTATTGCGTTTTCAAAAAAAGCAGTTTGATAAACACACCATTCCTGATTCTTTGGATTTCAACCCGTCGTGCATTGTTTCTTGGATAAAATTATTTCAGGAGAGACAGCTGTCATTCGGATGGTTAAATCATGACCGAAACCAACACGGAGAGTTAACTTAACAAACTACCTTCTGGCCACGCTAAAATCGAGACAGTTTCATTACGACAATGGTAAAGTAGGACGCACAATCGCACGACTGCGTCCACAATTTACGATCTTTCCGAGCGCATAAGTTTTAGTGCGGATTAATGTTGGGGTAAACTCGGTTGAAGTCCGAGACGAAGGGATAAGAGTCAATTAGAACAGTGTGGGATGCCAGACGTAATTAAAGCACCCTGGAAGAAACCAGGAAACGTGAACGAAGATCAGTTTGACGAGTCCAAATATTAAAATAATGTCTCGAAGTATCTTTAATGAACGTGGAAAGTTTTAGCAGTTTCCACAAAATGGCGACAGGGGTTGGTTAAGGATGGACACGAAGAGTATTTCTATGAAAAGTTATAGTTATGACGTCACATGTAAAAATGAATAACTCCACTAATTATCTACTTATTTTCAGAACTTATTAATATATTTTAATTTTTCAATCATCTAAATTTTGTACAACACATGTTCCGTACGAATGTAGACAAGGGTGGTTTGCCGATCTTAGCTGTTCCCAACCGTCATAAATATGAGGTCGAAAGAAATGAAACACAAAAAATGTTCAATATCGGTACACTTCGGTGACACGACACAATCGAGAATGGCTTCCGCCTGAAGAATACTCTGTTTTTATTCAGATTCATAACAATACATATAGTCATATTTGCAAGTACCTACATGGTGATAGACTGTCGCTGTGACGTTTAATACGTCATTGTTTTCCTGAAATTTATCAGTTTGGGACACATTTGCGCTTGAGCGAGGATGATGTACTGTGCCTTCCACCTTCCCCCCTTCCTCACCTGCCACCGGCCCAGTCGATCGGCGACCCTGAACCGGTACGGTTACAAAAGATTTCGCAGTGTAAAAAAGAGTGAGAAGTGTGTCTACGTGACCATCTAGTACAATCTGAATCATTCAAGATCCTGAACGGAGATAGTGTCAAAACCTAAATTACAGTCCACCTTGGAGGTGCCAGGAGAACGGATTGTGGTGAGTGGAACTTCCTTCCGAATCCTGTTTCTTCCGGCATCTATGCCATTACGCAACACTATCTCACGGATTTTTTGGCGCCACGCCGATGATTACACCTTTAAATTATTGACACGTCTTATTTTTTCAGTCGTTAATAGGATTGAAGTATTAGAGAACGCGATATTATTAATTAATAAGCAGCAAAAATGGAAATAATGATTCTGTATTTGTAATCAAAAGTGAAAAGATCGAGGAGGACAATCGCCTCCGCTAACGGCATGTATGTGCACGGCACTGGCTACATGTACCATGACGCTTCCGACGACGCGGAAAATGGAAACGATGCAACCTGACTGAATAAATTCAGTTTCCTTATTGTGAGTACTTTTTTATTTCATTATTACATGTAAGCATTAATGTCTGTCATACTCTACACGAACACGTGACATGCATACGTATCGCACACCGAATGAGCGGGTACCATCGAAACTATACCTTCAGATATCCATTCATTATTTTCATTATATGACACGGATCATGACCTCTAAATTGACCTAGAGTCAGAGAGCATAACATTCTCGCATATTCTCCACACTGGTGACCTACTCGCTCCATCCAAGCTCCACGCACAACAACAAACATCTTTAAAAGATAAATAAAATAAAAATTTGGGTAACTCTACACCAGAATAGACAGAACTTTCCATCCTTTCAGAAAGAGGAAAATATATTATATAAATCTCCACAAAGAAGTAAGACAAATCGATCTGAAATTTCTCGCAAATTTTAAATTAGCTACAGAATTGATTTCAATACAGGCGAGAAAATTCAGAGAATTAAAAAAAACTTTTATTCATTATCTCGGTTCCGGAAAATCGTTGTCTTTAAAAATAAAAAAACAGAACACTAGGTTCACAGATTTCTATCTCAAATCTGGATAAGATTTAATGCTGCAGCTGAAATTTCGAAACGACCGCCAATTCTGTTACAAAATTCAGCATGTTCGTCGTTGGCACAGTTTTGTGTCTCGGGAGCGTCTCGCGATTCGGGCACGAGAAATGCAGAGGATTTTGGGCTTAATATACAACAGCGCGGGGTGTAAGTGAAGGCGCAAATCCCCGACAAATGTACGAGATTAAGTTATCTCTCACATTTTATAAAATGTAGTTACTTAACGGAAAGAGTGGCAGTATGGGTAACCCCGTGCTAAGACAGTCACTCTCCCAAGGAAAAACAAAATGACTAAACCTGCCAAAAATATAATACTACTTAAGGCTCTCCTTTCAAAGATAATTCATACTTCCGCGTTATTTACAATATTGTAGGTTTTATTGGTCTTTCTTATAATCAGGAGCGTGCAGTGCATGCAATCAAAAAAGCTGTACATTACTAAAAATTATGGGAAACGAATATAAATTAAATAATTGGATTAACATAAACGAAAACATTATTTTACAATTGGCGCCATCTATAAACCAGTAGAGACTTTAGTTGCCTAGTTCTAAAAACTCACCGCTGTACTCATGGCGCTCTTTTTTTATTCGCCGCATTATGCTATTTACATTACTCAGTCTCGTCTTTACGCTAGTAAATTACTCAAGTCATATAAATGGCTATTTACTGAATTGAAAATTTTTTCGGTTGATCCGTTTTGTATCGAGTCGTTACCTATGCTGTTTATTAACAGAATAACATTAGAAAGGCTTACAACTGCGTGCAAATCATTGAAGTGTTACTTCCTCTTTTACTAATTCGCGAATTTTACTATCTTACTGTTTTTAACCTGTATTTCATGATTGTTCTTTAAATTTGGTGTATGGATTGGTTTTTGATTTGAGAAAAACCAAAAGTAATTGGCAGAACTATTTCCTACGTTAAACTGTAATAAAAATAATTATAATAATTTGCTTGTGACTTCAATATTTTGTGTGAGAAGGGAAGATGATTGTGGTGGGTCACGTCAAAGGATAGTCACCGGTAACATCTTTCATATTTTAAGAATGACGAGAAAAATGGGGTGGGGCTTACGAAGATTACGACACTCTGAAATAAGAGATCGACGTCGAAGAGAGTTTTTTTACAGATGGAAAATTTTGTTTTTGAATTTGTTTTATTGTTTAAAGATAACGTGGGCATAAGACGTCAGCGAAAGATCTGACGCGATCAAGTAAACCAGATATCGGAGGATGCCCTTGAATGAGCGTGCATGAGAATATGTTTTGTGCAATACTAGTATTGCACATTAGAACAGAATTAGGTACCTAATTTTTGGCTTGTGCTACTAATATATTACAACATCTATTTTTCTCTCACTATGTTAAAATTATAAAATTAAATCATTCAAAGAAGGCGGCTGTCACGAGACTTGTCACAAAAATATTCTCAATTTACAACATTACATCGTATTTAAAAAGATAAAATTATTATTAAAAAATAATTTATACAAACAAAATTATTTCTACCCTAATAAATAAAATTATAAGGAGAAATTTTAGATAATGAAAACAAAATACAATAGTTTCCAGAAACCTCGCAAAAGCGTAGAATTACTTTTTGTTAAAGGGATGGCACATTTCCTAAGGGATGTTTTCTAAAAACTTCGCCGTCACATATTCAATGGTTTGTAATTGTTACTACCCTGACGCATGTTATACATACTGTAATAGATACACGGTGGCATAAAAAATACGTTTTGTATATATTATACCACCTCTGCATATTTTTTTTTCTGGCTATAAAAAAGCATTCATAAATTGAACAAAATAAAATTTTAAAATCTCCCTGCCAGAGAACCAAACCCCAGCCTCCGAAAGGCAGAGATGCTTACTATTATTGTGCCGCACAGGATCATGCTCGCCAGATTCCCCTTCGTTTATGCGGCCCTGAGAAGTGCCCTTTTTTCTTGGAGGTCCTGAGAAGGACCCTTTTTGTGACCACCCAAACGATAATGAGTCCCGAGGTTCCCACGGACCCGGGAAACCAGTGATTGAAGAAATAATGTGAGGTGATCCCCCGCGGATAGATGCTACATATCTTCAACAATGCCATTTGAACAGATTGCATTATTGTAATCTTAAATAAATAAATCACGGGGTATTTAATATCCCTAAAAAATCTAAGCGCTAAGTAGAATATGCCGGCCCGAGCGCTGCGCCGCTTGACTGGTCGACAGTTTACACCTTTTACCGCTAGAAGGCAGACGTGCCGGATAACATGGGGGCGGGGCTAGGGCTGTAAGCCCGCTCTCATCATGACCCATTATCAAGAAACGGGGGGTTTAAAGCGGATGAGCCCGTCTTGTGGTGTATAAATTAACTGATAGCGGCCGAAGACGCCATTGTCGCCGCAGCGCTCTGGTAGTCAACACGCCTGAGTTTTATTTTGTAACCTTGTCTTGACTTCTCCCTCGAATTGGACCTGGACGTTCCTGACCACTAACTTATTGGATAATTCACCAAAGATAAATAAAATTAAATATTAGGTATTATTCAAATTTCATATTACGCATATATAAAATTAATCAAAAATATAAAATAATGCATTAAATATAATACTAAAAAAAACTTTATACATATATTATATGACAATTTGACATCGCTGCCTATGGAATAAAAATAGCTGTAATAGTAGAGTGCTCGTTTAGTTTCTAACACGTGACCACCCACAGAGACGTCTACTAACCGAGACACGCGAGAGCTATTCCCGCATTGTTCAGTTCACGGTAACTTACAGCGCCCACGATACATCGAAACTGATTTTAACGAGTGCACGCCAACTTACGAATAACTAATGTTATAAACTTATGTAGTATAAATCTTCAATAAATTGAATTACCAATTACATTTTTCAGTCCTGTGTGTTATTGTTGAGCCGACTTAAATTTTCATTTATTATTATTGAACTCTGACACCATGTGTTTTTAGAAAAATCTGTATAGTAACAACGCCAAATTATTATTTTTTAATATTGTGATGAACTTTACATTTCTACCTATAATGCGCAACGCGTCATTACATAAGTACATAAATCATTACATAAAATAATTTTTAATTTTCCTCACGAGGTTTCAATATTTAAATACATATATACAAATAAAACAAGTACTGCATGTTACAGTTTACCAGGAACAAGAATCCTTTTAATTTCCATTTCTCTCTCAATTTTATTATTTAAGGGTGAGTGCGTATTCCTGACGTTAGGAATCCATTTGTTATTCCTTATTGCTATCGGTGAGGATGAGAGGCTCCAGCCTCAACCTCTAACAACGTATACACATGCCACATCTGAGAGACTTGTGATAATCGGAAACGTGGAAAAAGAGCCTATCCAAATCACTATAGCGACCAGGTTAAAAATGACTATTTGGACTAAAATATGCTGCGCCAGATGGAGAAGGGCATTTCATGGGGATCAAGAATATCAGCAGTGAGGGAGATGATGAGAAAAGAAGACCTTCGTCCAATTATTTCTTTATACCTATAAAAAAACATTATGAGCAGCATATATCATAAAATGAACGTTTTATGATATACGCTGACAAACAGATGAAAAAAATGTATCGAGATTATGACGTAAACAAACTTATAAACTTACTGAGACGAAAGGGTTGAAGGCTTGTTGAGGGTATGAGGGATGATGGGGTATATATAACAGGCTGAACCTTCCCTCAGGGATGTAGTTTGAGAATTTTATAATATGAAAGACTATCAATGTTTATTTATAAACCACACAGTATTTTACATACCTTCGGGAGTTTATCCGAGACTTTATTATAATATTTAACAAACTTATAAAATTTTATAATAATTTTAATTAAAATAACGGAAGATGTGTAAAAATATAGCAAATAATATAATACGAAGAACATGTTACGAAAACAAGAAACGTATTGAAGATGTTATGGTTCAGATGAATAAAGAAAAATAAGTATTCAAAACAATAAAACTTGGTTTATAGTTCGTAGTAACGAAGAATACAACTCGATAATTTGGTCCCCATTCTAAAAAATTAAAGATTAACTTTAAATTATGTATATCACTTGAAACGAATGATTTACGATTTTTTAATGAAGTTTCTAATTTAACTAACTTATCGTGTAAAAGAACTTTGAGTGATTTATTATTTTATTAAAAATAATAAATGGTAAACCGGACGCCCATGATCTGACTGAATTGATTTCGTACATGTTCCTGCTCGAAGTATTACAAATACAAATAATTGTAGCGATGCACCCGTATAAAAACTCTATGGGTTTGGGAATGATTTTGCTCTTGTCGATATATTCCGGCGTTCAATTACTCAACTATAAAAATGATGTTTTTGATTATGTATTGAAACAATGGTATAATTAATTTGTTTTGTGTTTGAATTAAAAAAATTTTATCTTTATTTTATCAGCCGAATTTTGTATTTACTGTACTCTGTTTAGCCTGTATTTATTTTAAATCATTTTATAAAAGTATAACCATTCTTCAACCTTTACTCATTTTTGAAAACTTAATCAAAATGTTTTGATTATGTAGTCAAAATAGTTTGTAAATATATATTTACAAATGTTTATTAATCAGGATGATAGTATAAAGAAACTAAGCACCCTGTGTGTTAAATTATAAACATAAAAAAAATATTTTAAACGGTATATAAAATTAATGTAAATTGTGACAAGTAGCTGACCTTTAAAAAGATGTCGCCAGCCAAGTCGGTAAAACACTCACCTGAAAAAAAAAAATTACATTAGTTTTTTATATATAATATTGTTATATAAAAACATCACACCGATTCATTTTACAGGCTTTGGCCAAAAGCCTTTTCATTGCGAAATTATGTAACATAAATTATAAAATATATTAGTTTATTAATTTGCCCTAAAACAGGATTGCCTAGTTGGTCAATGTATTTAAATGGGTGTAAATATGTAAATATGATACATTTTGAAAGAAAAATTTAGCTAAAATACTATTATATAATATTTATGATAACAAAGAAATAATCAATGCTATCAAAAAATACTTTAAAGATTAACATGTATCCTGAAATTCGTAATATTTTTATATCATTGTATTTTGTTTCATTTTAAGTTAATTATTGTAAACTATAATTATAAATATGTAATCCTCTTCTCTGCATTGTATTGTGTCATTGTAATTATAACAGATTAATAAATTAATTTTAAAAATTAAGAAATAAAAAATATTACAAAAAAATCATTCTGAACAAAAGCAAACTTGTCCGGAGAATCTATCACAATATTTTTTACAATACGGTATAATTGGTTGAGGAGGGGGACTTTTAAGACTAACCTCTTACCTGTAGAAAAGGTTCAGAGGCTGGTTTTGAAAGTTATCCTTCGAAAACCCTCAATATTTCCAACTTCACAGCTGTTTAACTCTTTAAAGGTTCTCAGTTTAAATAAAATCTTAAAAAAGAACGCACCGCTACAAATTTACAATTCAATTTAACAATTTCCACAAAAATAAGTTACCGACCAAGTTTAAAACTAGTGCTTCTCAATACCATTACACCTATCAAAGTATAAAATGTTTTGATGCCCTCCCATACAAAATCAAAACAGAAAAAAATGATACAGCCTTCAAATCGCAAATCAAACAAATATTAAAAAACTCCGACAGCCATTACAAGTTCTAACTGATTATTTTTATGTATTTAATAATTTAATTCTATATTTATATTTTACTTCTTTACATAATTTGAAGACTTAAATACTCCCCAATTCAAATAAGACAATTGATTTCTTTATTGAGTTGGGTAATTTTGTGTAAAATTTTTTTTTTATAATTAATTAAGTTATGTATATGCAATACATGTATAATAAAATAAGTGTAAAATAAATTTTAATAAAAAAATAAATGTGTAATGTCGTTGATCTACATCACACTAGGTAAGTGGGTACTTCGTACGATGAAATAAATAAATGTGTTATTTATAAAAAAAATATTAGTATTATTTATTCAATATTAGCAAAATTACTATGTAGTCACATATTATTTAAATAATAAGTAAAATACTTTGTTTAATCGATTATTTTGTTTTTATCTATGCTTGTATTTTTAATTTCAGTATACATTGTTTCCTGAAGAAGATACTGTAGGTATCGAAACGTGCTGTATAATCAATTAATAGTGGTTTAAACAATGTAATTTGTCTTATTATTTATACTAGTATTATTGCTTATCGATTAGGTACCTATGTTAAAAAAAAAAACAAATTTTAAAATATTTTTTTGTCACATTTTTATTGATTTTTTTCAAAATGTGATAAGGTTTTTGAAAACTATTAAATTTCTATCATTATGTTGGGTTGACGTCCTGTTTATAAGTATAAAAAATACGCACCTTCAAATCCGTCTAGCATACCCCACAAATATTGCATTAACATTTGATGTTATTTTCAATGTAAGTTTCAAAAGTGGATATTTCCATATTAACTAGTACAAACTGAACTCAGTTACATCTATAATGTCGTTTGGCGTCTTTTGTTCGAGATTTGAATTAATGTTATCGGTTACAAAACATAGCTTACCATTTTAAAATCAATATAAACAAATCTTATTTATTTATAAAGAAACCAATACATGTATGTATTTTAATTTTTTTATTGTACAGACTACGGTTAATTATCAATTGATTAATAAATCATACCTTTAAATAATAATGTTATTTCTGAAGCAACGATAGTTAGCTAAATAAAACTCACATTAAATTCTGCTTATTTATTAGACAAAGAAAAGTGATCCAGTCTTTACATCTGAGTGGGTATAGCATAGCCAAGAATTCGTATGTAAATTTTACGTCATTTGACCATATTTCAATTAAGATAAGAATTCAACAGGCCTCTTTTGTTCGCTGTATAATGGTAATAATTTTATCGGTTATGTACGAAATCTCCATTATAATTTAATACAAATTAAATTAATAATTATACAAAATACTTTGTTTAAATCACTATTTATTAATTATTCTACATGTTTCGATACCTATGGTATCATCTTCAGGAAACAATGTATACTGAAATTAAAAAATACAAGCATAGATAAAAACAAAAATATAAAATGGTGAATAAGTAAGAACTAATATAAAAACAAATTTAAAAGATGACTATTTGAAAAGATTATTTGAGTATTTATAATATTAAGCTTGCTATTAACACTTTTTCTTATGTCTAAAATTTCAAATTCATCTTACTGTAAACTCATAGTATTTGTGTGTTTAATTTCTAATCCCTTATTAATATTATCATAAGATTTGATATACTTAGGAATAAAAAACTTAAAAAGCCTTCCTACACAAGTTAAAGAGATAAATGATATAAAATAAATTAATGAATACGTCAGAAGAACACAATTAGTGAATAAATAATATTATTGATTACAAATGTATAACTTTTCTACATAAATTATTACAGTGTAACTCCCTCTCCAAGCACAAGAGCCTAGTATATTTTTTGGAGAGGTGGGCGATTAAAAAATATGTAATTTTAGTAATGTACAATACGCAAATATTGGTATTGTAAAAAATTTCAAAATAATAAAAAATTTAACGTAATTCTACAAGCAACGACTGGTACACTAAAAAGTAAACCTCCAACAGTTAAATCTATAACAAATAATAATATAGGAAATTTACTCATAAATTCTAAAAACAAAGATGATAAATTTAACAATTCTGGTGTCTATAAACTTAGTTGCAAGGATTGTGCTGCATTTTATATTGGTAAAACGGGTAGAAATTTTAATATAAGAGTAAGGGAGCATTTGAGATGTTTGAACAATAGTGGGTTTTCAGAATTTGCTAATCATTTGATAGATAATGGTCATGATTTTGATAAAAAAATGGGATTGTCAATTTTGCATATAAACGGCGTTGGTCAGAAAATGGTATTTTTCGAAACCGGTAGATGTATTTAAACTCATTTTAGTGGTTAATAAAACAAAGATAATAAATAAAAATATGAATCTTAACCACAAAGATAACATTGCTGATTTTAAAAGTTAAATCTTAGTTACCAATCATCGTTAAATCTCAGTTACTAATCAGTGACACAAGCACAGTCACGTGACGGTTTACCATAACTAATTCCCACCAAGACGTGTTCGCTAATAATAAAAAAGTAAACACAAAATTTCGTTTCTAATACATATTTACGCATCTTTTAAAATATGAATAGATTTAAATATTCACATTCTCAATACGTGACAAATGTGTATTATTTATTTATTTGCGTGTAAGATGACGTCATTTGAGAGGTCGTGACGGGCAGTAACAGTTTGTAATAAATAATCCGAAGATCCCGATTAGTCAGCAGAGCGCGAGCTCAGTCTCAATCGTCTAACTAATATCCTCGGTGACTAAACCCACCTAATGCCAGACGTTTAAAAATATTCCTCGTTTGAATCACCTGTCAGAACCGGTTTGGCTACCACGAAGCCAGTGGCGCTTCATGGTACGAGGCATCGAACTTTCTGTGGTCCGAAAAAATGTATTTAATAGCCAATATTTAAGCCGCTGTTTTATGACAGAAAACATCAACAACATGTCTGATTTAATTTGATCAATGTCGCTACTTTAACGAGCTTACTTTTTTCTGTCTTTCTTCCCAACTAGTTAGTGAATTTACAAATAAGTTGGATGTACAATGAAAAAGGTATAACACGAAAAATTATTTTGCATTTTAGAATAACAAAATAATGTACCGTCCACTACTTTGCCAGCCAATTGTTTAATATTGATGATTATTAACAATAAATAAAGATGCCGCTTGCCGCACACTATCCTTACTATTTTAAAACTTATCTTTTTTCTTTTCTTACTGTTTATAATTTACGACTTGACTAGGCATCACCCATCATTTCTTTTAACGTGAAAAAACATTGCAGTCTCTCTGATATAATGTTAAGCGATTTCAGCTGTATTTAAATTTTGTAAAATATGAGTTTAATTGGGAATATTACAGCGCGTAATAAATCATAAAACATGTCAATTTTAAGCTTGAGTATGAATTAAACAAAATATTTTTTTAAATAATGCCCCCAATTGGATACGCGCCACTGCGCAACGCCGGGCCAGGAACAGTTCTGAGGACGCCGCCGAACCAATATGGTCATGGAATTCGTGCAGCCGCTCGTACCTAAGGCGGCCCACTCACGGGAGACCGCCTGATAGCTTGCAGGACTCGCGATGCATGCTGCAATGTGTACGGAATGAGTCTATTACTTACGTCACACTCGAAACTGCCTCCATC
This sequence comes from Eubasilissa splendida, assembly GCA_031772225.1. Classification (NCBI taxonomy): domain Eukaryota; kingdom Metazoa; phylum Arthropoda; class Insecta; order Trichoptera; family Phryganeidae; genus Eubasilissa; species Eubasilissa splendida. Next base: position 20,830,805 of record CM062864.1, read on the forward strand.
CACTACCTTCTTCACGTCGGGCATGCTGAAGTACCGAACCGTAGAGAGGGGGAAATTGTATTTTGTGTAAAAAATCATTGTAATAATTGTGTATACTTATTTTTTTATTTATTTAATTTAGCGAAAATACAATGGCAAAATAAATTCAATTTTTAAATATATGGTTACATACATACGTGGTTTTTCTTTCGCTTACCTCTCCAAAAAAGAGACCAGCTCTTGTGCTTGGAGCGGGAGTTACACTACAATAATTTTATATAATACCTTACATATTCTATTCATTGTCCATTTGTGTGCTTATGAAGTATTCTGTAATATTGTTTGTTGTCCAATTATGTGTTTTTGAAGTGTTCATTTAGTTTCTTTTTAAACTCTTTTATATTCTTTATTTCTTTAATTTGTGTAGGGGATATTAATCAATGGCATTTAAAAGGTTAAATCTCATCTTAAAATTCCCTTCCTACACAGGTCCATTTTTTGAATAACTTTTAATATTATTACATGTAGTTAGAGAATATATTTTTTGAAGATTCCCATCTCTATGCTAATAGAATATTTATCTAAAAGACAAATACACAACAGCCAAAACCTTAATACTTAATACGAATATCCTATTAAGATATATGAGTTTACGTAAGAATTGGTTTTAATTAAACATAAACAAAGGATTTATTTAAATATATATGAGAAACATCTTCGTTTAGTTTATTGAGATAATAATTATTATGAGTAATAATTCTCGCTGAATACACACGAGATATTTATTTTGTGAAACTAATCATTAATATTTTTCTATGATTAATAGAATTAACATGGTCATAGAGGCTAATCGATTTGTAAAAAAATCTAATAAAAGCCTTCAAACAAATAAAACCAACGAATGGCAAATTATATTTTTATGCGACAACATTGTAAAATATTTGAGTTTTATGTCGAGACAAATTTGTCGAGATAATATTGCAGGCACAGATGTAAGTGCAATCTCTTGGAGTTTGCTGCTATTGAATAAAATTAAAAAATTGAAAATCTTCATATCTTTAATTCTAATTATTTTGTAAAATTAATTATTAGTGTATATTTTTAAAGATTTTTCTTTAATACAAATTAAATTAATCGACTATAGGTCGATTTTTTGGTCATGGCACTTCAAGAATGTGTCGTGATCCGATTATTATTATTAAGATGTGATAAATATTATTCCTAAAATAATTCAACATTAAACTATTTATTATTATATTGTAATAATAAAAAACAATATATAATACTAGCAAAAGATTCGCCAGCGGCCAACTGTAGTACAAAGCCATGGTAAAAAATCGACCTGTAGAAATATATACAGAAAAAATCTTTCTATCGAACTTGGACCTACTCGTATCCAGATCGGAAGAGGTCCAGGTTCGAATCCCAGTAGCAACTAAATATTTTTTCAATAGAAACATTTTTTCTGTATATCTTTCTAGTTGATTCATTTAATTTGTATTAAAATACAACAGAACTATGTTCTGAAAATATTACTTAATGATTTTTATTTATTTTATTAATAATTATTCTAAACTACATACAATATTTAATGGTATTATAATGATTATTTCATTGAAACGATAATTTTATAAATCTTTTTCGTATAATAAATAAATATTATCAATCTAACTATATATATATATATATATATATAAAGAATTTTGGTGGTTTGTTTTTTGTACAAATCTACAATTTTATTCCGAGCTTGATGAAATTTTGCACACTTGGCTTTCAAAACAAGAGAAAAGTCACTGTCTACATGAGATTTCGAAAAACCACCGCCATCCCCCTCTCCCACCCCTTAAAGCAGAATTTTGGTACTTTTTGATGAAATTTTGCACACTTGACGTTCAAAATAAAAAGAAAATTACTATATACATCTGATTTCGAAAAAAAACAACTACCCCCATCATTTTAAATGAAGAATCTTCATTCTGCTCGTATTATATAATATACTGCCCATGTAATATTTCGTCGGCCTTCGACCGTGAAATGTGGCGGATGTTAACACTGGAACAATATATCGAATCTAAAATAATCTCATGAACACGTCAGACTAGATAATTGGTTGCTATAATTAGTCATGCTAGGTTGTATTGTAGTAGACCATTTTTTTTATTTTAATAATAGATGATGTTTTTATCAACACCGGCAACCCTAACCACCCGCAGGGCCTTGCAACAAGTGCCTGGTCTGACGTATTATGTTGACATTAAAAATGATTAATGGAATTTCTGTTATACGTTATAGTCAAATGTCACGTTGATAATAAAAGTTAATGTCTCCGAGCACCGTTCGAAATAAAATATAGATAAATTAATATTCTCCGCAAACTAATAAGCTTTTACAATCGTTGCTTTACTATGCTTTGCACGTCTTCCTCGCGTTCAATGCCAACAAAATAATATGTTAATTTATTAACATCGAAAACATTAAATAGTACGTGGTCAGTTATATTACATTCGAAGCTATTAAGCACTGACCCTTCCAAGTGAATAGTTCTACGTTTATCGTAATATATTCTAGCAGAGTAGGTCAACTCTCAACCTTAAACAATAAATTTATTAATAATATCGTGGGCGCACTGCGCAAAGGCATTAAGTCAAATAAACAAGATTCTAGAATATTGTAATGATTTTTCTAAATGATGTATATAGTTCGGCAGAAAACTCTCATCCCTATCTAATCACCCCCTCATAAATGTTCGTCAATTGTTAAGGTTTCTAACGTGACCATCTTCCAGCAGTCCTTCATTTCTGGTGCCAACAACACTCTTGTCGTATATCTTTCTCAACTCCTCATAATTCATTTCACGTGGTTAAACGACCTATGCAACCCTTTCTTAATCGTGTTCACTTGCTATATAATCCTTATTATATATTGCATTCCCTCATCTATTTCTATAACTTTATGGACGTCTAGAATGTATTGGATCCATATGCCTGTACAGTACATGACATCTGTTATATTTTCTTATCTATGCTGTCTATCAATGCTATTAATCTTTCTTATTGAATTTTGACGTTTCATCCGATTCCGTCTTTGCTTAAATGCACATTATACTGATAAGAGAGCATTTTTGTATTTATTTGATATGTGAAATGTAATTTGTTTGCTAATTTGCCTTAAAACAGGCTTGCCTAGTTGGGCAATACATTTTAAAATCTGTGTAAAATATATGTGGCAAACTGTCTTTTTTAAAAGTTATACTGTAGCTGCTCATGTTATATGTGTCTAAAAAAAAAAATACATTTATTTAGCTGAAAAATTCGCACACACATTTTTTTATAATCAATTTGTGTTTACGGCCTCGAAAAGTAAAAAAATATGAATATATCTTTTTAAATATGGTTTCACTACTAAAGACCTCCAAAACATGCAAGTTAATATACACAAGTCCTAAAAATTAACAGACTTCTAATTAGCAGGAACAAAATCGAACACATAATTCGTGCAATTGAAAATATGATTGTATCGATTGTACCAAAAAAATTAAATACCTGGGCTTCATTATAATCTACAAGGTTGAAATTGAGACTGATGTCACATATAAAACTCATCTTCTTTGCGTCTTCAAAAATGACGATCAAAACAAAAGGTCAAGTATACAAAACGATGCTGGTCCTGCCTCCGCAAATGCACGTTCACTGAACTAAGTCTTCTAGTAATGGCTTATCGGTTTTACTTTCTCGGACTGAAGTAGAATATGTTTAACGTCTATCAAGATTAAATTGTTTGTTACTCAATTTATGATACGTGTCACTTTGTACATCAACCAGCAAATAACGCTTATAAAAAGGGATGATATGTGCGGGAAATTTGACGTTCCATAAATTATATGTGCTGCCGCATTCAGAATAGATTGAATCTATCTAAAATAAAGCAATATCAGATCACGTCTCCATGGTAGCGCCACAGACTCCGCATTTGAAATTAGACTGCATTATTGCCATGCGTATCAGATAACTGATCGGGTCGTGTTACAGCGTGCGTGTCAGCGTTACCAACGTCCACGATCTGAAAGCCGAGAACTTCTTCGCTGGATGAATATGTAATGACTCAGACCTCGGTGGCAGTCTTGGGACGATACGTCACTGGCAAAAAAAAAAGCGCGAAAGAATCTCAAGAATTCGAAGAACAGGAGATAATGTAATACTGCATTACTGGAAAAGGTACTCGGGTTATCGCCGTATGTCCTGAATGTTAAAGAGTCTTCTATCGCGGAGGCCGCTGACCGCGTGAATAAGATCTGTATTTTTGCTACGGTGCAATCCGGCTCTGGAGGATAGTACGCCAGTTTGCATCGTCTGTGTGTCGGCTACTACATCGAACGAGTGGAAAAGGGACAAATAATGCAAACCATTAATTCACATGATAAACTATATAATTTCCATAAATAAGAGTGTTTGGGACATATATTAATGTGTATAAATATATTAATTTATGAACGAAAATAATGCACTATGGCTTCCCACCCCCTACCCTTTCCTTCCTGGCCACGCTACGGAAACCAATCGATTAACGACCTTGAGGTGCAATTAAAAATATTATTCATTTTTGATATTTCGCGTTTATACCGTGTCGAAACATTTAACGAAATAGTGAGTTAAAATATACAGTTCACATTTTGGAGATGTCTGCAGAATCTGGATTGTGGTGAGTGCAAAACTCCTTTCGTATTCTGAATTCTTCCGGCATCTATGCCTGAACGCAACAAACATTAACTTTCACCATTCATTCTTTCTTTCTCAAAGTGTGAAGGTCACCTTTAGTTATGTATTGTATCACACAACTTTACTACGAGTTTGTGGAGTGTCGGTTCTGATACTAGTTTACCAGGGGTGATGTGTGATTACCGTGGTCCCAGACGTGACGACGGCCGTACCAACGTTCTTCCCGCCATTCCAGAAGCTTTCAAGCGTCACCATGTTGAGTCGCTCCGAATGGGATGACCTCGACGCTCTCTGTCGCCGCTCCTCGCTGGTCTTAGCGGAGAGATTCTTCTCACGCGCTGGTGGATCAAGGCCCAGACATTCTTGATTCACCGCGCCTGTTCCACTCCGAGGTTTGCGATGGCTCTCTCGCCAAACCCAAACCCCGCCCCATTACCCGAATATACTACAATACTGTATTTAGTTAAGTTATGATAATGAGAGGGACTGCACCTCTCAGCTAGTAGTGAAAATAACCCAACGTGTGTGTAACACAAAGTTTTGTTATGAAAATTAAAATACTCGTCTAACACCACAAAGTGACAGCTATTTTAATTAATGGTTTTGTTTTTATTTCAATATTAATAGCAATATTTAAAAATGTAAAGTACTAACGATGTACATTTAAAAAATCCCTTAACTATGTCCAAGCGAAGGATATCTTCACATAAAATATAATCCAGGGCATTTATTAATACCTCAAGTATGTGTGGTTCTCTAAAATACTATTGAAACCATATCTATAACATTAATGAGAACACATTCTCATTGTGAAGTTGTAATTATTCAGATCATAGGTCTGTGATATTTTAAATACTAATTAAATGTATTAATTAGGAAGATATACATATCAAATCAATTTTATCGAAGAATATTGTTATTGCGCTACCGGTATTCGAACCTAAATCTCTTTCCAAACCGGGGAAGGTGTATTATTCAACTATACTATAGCGACAGTACTTTTGACGACAAATTTTCGGACTTATATGTTACACATTTAAATTAATACATTTCTCGTTCCATTATTTGAAACCTATCTACTTTGTTTTTACAGAATCTCAAATACCTTTGAGTATACCGATAGCCAACGCCAGAATTAACAATTCATTTTGGACACATTGACACAACTTATATATTATTAAGGAGAACACATTTTTATTGTGAAGTTGTAGTTATTCAAAACATCGGTCTGTGATATTACTGTCGCTGTGGCATAGCTGGATAATGCACCTTGCCAGGTTTGGAAAGAGATCCAGGTTCGAATCCCGGTAGCGCAATAACAATATTATTCGATAAATTGATTTTATATGTATTTGAAATATCTATAAATTAAATATATTAATTATAAAGATATACATATAAAATCAATTTTATCGAAAAATATTGTTGTTGCGCTACCGGGATTCGAACCTGGATCTCTTCCCTAACCGGGGGAGGTGCTTTATCCAACTAAGCTACAGCGGCATTATTTTTAGCGACAATTTTTCGACCCTATATGTTACCTTTTTGAAATCAATACATTTAATCGTTCCATCATTTGACAGAGCCATCTACCTTATTTTTACAGAATCTCAAAATACCTTAAAGTAAATCTGATAGTAGAATCCCGGTAGCGCAACAACAATATTTTTCGATAAAATTGATTTTATATGTATATCTTTATAATTAATATATTTAATTCATATTTAAAATATCACAGACCTATGTTATGAATAATTACAACTTCACAATAAGAATGTGTTCTCCTAAAAAAAAAAAAATATCTATAAATGCCTCAAAACTTTTACATAGCTTTGACGAGGTACGAATAATCCCATGTGGTAAACATTCCAGATCTGAAAGAACATCAACATGGAAATATTGAATGTCAAGAAGCCTGCTGATAGAATTTGAGATTCAACTCTCCGATGATTTATTGCATAATCGAGATACGGCAGAGCAGACACGATGATTCACATCCAGGGCATGAACCAGAAAGATGTCGCAATCCAAGAAAGTCGCTGACGGTGGCCACATTTGGTGACAAAATTAAACTATTTTTAAGTAGAGCAAGAACTCAATTAATTTAAGTGCATGTGACCAAAATAAATAAACGCATTAATTTAAACAGAATAAAAAATGCAATCTTTCATATATGTATATTATTTTTAAAAAACAAGACTTAATTAAGAATAGTTTTATGTTTGATATATATGACAGGTTTAAAAGCTAGGGCTTCCTTGTCGGTCCCACTCAACAGTGCTAATACAAATATGCGACATTAATTCAATTTCATTTTTACAATTACAAAACGAAAATGGATAAGAAATTCAATGTGGCTATTAGCAACAAAGATTTAAAATTTAGACACTTCAGCATTCCTTAAGTGGTAATTTATTCATAAAAAAACATATAATATAAATCCACAGAACATAGTTTTACATACAGATGGAAAATAGTGGTGCAGTAGTAAAAACACTTCCAAAAAAGGGACAGTGGACGAGGGACAAAATGTATTGAGTCACACTTACACGGACAAACTAACGGAGTTGCAAAACATGAGGCATGGACAGTAAGGTAGGCGTGTAGGTGAAGTCCCACCCACATAGACAGGTCTAACTACCCACCTAAAGAACTCCAACGAGCCACCCATACCCGAATAAATACCTTTATTTTGAAAATACTACGATCGCAGATAGACTAAAGAAAAAGGTAAGCAAATTCGTCGGTTACCATGGTAGAGGATTCTGATTAACTCTTAACTATACTCCTAGACATTTTACGGCATCTTAAAAATCTGAGAGCTTAATTATTTTTATTTGCAGCAGTGCTGTTTTCCTGTTAGTCCAAAACTTTTTGACTTTGGAACACAAGGGATGCGGAACATCCAAAGCATGTATGAAGCGACCGCATCTGATAGGAGGGTGTTAATAAATAGATGCATATTTATTGAATGTTTATTTATGAAATTTTGTCATACAAGACGGGCTGCTAATTGTTGATGATATACGGTTGTCAACCAAGTATTCAATAACGATCGTGATTCGTCGGCCGTCCTGACTCCGAAACTTCGTTACCCGAGATCAATTAACTTGACCCGGTTCCCAGACGGATGCCGCGGGTCCAGTGGCGCGCTCGAGTCTGTCGGAGCCCTTGAGCGCACATTCATTGACAGTGTGCAAAAACATACTTGTTTAAATAACTAACTTTACAAATTATCACAGCCGAAACTCATCACAGAAATAATTTAATTTATTAGGAGAACACATTCTTATTGTGAAGTTGTAATTATTCAGAAACGACGCTCTGTGATATTTTAAATATGAATTAAATATATTAATTAGAACGATATACATATAAAATCATTTTTTTTGAAAAATATTGTTGTTGCGCCACCGGAATTCGAACCTGGATCTCTTTTCTAACCGGGGAAGGTCCATTATCCAACTAAGCTACAGCGACAATATTTTTAGCGACAATTGTTATATGTTACCTTTTTGATATTAATACATTTGATCATTCCATTATTTGAAAGAGCCATCTACCTTATTTTTACAGAATCTCAAATACCTTTGAGAAATCTGATAGCAGACGCCAGAATTATCAATTCATTTTTATTGAATGTGTTCTCCTAAATAATAAAGTTGTATCAATGTGTCCAAAATTTAATAAAAATGAATTGATAATTCTGGCGTCTGTTATCAGATTACTCAAAGGTATTTGAGATTCTGTAAAAATAAGGTAGATGGCTCTTTCAAATAATGGAACGATTAAATGTATTAATATCAAAAAGGTAACATATAGGTTCGAAAATTGTCGCTGTAGCATAGTTGGATAATACACCTTCCCCGGTTAGGAAAGAGATCCAGGTTCGAATCCCGGTGGCGCAACAACAATATTTTTCGATAAAATTGATTTTATATGTATATCTTTCTAATTAATATATTTAGAATTTAATTAAATTTAATATTGGTAATAATGTAACTTAATAATATACAGAAAAATGTAAACTAGCACGCTTGACACATAATCAATTATAACCTATAACTATCAAATGATGTTAATGGTTTATTCATATTTTTAACTGGAAATATATATTTCAAAATGAATACGTAAGAACACCGTTTATACAATTCCAGAGACAGCAAGCAATACAAAATGTTATATAATATCGGATATTGCCGATTGCTGCTTGGGCCTGCGGGCGGCTATTGTGGCCACGAAGCGGCCGATACTGGCCGCTACACCGCCTATAGAATCTATATTTCATCTAAAGCATTGTAATAAGGATGCACAAGTCACCAGTCGCCACTATTTGTCGCGAATAGGCTATAATAGCCGCCCGCAGGGCATAGCAGCATGCAATCAGCTGAGCCGATTGCTCATCAGCTAATAACGTATATAATTGTATAATCTTTTCATAAGACAAAGATTATTTAATTTATATGTACATATATATTTTTTAGATTGTTAACTTTGTTTTATTAACCGCTTAATGATCAATTAATTCAGCCATTAAGTGGTTAATAAACCAAAGTTTACAACCTTAAAAATGGATTTTAACCACAAAGTCAATTTTGCAAATCTTAAAAATATAATAACATTTTAATTTTTCATAACTTTTAGTAATGCACTACTTTTTTGTATACGCCCCTGTCATTTATATACAGTGTTACTTAATCAAAGTATTTAAATAATAAATTAAATTACACTCTTTTTTATAATAATAAATCGTCAAGTGAAATAGTTGAAGTACAACATTGAAATGTTATACGAGAAATTCTTCGATTACGGGCTAAATTATTAGAAAATTTTCGGGTGGCTTTAAAAATAATGAGCCTAAACCTAAACGCGCCACTGAGCACAGCGCCGACTGACAGGTCCCCCGTCTTTTATTGCACGTGATTGGCCCAGCAGATCACGTGTACCAAATCAACCATCCATAACATACGCGTGACTGCCAAGGTACCGTCCACCGGCGACGGGAACATTCCAAGCGCCACGATCAGCAGACGAACTCCGCGGGATGTTTGGTGAATACTGATTTTTGCGGGGATTACCGTACGCTGGATGCGAAGACTGGATGAATTCGTATGAGAAATATAGAGATTAAGTTTGCCGGTTGTGTATGGGGGAGACGTTTTTCTGATGAAATGTCAGGAGGTCACGACCACTCAGTTGAGCTGTAAGGTGAATTTAAGGTTAATATACCGTGGCAATATTTATTTACAAACAAGTGATATTAAAGCAACTAAAAATACTTGAATTCAGTTAATGATATGTGGAAAATCTACTTCATATATACGAAGAAACTCAAATAGCTGCTAGTAAAGCCCTGTAGGAGACGCCCGGATTAACTCATTTATCCATTTTATTAAATTTTGGAAATATAATAAATACAACTTCACTTCTCCGGATAGGAAGGGCAATAAAATATTTTGGTGATAAATTGATTTGATCTGTTTTTTTTTAATTGATACATTTAATTTGTATTTTTTTTTATTAATATTAAAAATATAATACAATTTGAATAATCATATATTTTAACATTTGTTTCTTCTCTATGAGAGTAAAACTCGTGTATAGAGAAGGAGTATATACGAGTTAATTTATGTTTCAGTTAGTCTGTAGATATTTTTTTTACTTCAGTTACAAATTTATGATTCAGTCCGTAACTTTTCTAATTGTGAAATTCTAATTCTAATTAAAAAATATAGATATAAAAAATAATCTACATTTTTTTTGTATAAATAACATTGCAATCTGACTAACGATGAGGGCGATATCAGTATTGCAAACACATATATTGTTTATTTTATTACTGGTATGATAATAATGATAAAATTTCAGTTACCATGGCAATGTCGATACAACGCATCAAAATTTATTTTAATTAATAAGTTAAGCCTAACGAGACCGTTAAAACAGAAAAATTTCTGGCTAGACAAATAACCAACGCATAGATATACGAGTATATAAGGACATGAAATGCTTTGTGGAATGTTAGAAGTAAATAAACCTGAAGCGTTCAATTGTCGAAGGGATGGTGTTCTATAGCGACTGCGGTCATGAACTTCCACGTTTTATGAGGCCGTTAGGGAAGAAGAAGAAGAAGAAACATGATTACGATAAAATATATATATATATAAAACACTTTTACGTGATAAAGCACTGTCCCTGTATTGTGAAAGTGTACGATGAATTTCATCCCTTTTTGCACCTTCCGACCAGAGAATCATTCCGATCACTGCACGTTGTTCCTCCTTGGTGCACAACTGCTAGCGGAGCGAACATGGTTACACTGTGATAGCTGGAAGGCAAATAACGCGATCGGGATCAAATTTCGAACATGTGACCGCAGTCGTTCCAACTCTAAGCACGCATGCACAGAAGGCAAATAAGGGAGGATCCACTCTTTCCCGGGACCGGTTTAGAAGCTAGAATTCCTTGTCTGTCGGTCCCACTCATCAAAGTTTAAAAAAATGTGCGACTTTAATTCAATAATATATTCAAGTTTATGCAGTTTATAAAACGTAAAAAGAGAAGAAATTCAATGTAGATTTTGCCAATTTTCGCAGAATTTTTTAAATTAGACCCTCCAGTGTCCTTTAAGTACAGTCTTTATTCATAAAGAACATAAATCCATAGAATACATAGTTTTACATATAAATGGAAAATTAAGAAGCAGTAGTTCAAGACAGACACTCAGGGATCCAGTCATCAAAAACACTGTCAAAAGAGGGACAGTGGACGAGATACAAAATGGATTGAGTCACACTTACACGGACAAACTAACGGAGTTGCAAAACACGAAGTATGGAGAGTGAGAGGTAGGCTCGTAGGTGAAGATACCCATAAAAGCAGGCCGGCCTAACAACCTACCCAAGGAGCTCCAACGTGTCACCCATACCCGAATAAATTCCGTATATAAAACAATATTAGTCCCACTACTAATTAGATCTGCTTTCCTGCCTAAGTCCAGTCAATCCACCAATCATACGTTCACGTGCATCTCTAAGTATTTCACAAGTTCAAAAAATATGGTCAGGCGTCTGTTCACCACTGGGCATCCACAAGTCTAAACTCAAACAGTCTAATCCGGAATTATTCATGCTCCATAATCATTTGACATTCAAAATGATTTAGGTCTGGAGGTTTCATCATGTCTTTCAACTTGACGGCGACGTTAGGAAGAAAGGAATAAGTCCATCTTCCCAGCGCTGCCGTATCTCACCTCTACTGGCACTCTCCAAGCGTTAACTGTCTCATTCTTAGAACCAGATTTTTCAATGACCCGTCCGTTGATTAAAAAGTGACAAATGACAGTATGACAACCGTGAAGGTGTGTTATGACGAAAGTGTAGATAATTTTTGACTCACCTTATCAGATACTGAAAACAAGTAGATATCTAGTGAGCGGGATCCAGTTAGTACGTATCTAAAGGGTAGGCTAGGTATAGCGAGTAGCCGGTATACAGACTGAATTCCGTGCGCCTGCATTGAATCTGTAAGAGTGCCCAAATACAAAAATGTCGGTATACTTATCGAAGCGAGAAGCGAAGATTTGCATGCAAAGCGAGCGATGTTGAATTTTAAAATTTTCCGGCACTCTGACAATGAATTATTGGTTGGTATGCGTTTGGATTTTTCGCTTTAAATTCACATACCAGTAAACGAATAGACATGAAATAAAATGTATATATAAGAGATTGTTTCGGAACATTAGTCGCGGGACAAGGGGCATTATACAAACATTATTTGTGAATACATAAATTCGATAGATTATGACACATTTATGCAACAGTAAAAGTATTTGCTCTTTGAAAATTAAATCTTTGTGTAAAAAAGACATATTTTTCACATTAATGCATATTATATTAACAGCGTTTAAAATTTCGTTCCAATCTTGTCATATATTTTTAAAAAATCGCCGAGCTATTTGTTGCGTAAGCGATCACGTGATTGACACTAAAATAAAAATATTAAAACAAGAAATTTGCGGTAGTTCATGTCTATACATTTGGTAGTCTGTGCTTTAAACTCAATTTTAAATTATTATTTTTTTAATTTAGTAATTAAATAATCATGTTTTTATTGTGAAGTTTTAGAACATAATAGAGTATAAGCCTTGTCTCCTGGTGTAGACGTCGCCGATATCGGGAAAATAAAAATCATACTATTAATGAGAATGAGTCGATACAAAATCGATAAAAAATAATCGATAAAAATGTGAAAATTTCTTAAAAAAAATTGTTAAAATGTCGCGAAACAGTTCGTTAAGTTCGAAGTGCTTTTGGACGACAGCAGAACGGGGCTACGTGTTACGTACAAGCCGCGAAACAATGGAGATTTTTTGGACCTCTATATATCAGAAAATTCCTGGTTGCGTAATTTACTATGCTATCGATGAAATCAAATTTAAATAACGGTTGAGTTTGGATCATCCTTTAAATTTCTGTTTATCTTACTTACTTATTTACCATCACGCCGTTTCACCGCGGGGGTAGGCAGAGAGGATAGAGCGCCACACTCTTCTGTCCTGATACACAATTCTCGCCTCATTCACATTCATACATCTTCTCATACAAGCTCTACGATTATTGAGATTTCTAACAATACCATCCTCCAGTATTTGGTTTACCTGGTCGTGCCAAGTCTTCCGCGGACGTCCTCTACTTCTGGTGCGTCATATGTCTGTCTTACCATTCTCTCATTCATTCGTGATGATAAGTGATCCTTTCTTAATTTTACTCACTATACTGAGATCAGCTTTACATTGTTTCCTTATTTCATCATTTTTTACTCTGTCATAAATAGATCTGCCACATATGCGCCCAAGTGATCTCAATTCCACTGCATTCAGTCAACTTTCGTTTATCTTCGTAGCGCATATTTTCATTAAATTTGAAATTTGATAAGAGTATGTGCTGCCATAACTATTAACGTTACTCAGAACTAAACAGCGGAACAAATTTCAACTATGGTTCAATTCTATGTTATGTGTGACCTTGAGGATTGATTGAGATTACTGTAGCGCATCGTAAAGGTTTCACTTCAAAAGCGCGTTTAAATGGTGCGTTACATTTTACGTTTGCGGATGCCATGCAGTAGTTAAGATTGGTTTTACGAACATTTATTTTAATTGTGGACACCGACAAGTAAAAAATATACAACTCGATATAAAATTTAGACAATACTAGAAGAATAAATTAAATATGAATTAAATATATTAATTATAAAGATATACATATAAAATCAATTTTATCGAAAAATATTGCTGTTGCGCTACCGGGATTCGAACCTGGATCTCTTCCCTAACCGGGGGAGGTGCTTTATCCAACTAAGCTACAGCGGCATTATTTTTAGCGACAATTTTTCGACCCTATATGTTACCTTTTTGAAATTAATACATTTAATCGTTCCATCATTTGACAGAGCCATCTACCTTATTTTTACAGAATCTCAAAATACCTTTAAGTAAATCTGATAGCAGACGCCAGAATTACAATTTAATTACAACTTCACAATAAGAATGTGTTTTCCTAAAAAAAAAAAAACTAGAAGAGACCAAAACAAAATACAATGATCGGTGGGGTGGGAGGAAGATGTGAAACTTTATTTTTTCAATTTTATCAGGTAGTTTTACTTACTGTAGGTGCACAGTCGAGTCGAGCGGCGGGTTCAAAATAAACCTTTTACCTTTGAATCACCTCAGCTCACAGACTAGATAACACTTATCTTGTTTACTGTTCAGTGCGCCGGCGTGGAAAATTAGTCCACTGTTTATCAATTTAAACGATAACGTCCCGCTGCGACGCCAAAGAGTAGTGATTATGAAAACAAAATAACGCTCGGTACTGAAAAAAATATTTCTAAATTTTTAACAATTGCTGTTGTTTCACTTATCGCAAGTGTTTTTAAAAAGGCTAAACGAAAATGTAAAAATAAAATTTTACATTTTGACTGTTATTTGTTAATTTTGCATAACTATTTTAGGGTCGTCAAAATCTGTCTCCGGATTATTATTATTTTTAAAATAGAGATTCGTACACGGATTACGTGTCACATCAATATTCAAACAAGGCTAAACGCTTGTGCTGTGAAAATTGGACTAACTTGATAGCTTCCTGGAACGAGGCTCGAATCCCTGACCGCTGGATCACTTGGCGACTATCGTAACCACTAGACCACAAGCGCGTCATTACTACTGTCAAATTTTAAATTCGGCAATATTTGAATTTTTAATTATTATTATTTATTGTAAAATATAAAAGATTAGGGATGACATTTACATTTACGAAAATGTTTATAATTTTTTTTAAATATGGTTATTTGTATTTTTTTATTTATTATCTTTGTTTTATTAACCACTAAATTGAGTTTAAATACATCTACAATTTTCTTCTTCGGGATGTCATAACTGAAGAAGAAAATTGTATTTTTCGAAACCGGTAGATGTATTTAAACTCAATTTAGTGGTTAATAAAACAAGATAAAATAAATAAAAACATATGAATTTTAACCACAAAGTTAATATTGCTAATTTTAAAAGTATGGTTATTTATGTTCGTTATATTTGTGCACATCTAATCATTGGTAACTTTTTACTAATGCCCGTGGTTAAAATTGTTTGCGGGTTGTTCGAACGTCAAATTTAATATTGTCAAAGCATAGATGGAGATGTCTATAGGTGTGACAAATAATCATGAAACATGCTTTATTTTATACATTATCTATGGATTTTTTCCGTCTGTCACTTTGGTGGTGACATTTTTTCGTATTATGTGTAATAATGTATATTAAACAACGAGATCAGCATCGGACAAACTGTCATCACTAAAATAGCGGGATACTGAATGATTAATTGTCGTATACTGCAATGTGTCAGATGACTTTTGAAACAGCTGTGAAAAGTCCACCATATTTAACTATCGATTCTCGTTTTTACTATCGAATGTCGCAGATTAAAATGAGTTTACTACGGGATGTACTTTTGAGAAGTTAACATTTTTTTACTAACCATCAAACCCTTTTTCGCATTTTTTTTTTACTATAGTAAAAAGTTACTACCGATCACACAACACTTCATTTCACTTTTTTTTAATTTGTAAAATTTTAGTTTTTTTTTTTTGTACTCACGAAAGAACATCGCCATATCGAAGTACATGACTGAAAAACAAACAAGAACACGGCTTCTTCATGCCAATGTGAAAAATTGACATGAGTTAAAATTATTCGACATCTGGGAGTACTGATCGATGATCACCTTAACTGGATGAACATATATCGAACCTAGCTTAAGGCATAAGAAAACTAATTTACTTTTTTAAAGGAATACGATGTATGACTACAAACTTTGCTAACTGTACTTTGCTAATCCTTAATTAATTATGCTATTTTAGTTAGAGTCGGCTAAAAGAGCAATTTATAACATGATACTGATGTTATTCGGTCCGCCATAGTAGAAAGCAAAAAAATATATATCGAGGCCAGTAAAAATCCGTATCGCTGTCTTATTTGCTCGCTCGTGCAGAAACGCGACGTGAATTGACACCGTCCGTTCGCCCGTGCGGAACCTCGCGGCAGCTTCGAGATGGATTAGTCACGAGTTGCGAGACAGGAAGTGGCGCCCTGAGACTCCTAACTCCTAACCAGATCAATACTGCTCCTGAACGGCGCCGAGGGTAGCAGCAAGTTACCAGAGAAAACTACTTAGCTAATTCGCATACGTTAACGTATAACTTTCCGGATTCACGATAACGTTCACAAACTCCTCCGAGTGGATTCATTGAGTGGAGAAATACGATCGGCATTAGCGCCACTAATTCGTGGGTTTAACACTTGGCTTTGGCCGCTTTTGCAAAAACGTTCGATCTTTGGTAAAAGGTATTTATTCTTGAATGTAGGTATATCTAGTAGTAGTATCTGGTATGGGTGACTCGTTGGAGCTCCTTAGGTGGGTAGTTAGGCCGGCCTGCATGTGTGGGATTCCACCTATGCGCCTACCTCTCACTCTCCATACTTCGCGTTTTGCAACTTCGTTAGTCTGTCAGTCTAAGTGTGACTCAATCCATTTTGTATCTCGTCCACTGTCCCTCTTTTGGGAGTGTTTTTGATGACTGGATGAGTGTCTGTCTTGACCTACTGCTTCTTAATTTTCCATTTATATGTAAAATTATGTATTTTATGGATTTGTGTTTTTTATAATCTTAATTTCTAATAATCACATTGAATTTCTTTTCCTTTTCCGTTTTGTAATTGTAAAAATGTATTTGAATTAAAGTCGTGTATTTTTATTAGCTTTGATGAGTGGGACCGACAAGGAAGCCCAAAAACCGGTCCTGGGAAAGGCTGGGTTACCCCCCCCCCCCTTCCAGCTGTCCTTTTAATAAAGTACTTTAATTAATTTACTCTCCGATATCCGATGGTAAAACTTTCAATTGTTAGTTAAAAATGGTTGATTCTTCTAAACTGTTTCAAAAGTCATCGGTCACATAAATATTGATTCTCACCATAGCTATTCCACCAGATCTTCGGGACGAACCATGAGAGTACCGATCAAGAAACATGTGTATGGTGAG
Source organism: Eubasilissa splendida (assembly GCA_031772225.1). Lineage (NCBI taxonomy): Eukaryota > Metazoa > Arthropoda > Insecta > Trichoptera > Phryganeidae > Eubasilissa > Eubasilissa splendida. Next base: position 20,848,098 of record CM062864.1, read on the forward strand.
AGAATGAGAGAATGTGTTGTGCCATGAATCTTTAATAACATATATAAGTCTTGTTACTTCGATTGGCATCAATGAATTTCCTGGTTTATAATAATGTACATGTGTGTGTGAGAGTATTGCCGCCATTTTTCGGAAGCTAAGAAAACGGTAACCGGCAGACGTCATTCTTATTACATCCTGTACCAGTCTAGCGGTCTAAATAAATCACCAGTGCGCGCTTCGGTCGGTCGAAATCAGTCGAGAACCAGCTATCGAAGGCATTTACATAAACAAACATTGTGAAAAATAAAGAGACCCCAAGGACCACCCTCAAATATAAAGTGAAAGAACACATTCTAATCTAATTTTTGTTTTCTTTGTTGTATTTAATTTTTTTTTTAAATGTTGATAAAAATACTATGAAGGGAAATCCTTGCCATGAATCATTTATGCAGTTTGGAAAATATTAAAAATTATAATGTAAATAGTGAAAAAAAACAATATATATATATTTTAAAAGTTGCAGCATACCAATATCCCGCTATTTTTGTAATTTTTTGTAATGAAAGTTCGTCCGATGAAGATTATCTTACCGAAGATTTTTTGCCAGCACAAAGTGACAGATTTCGAACGCAATTTCGATTTCAATTTTGGTTAATGATCGCAGGTATGTAATGATTATTCGCCTTTGAAGTTAACGTCAGTAAATTTGACGTACAAACAACCCGCAAACGTTTTTTATAATGGGCGATAGTAAAAATTTACCACGGTTAAAATTTACTACAGATCGTGTTATCATGGTTGTGTAACCGGCCTTAGGTGACACACATTCACTTGACATATCAGACTAGTGACATATCACTACCTCACATTAACCTCCAAAAGTGATTGGTATATTTTCGGAGCCAAAAACAAATATACGTGTGTATTTGATAAAATGTAACACACTTTGTGTCGCTGCGTCTTTGACATGACAAATAATGGACATTGCGTTTGATATAATGATCTGCAATAACTATATGTAACCTTTTAAATTCCATGAACGTATTAATACGCCAATATTTGCATGTTATGCCAAGCCATACTTAAGTCCCATGTATAAAGTTATATTTTAAAAATCTATTTGCCATCTGTAGACGACAGTTCTCAGTTTTTGATACATACTATATTTAAGTCGAGGCCCTTAAACCCTACCCTTACCCAATAATGTGTCTTCCATTTCAAATGCAGTTGGCAGTTAAAAGGTTAATAATAATTATACACGTAGGAATAAAAAAATTAAATGAATAACACATAATATAATAAATGATAACTATTTCATTTTATTAGTTACTTACAAAATGTACAAGACTTTACAGAAGAGAAATGATATCTGGAATCTTAAAGTTACTTAAGTGTAGGCATAAAATTTAATTATCTGGGAATTTGGGAGATAACCTTCAAATTGAACGATCTTCCACAGCCAATTGCTTTTGTCAGTTTCTCTACTCTACCCTCTCCCTGCTTTGCTAGGGCTCGCAAAGGTATTATCAAGTGATAAAATCCACTTTTATTTAATGGAAATATTTTAAAAATAACGTTTACACTAAATAATGAAAGATTAAAAAGATACAATCATTTTACAATTGTGTTATTACGTGTGTCTGTAGTATAGTCGATACAATAAAGAAAGAGTAGCTTAAATTGTTTGGTCATGTAGAACGTATGAGAGAGGAGAGGTTGATAAGAACATCAAGAACAGAGAGGGCTTCAACAACCGAAGAGAAGAGATATGAAAATGGACGAGGCAAGACCGGTGTACCAGGACAGAAGAGTGTGGCGTAAGTTAGTTATATCTGTGCACGTCTTAGTATGTGTTTTCCTCACCTTTTGTTCCTTCGACTGGCACTCCTAGGATTTCTAGTTGATTGGTAATGGTCATTTATGTTGTATGAATGTTGCCGCTTTTGAAGATTGAAGGATAGCTGTCAAATCAGTAGGTCATTGCAGTCAACACATCACCCGGTAAAGAGTTATCAATAATCCGAGCGAAGGGAATGCGCATTTCGGTCGGTTGGAATACTACCCAGCGATGAGAATAATAACATCGGACCAAGCAACGACGCTAGAGAAATAGCTACTGCCAACCAAGGTTAGTGGTAATCTTCATTCTGCATACATAGCCATATTATAATTAGGAAACTCAGGAACAACAGCTGTTAAAGGTATTCACGAGGACAGTATGTTTAGCACTTTTTGCTTAAAACTGACAATTTTTATTAATTTATTTAATTCTTAACTTCATATAAAATTAATTTTATTTAAAAATATTGTTTTTGCGCTACCGGGATTCGAACCTGGATCTCTATTTCCAATCCGGAGAAGTACACTACCAATCGTGTATTTTTCATGACAAATTTTCGAACCCATATGTTACACTTTTTCAAGTCCAGTAACAATATTATTCGACAAAATTGATTCTATATGTATATATTTATAATTAATACATTAAATTAGTATTTAAAACATTACAGACCTATGTTCTGAATAGTTACAACTTCACAATAAGATGTATCAATGTGTCCAAAATTTAATAAAAATGAATTGATAATTCTGGCGTCTGCAGTCGGTTTACTCAAGGGTATTTGAGATTCCGTAAAAACAATGTAGATGGCTTTCAAATAATGGAACGACAGATGTATTAATTTGAAAAAAAAGTGTAAAATATAGGTTCGAAAATTTGTCATGAAAAATACTGGCGCTTATAACACAATTGGTAGTGTACTTCCCCGGATTCGAAATAGAGATCCAGGTTTGAATCCCGGCAGCGCAAAAACAATATTCTTCGACAAAATTGATTTTATATATATATATATGTCTTTCTAATTAATACATTTAATTAATATTTGAAATTAAACTTGTTATTAAACCGACGCATCCGTTTTTCTGAATAATTACAACTTCACAATAAGAATGTGTTCTTCTTAATAATAGATATCTTGCTATTTATATCAGTTCTATGTCCAGACTTGACAAAGTATGGACCGCGGAACGTCCAAAATAACCTAGATCAGGTTTGTACAGTATTTGGTGTAATATATATTTCTATACGGTGTGGAATTATGGAAGAGAGAAGAAGGAATGATGTCTTTGAGATGTGGTGTTGGAGACACGTGATGCGCATACCATGGTCTGCTTGATGCACGAATGTCTCCATTCTGCAGAAGCTGAACATTAAATGTAGAATCTCAACTTGCTGCTTGAGATGAATCCTTCAATTATTTTGGCATTTTGCGAGAACAGAAGATATCTTGAAGAAGCTAATTGTTGTGGGCTACGTCGAAGGACGAAGACGAAAAGAAATAGGCGTTTCTCTGGTGACAGCCTTAAGATTTGCAGGATAGTTAAGAGGGCAGGAGTTAATGGAATCACGATCTACAGTCACGAAGGACCCACGTGGATGTGAATGATAACTATTTTATGGACTGTTCAGTTAGTTTCCTGAAACCAGCTGAAACTGTTTATAAAACAATAACAGTCTAACTTGAACCGCAATTATAAATCATTTGGAGTATTTTATTTTATCGTCTGCATTCTTATTTACTCTTGACGCTTGCTACATATATCAGAATTATTGCAAGTATTCTTCGTACATTACAATTATTCTAACATAGAATTAATTAGAAAATGGGTAATATTTTTAAGATTTAAGAAAATAAAAATTGTTATATGCTTAAAGAATGGACAAGTCAAGATTCCTCGTATTCAAAGCTCTCGTATTTTTGGACAATTTGAAGATCTCGTATAGCTCTGACTTATATATATATGTACATGGTTGTATTAATCGGAAGACATTATTATTACATAATCAGTTACACAATTAGAAAATTGTAATTTTAGGAACCCATAAGATGATAAAATTTATGTAATTCCTTCTATAACATCTATTTTCAATAACCCACCCCGCACCCTCTTTTAAAACAACCCACCCATCTTTGTGCCGTCCTCCTCATTTCCCCTATTCCCCTGCCCTGATAGGCCTATGTTATCCTCTGTGAAAAGATACCCCTAGTAATCTCTTAGAACTTTCATCTTATCAGGGACGTCACAGGCTTTAAACAAATCGTGCAGGTGTTTCATATTGAATTGTCAAGCGACGGCAAACAATTTAAATATATCGAAAGTGCAAGTATTGAAAAAGATTATGTATGAAAAAAATTCAATCATTTTAAGACAAAGCTATTTTTTATTATATCTAATAGAAAATATATATGGAAGTATGGGGTAATTACAGGGCTAACAACCTGCCTTCGGCTGGCTTAAGTAATCACTTTATATATAACGTTCACCAATTATCACTCCTCAATCTCCTCATTTATCTAATTTTTGAAAGTTAGTATGTGGACTCATTACATTACGAGAAGACATTATATATGTGCTCCGAAGGCTATACGTGTCCTGGAGCCAGAAGTCTTGTGGATTCAGTGGACAAAGATTTTCGGTATCTGGAAAGGAGCATTTCACAGTTGGGTCGTGTTTTATGGTTCTGGGTGGTCCTTCAATCGTCCCCTTTTCCCTATTCCTTCCATCCTTTCTGCATCCAATATTACCCCACCCTCCTGTTCAGACAATTTTTAGTAAGAACTGATTAGAGAAGACGCCCTTGAAGAATAACTAGCCCAGTAAAAACAGATATAGTAATAAAAATATGATATTTTACATCTTGATATTTATTATTAAATATTTTTTTATACTCAGAAGTGCAAACTTTACGTTTCTGCTAAATACACAAGAGAACTTTGTCATCAATATTTATGTTGAGATAACGTGGCAAAAAGATGACGGCAAACCTTCATTTCAAATTTCATTATACATAATTAAAATGTATAACTCTTAAAGGAGGGAAATTCCCTGCCTATTCAATCGGCCTGTTTCCGAAAAGGATACGCTGTCAAAAACAGAGGTCGCTGATTTTTTTGGAAAATTCCTGAATTAAATAAACGGTTAGGCGGGCGACGGGAAAGAGGATCGGACCGAAAGAAAAAATAATATATTCAAAAAACAAGAATGTCATTAAGTTATAGGAAATATTTGAATTGATATTATATATTTTGACATGTAATTTCATAGCGGGAATAATAAGAAAAAATTTATAAGAACTGCTTGTACTGCGTATGAGGAGAATAAGGATCAGAAATACCTTCGTACAATCTTCTTTGATTGAAAATAAAAAAATCTTAGTCTGGATAAATCATTGATAATTCATTCCCCCGTTTCCCTATACGATTCAATATAATATTCCCCCAAAGCTGTGTTACACGTTTCATATATAATTCCTGAATTTTTGTCGATAAATTGATTTGAAACTGCTTTTCAAGATCTGAAAAAAGCAGGATACAAAAAATAATCTTCGGGGCGGAGCTCTCTCATACTCTCGGGTGTATCTTCTCAGGCTACATAAGTAACGGTACTGACATTATTTTTTTTCCTAGCAGCCTGAATAATATACGAGTAACACACTTGATGGGCATCCGGTACAACCCCTAAAACGAATTCTGGGTCAATTTTGATCATGTGACATCGCTCACGCATGATATTGACATAAAAATTTGTTACGTGAGTCCACGGACGGGGATGGCGAGGGAGGGCGACTACTGAGCTGAATTATTGAGCAAGGGTAGGTAACATTTTATAATACTCTTTACGGAACGGCAAAGGGTGTCAAAATGACGACCGGAAGCGGAAGATATCTTGTAGCTCACGACCATGTCCAGGCGCGGGGCCATCAAAATATTATCAACGGTTATCCAAATAAGGGGAGAATATATTATAAATAAAATTCTAGCCTGGAAATGTTTATTCACGCGCAACTCTGAAATTGAGCATATACATTATGCGTGTAGTATACCAAACAATCAATTTGAATATTTCTATAGAGTAAAAAAATTATTTATTTATATAAATATAAATTAGAAGGATATACAGAAAAAATATATTTATCAAAAAAACATTTGGTTGTTACCGATATTTGAAACTGGATATTTTCATATCTGGGGAATTGTGTTATCCGATTACGTTTACGAAAAAAATTTTTTTTACATAGGACGGTGGTTCTCCGGATCGAAGGACCAAAAATGTTTGAACAAGGGGACAGAGAAGCGAAATGTAGGAATGGTGGAAGAAATTTGGTATAGGAACAGAACAATAAAGACTCAAGGACCAAATAGGAAGAAAACGACCTACCTGGAATTTTCTCCGCTTAAGCGACATATCTCCTGAACGTCAGGAACAACTTCGCTGATTCGCACGAA